>CM053750.1:47328856-47349026 GCA_028658305.1 Pachyuromys duprasi
AAAAAATTTTTAAAAATCCTAACCTTTAGAGAAAACTTCATTTTATTTACAAATTGCCCTATAGATTTTATAAGCCAAATCTTTCAGAGGAAAAAAACCTGTGAGTAAAATCCTAGAACATCTCTAATAACATATTTATATTAGCAATGTTGATTATATTATAATTATGGTATTAATATTATAATCTGGTTTTCTCCAAGCCACGTTTAAGTTAGGGATTGTTTTCACTGTGTTAAACAGAGGCACACAAAAAGCCACAGTGGTGACAGCCTGAGACAGCTTAGGAGCGCACCTTCTCTTTAGCTCCTTGTGTATGTATCATTTATTCTGTTTTCACACTTATTTTATTTTCATATCTGTTTGATAGGTGAGAAAACTGAGACATTGGGAAGCAGAATAGCCTAAAGCGATACTGCCTGCAAATGGCAGAGTCAGTGTTAGGTTACAGTCCTATGAAAAAAGATTGAAAATGTCCAATCAAGAGCATCATCTAGTAGATATTTGCCTGTATGTATCAGGTCCCCAAAACACCTGATACTGGGAAATGCCAGATAAAAATCATCAAATTCTTACTGCATGCATGATTTAGGCAGAGATCTGTGGCTTCTTAGATGAACTTCGGTTTTGTGGAAACAGGGAGTACCTGTGGATGATTTTAAGATCACTCAATCTCTAAGAGATCTGAGCCAACAGCTTTTAGTAACCAGCTTTGACAATGACTCTGTTCCTTCTACCTGCTGGCATTTTGCAGTATTTCACCAAGATGCTGCAGGAATCATCCAGTTCTACCAGCCCAATATATAAACCCAGTTACATCTGATTTGTGGTCCATCAAACATCCTAACTCAACAAGAGGTTGATCATTCTGTGTATTCCATTCTTTGCTGCATACATGGCCACTTAACAGGCGTCTGCAGTGTATAGTGAAGGTGTGATCAGATGAAGTCAGAATCCACATGGCAGAGCTGCTTTAAGTGTGCTCAACACTGCTGATTAACAGCTGTGGCTGTGATGGACAAGGTTATCCAGAAGACATCAGGGTCTGCTCTGTGGGACATTTGTTAAGGGCCAGTGTCTGTAAACAGGACATAAAGGACGTGGAACTGGGAAGAAGAAGCCAAATCATTATGTAGGCACAGCAAAGTTTAGGATCATCCACCAAGAGTTCTGTAGTAAATCCGGAGTAGACTGACTTTGGGATACAGTAGCTAGAATATTATAACCCTGCCTCCATCAGTCCT
The DNA here is from genome assembly GCA_028658305.1 of Pachyuromys duprasi. Taxonomy (NCBI): domain Eukaryota; kingdom Metazoa; phylum Chordata; class Mammalia; order Rodentia; family Muridae; genus Pachyuromys; species Pachyuromys duprasi. The sequence goes on from CM053750.1 coordinate 47,330,098, forward strand.
TGCCAGGCAGGCCTCAGCTGAGCATTGCAGAGCTTGACAGAAGGAGCTTCTAAGAGTGGTACAAGCATTTTCCCCTTCTTCCTATTGTGGGAGAGCAGCCCCCTCTCCTGAATACCACCCCCAATTCACTCTGCTGTTTTTGCTTTCTCGTCTATCTTTCGAAAAGGGCAAAATATAAAACCTGACACTCCAAGCTTCTCTGAGGGGAAAAAATGCTTTGTTTAGAAAAGAGTTTTTATCAAGTAACAGTTGTGGAAGGAGAGCACTGCTGGTTTCCTAGTGAGAAGCAGAGGCATCATTGATGATTTGGAGGAGGACATTTTTATCCTACAAACCTTGAAATTTTCCTTAAGATACAGCGGCAGGTGTTAAAGTTCTCCACCTGGACCAGAGCTTCTCTGTGGCTTTGTGTCTGATGTTTAAAAGCCACCAGGAGATAACTGGAAGCCAAGCTGACAACAAAGAGAAATAGACGACAACAGAGGGTGTGGGTGAGAGCCACAGTAGTGAAGAAAGAACTGGGGTTTGGCACTTTCAACCACATGCACACTGCTTGTGTCCCTTCCATGTTACATAAGCTTAGTCACACCTCTCCTGATGGAAGCTGCTAGTATACTTTTAAACAAAAGAATAAATAAACATTATAACACCACATTCTCCCCTCCAGGAACAGTCCTTCCTGATTTTAACTTTGAACATTTCATGATGTCTGATGAATAAACATGAAATGTAGTAGCTCAATATTGAGACACTCTTCTATTTGAAAAGTTTCTCATCTTAGCTTTTAGGTGCAATGGTGATAATTACAAAAAAGTGAAAGCATCACTATGGCCATCTTTTCACCTTCCCTCTTGAGGCAAGGAAGAGGCCGAATCAAGGGCTTCATTACCTGGAAAACAAGCCTGTGTCGAGAGCAGCACCAGGGCTGTGGCATGGATCTAGCTCCGGATTCCTGGTGCGCTAATTTGATGCTGACAATGTGATTTCCACAAAAGACATGGTGCTTGCAGTTTACACAGCCCTTAATCAGCTCAGTTCCAAGAAACACACAATCTATTTTGTGTGGCTGCTGATTATAGAAAACAGCAGAATGCTGAGTAAGCCTGTGAAAGTTTGGCATGTAAACTTCACAGACCAATTGTACATCTTTCTGGAAATAATATTTATATTTAAGGAAACTCCCAGAAATGTAAGGAATCGGGTAGCTCAATAATTAGAGAGTTTTTACAGAAAAATTTGCCAAAGGGAACAAAACAAGCACTTCAACTGCTTATTAAAAATTAAATAAGCCAAAGCAATTGTTCATACAGAAAATTAGCTATAAATTTTATGTTCAAATATAAGCAAATATGTTCTTTAGGCAGAATTAATATGCTGACTGTTCTGTTTCAATAACATTCAGAATAACAATGTACCATGTCTATGATATAAACATGCTAGTAAGAAACTATTTGGTGGTTATGAAAATTCTGTCAGGCTCTTTTTTAAAAAGTATCTAGCATCTTTATATTTTCTGGAGAAATATTCAATTTATTTTTTAGTCCCCCCCACCAGAACTATTTTAAACTATATAAGGAAGATCTCAAAAGAATCATAAATATAACACTTCCATTTTTCTTGAGGATCATTATTCACCTGGAAATTTCCCAGGAAAGGAAGGTCAAATTCAATAAGCCTATACTGAGAGAAAAAGGGAAGACAACCTCATTTTGTTAGGCAGGAGAAAAGGTTTTGATGGGTTCTGGCTCATCACTCAGAAGGTTTCTATCGTACCTTTCCTTTAATACCCACCTGCTATGGCAACACAAAAGTCTCCGTTGTCTTCAACGCTAAGTACTGTACATTCCATTTCAGGGTTTTGTCACAGAATTCCTTGATAACATGGTAGACTTTTGTTACAAATACCTTAAGTCATCATACTTGAAAATGCAGGGTTTTTTCTCAGTCGATGCTACACCGTTTCCTGGGCACTCAGCTAGGGCCCTTACCTGGATGATCCTACAGAGAGGTGAGCCCTGGGCCGAAGCTTCTGCCCAGTGAAATACAGTACATTTCCTGTCCAGACTTGACCCCAAACATCCTATAGCTCCCAATCCCAGTGGAATTAGAAATTGACTAGGAAATAAAATTCATAGTAATTAGCCTATCTTTATTAATATTTATACTTCAATTAGTATTATTCACTTCTTTTTCCCCAAAATAAAGTCATCTAGAATTAAATCTCTGTGATAGAGAAATGTGTTGTGGAAAGCTAAAATGAACAGGCTTGCCAGTTCAGGCATAACACCAGGATACTGGGAGTATCTCAGGCCCTCACTTAGGAGGGCCTTCGCAAGGACAATCTCACTGAAGCAAGGACAGTGCTTACTAGGAAATTGTGGGCATCCTTTTATGATAATGGGTAGCTTAGTTGTGAATGTCCTTGATATAATGACTAGACACACTTGGAGAGTAAAACTTTCATTTATTCCAAAAGGAAAAGCACCTCTTGTAATTAAAATACTACGACAAGAATCACCCATTTCCCAAAATGTAATATCAGCTGGCTTGATAATGTAGAGAAAAGGTCACTTTAATACAATGAGGAACAAGTTCAAGCTCAAACAAATTTGTCAGTACCAATAGAAACTTCCACAAGAATTCCAAAACACTTCACCTTATGCTTCCAATTTGCAGCCTTACATCTCAGGATCTGGTGTCCTTCCTGCCCTCAAGTGACATTGGGATTTCACCAGGCCAAAGCATCACAGTGTCTGTGAAATTCAGAGTGTTGACAGGTCTGACCATAAGCATCTCTTCTCAGGTGCTCTTCCTCCCCACACTGTTTCCCTCCAAGGCTTTATCCTCCATCCCACTGCTCTCCCTAGGGAATCAGAATAAAGTTTTTACTGAAAGTAAAACATTAAGGTTACTTTGTACTCAGTAGACTTTGAAGAAACAAACACATATCTGAACTCATTTCTTGTCCCAATAGAGCTTAGACTTTAGCTCTTAGTCTCGTGACTGTAACATACCATAATTGCTCCAGAACATTTCATCATCAACATCCAACCCAAGTTAATTTATTCTAACACAGAACCCGCAAAGGTCGTTAATATAGTAACAGACAGAAGAATTGCTTATAAGCCCTAAAAATGTGGGCAAATATATGTAAAAGAGGTGGACAATTCTGTCAATATTTCTTTTACATCCATCATATGATATGCATTAATTAGTCAAACTCCAAAGTAAATAAATAATAGAAAGAAAGTGTGATAAGCTGGGTTATAGTCACATCATAATAAATGAGATCTAGGACCATGTGATTTTTTTCCTGAGGACACATGCTTGACATAGAAAGATCTATATTTCACTGCAGTATGTGTTCTCCCATTCTTTTTAGCACAGCACACAGAGAATGTGCATGAGAAAGCAGAGCTGTTTTCTCAGATTAAGCATGAAACTGCTCTCCTCTAGACTGGAATTTGAAGTTGCCTTATGATGGCTGTTCTCCCTGTCCTCAGACTGCAGCCACTTCGCACAGGAAGCTCGTAGAAGCATGTGTTCATGCTTTTGGGTTGCCTTAAACCTTTCTATATTCATAAGTCAGACAATATTGCATTTCTCCAATAATGCTCATCCATAGCCGCATCCTGCTAGTCTTATTGACTTTGACCTTTGCTTAATGGCAACAGAAGGTAGTTTCTGCCTATAAAGAAATGCCAGGGCTATGCTGTTAGCATGAAGGTGCGGCCGACCTAGCAGAGGTTTCTATGTTGCATGCAGCCAAACTCACTGTCTTTTCACAAATTTTCACATTTTCAGGTCTCTTAAATAACTCTTTCATCTATTGCTATACTAATCACCTTTGGTTTTTTTGTGCACTGGAATCCACATACCTGGATTGGATATAGATGATGAAATATTTGTGGACCATTATGGCATGATACAAAGAAAATAGAGCAGTCAGGTTTTAATTTCTGGGCTGAATCTGTGCTGCAGAAAATACCCAATCATAGACACTGGAGTCTATTTCTGCTCAATGGGCTAAGGCTCACATAGGTCCCAGATAGGGTATTTCTTCACTTACAAGAACCTGACTCTAGACCATAAGGGAAGAATTGGTACTACAGGCAAATGATACAGTGTTCTAAAAAGTTTCGACAATTAAATAAAGGAGGTAAAAACATTTCTGTCGCACCTCTTCAGAGAGATTATGAAGGCACATAAAATAATAACAACAAAGGTTTTTCACAGCATGATATAAAAATAGTTCTCTAACTCACAGCCAAACATTGGATAAAGTATAGGGAGTTTAGTGGAAAAGTTGGGGGAAGGAAAAAAGGACCTAGAGGTGACAAGAGCTCACCAGAAGACCAACAGAGCCAACTAACCGGGGCCTAGAGGGCTTGTGGTATCTGGAGCACCAACCAAGGACCATGCATGGATGGGATCTAGGTCCTCCACATATATGTAGCCAACAGGCAGCTCAGGCTTCATGAAGGTTCCCTCGTAAGGGGAGCAGCGGCTGTCTCTGACATGGATTCTGTTGCCTACTTTTTGATCACTTCACCGGGAAAGGACTGCCTTACCAGGCCACAGGAGAAAAGGATGAACTCAATCCTTATGTGACTTGATAAGCTAGGGTGGGTGGGTAGGGAGGCTCCCCTTTTCTGAGAAATAGAGGAGGCAGGATGGGGAAAGAAGGAGAGAGGGTAGGACTGGGAGGAGAGGACAGAGGAGGCTACAACCAGGATGTAAAGTGAATAAATAAATTATTAATTAAAAAAGAAAATAGTTCTCTAAAGTAGAGCCCAATTTATCTTCCCTGCAACCATCACACTGATGCAGGATAGTGGTGGCTAAGCGCTATTAGCCTTTTCAATGATTATTAATTTATTTATTCACAATGCAATTAGTTTGCTTATACTTTCTGATATTTACAATATGTCAATTAATATGCATGTATATATTAATTTATTTAACAGGCATTGGGTGAGTTCTATTATGGGCTAGATGCTTGTCTGGAGAAACTCAATGACCCGTCCTTTACAAGCTTCAATTCTAATCAGGGTACTATTAAGTAAATAAAAGGAAACATCCAATTATTTTAAATGCCAAGAGAAAAGGCCAAGCAAGGACAGAACTTTGGGAATATTGGAAAGGAGTACCTATTTCTGACCAAGTGCTGAGGAATGTGACATTTATGATCTGAAAGAGTGAGCACAAAGCTGCAGGGGAAGAAACTCCTAGAGGATGGAAGAATGGTTGGGAGTGCCATGCATGAAAGTCAGGGAAGGCGGGGCCTTCATGGGCAAAGACGAGAGAACAGAACAGAGAGAGGGTAGATAACATCAAAGAGGTTACGCTGATCATGAAAAGCTGATGTGCCATGGAAACCCACCACAGAACCATAGCATGACGTACTCAGGATAGAACAGGACATGCTGGCTGATGTGCTGTGGAACCTACAACAAAGATGCCAGGATAGGAACAAAGAAATCGTCAGAGATGTCATGTCAGTAAGCCAGGAAAAAAATGACGACGGCATGACCTAAGGTGATGGCAACAAATGTGGAAAGGTGGTGGGAAATAGCTGGATTCTTGGGATGCTTTAGAGAGAGAAGTGACAGGATTGGCTGGTGGCCTGGAAATAAAATGTGAGATCATGATAAACACACATGTGCAAGCGCGCACACAGATGCGTGTGCGCACACATTTGAAGTATTTGAAAGGAGACTAAAGCTTGAAGGCAGGTAAAATTTCACAGGAAGAGTAAGGAAAACACCTAGAGCACCCATCCTTAGGTAGTGAGGGGTGGAATTGAAGTGTAGGACTTTTCAGAAACCACATGTGGGGCTCCACCAAAAGAAGAGCAGGTCTCAAGGAAGCGGCTGACTAGCTGCATCAGCAGTCCCCCAGGGACTAGCAACCCGGTTGCTGCACATGGTGGAGCAGAGTCCTTGGCAACATGAAGGAGAAACTGTGGCAGCATCTTGAAAGCCAAATATATTCAAGAGGATGGAGCCTACAGGTACCTGGAGCTTTTGTGAGAAACTTTGCTCTAAATGTGGTGGCTAGAAGCAGGAAAGGTTAAGAGAGTTGCTCTTTTGGTGAGAGAGATAACAGCAACTTTGATACCAAAAGTTGCATGACTTAAAAACAAGAGAAATCTACTTCTTCAAAAGTTGTGGAATCCATAGGCCCCAAATCAGCAGTTACCAGCACCATGCCTCCAGATTAGGAGGATGTAGGGGACATGGTTGTCCTGTCTCCTCCAGTGGCTGGAGTCAGGCAGGATTCCTTGACTTGCACCTCCATCACCGGTTTCAAGCCCTCAGTCCCATGGCCTCTACATCTTCAGTGTGGCTCCAGTGCACCTCCATAACTCTCTTGCAAGGATATATGTGTTTGCGTTTAGAGTGCATTGCAGGGGTCCAAGACCATTTCTCCGTTCCAAAAGTCTTCATGTAATCTCACCTGTAAGTCCTCTCTTTCCCAGTAAGGTAGCACAGGCTCCCAGAATTAGGAATGAACATCTCTTTGTGAGTCATCACCAGCCTACTACCTAAGCAGGTGACAGTGATCCACAGATGAGTAAAAAATGATAATGCAAGAAAGGGAGGACTGAGAAAACCAGAAAGGATTGAGTCTGGTGGACAAAATACCAGCATTAGAAGCTCACATGTGCCCTTTGCAAGGTAATCTTACAGTCATAGGGCACTGAATTCTTCTCAGAGAAACTTGTTAAAAGTGTACATCCACTGGTCCTTACTTGCATCGGTGCCCTATTGCTTAACAAATAGAACTATCTAAGCCCACATTCATTTGTCACTCCATTGTGTCTATCGGGCAGAAGTCTGGGCATCTCCCTTTGAGGTTCTGTGCTCCAAGGCCTTCCAGGATGCAACGCAGTTGTTCATGGGTTGTGTGTTCACCAGAGGCTTACTAAAATGTTTCCAAGCTGCCTTGGGCTGTGGGCAGAATTCATTCTGCCTTTGGTTATGGGCTTCAGGGCTGGGACTTCAGTCTCTTCCTGGAAGCTGTTTTCAGGTTTAGTCATTTGAATCTGCTCTATCTTTTCTGTATGTTCATTATTTATTCCCTAGTTTGTGATGGGTGATTCACTAACTGGGTCTGTTAAGATTATAAACTGACTGCTAACTCTGGTCCACCTAGGTGCCTCCTGGGGCACTCTGTGATGTGATTCGCATGAGCCAATGCAAATCTCCCTGTCCCTCATGTTGTTTCTGCCAGGCATTGTGTTCTCTGCAAATCAAAGGAATTAACACAGTTCTTTGACAGTTAGGCTTCACCAACTCAGACTCCTGCTTCATGGCATCATCCAGTCAGTGAAAGATGCTGATTCTAACAAGTCTGGAAAAAAAAAAAAGAAATCTTGCCTGTCAGAACTACCACCTTGTTCTCTGAAGACTATTCCACTGCTTTTCTCATGTGCTATTGCTAAGAGATAAAGTGTCGCTGTAGCCCAGGCTCAGGGGATGGAATTCCATAGGACAGTGTCTTAGTTAGGTTTTCTATTGCTGCAATGAAATACCATGACCAAAAAGCAATTTTGGGAGGAAAGGGTTTATTTTATACACAGTTCCATATAACAGCTCATCTGTAAGGGTTCAAGAATCACTGAAGGAAGACCCCAGACTCAAATAGTCTGCAAAAGCAAAGAGCATTTATTCTGCAGAGTCAACCATTAATAAAATATGGTGACCACAAGAGGAGCCTACAGGCTCCTTTTAAAGCCAGCTAGGGGATTTCCAGTTGAGGTTAGGTAATCCTTACCAGGATTGATTGGAAAGGGATACTTGTATGTTCCTGATTGGTTCTGATTTTAGGAAAGGAACAGTCACCTCATGTAGCCCCAGGCTAGATGTCAGCTCAGTTGCTGATTGGCTGCCAATTGCCTGTGGTTGTTTTTCAGGAACTAGTCAAGCATGAAAGGAAAAAGGGTGGCAAGAACTTTGGCCCAGCTTTGGGCTGAGTCTCAAAATGGAGTTAGTCAGATCCTCTCATTTCCCCCCTTGAGTTTGGTTTCATCTTAAATCCTTGAGTGGTACTGAGACGCTAACACCATGAGTTGGACAGTGGACACCTGATCCTTAAGAAATCTTTTCCTAATCCTAGGCATAATCATGCAAGAAGCACAAAACATGACCAGAAGAAACAAAAATATTTTCTTGTATGTCAATATGTAGTCATTTGTCCCTTATGCTAATGTTTCTTTTGAGTTAGCATTTCAGCCTGTTAGGTGGGACAATGAACAATGTATTCTCTTCTGTAATTTCTTTCAGCCTAACATTAGGGCATTGTTATCAAGGTCCAAGAAAGGCTACTCAAAGACTAGGTAATAGGGCATTTATCAGAAGCATCTGATTAGCAATCCGGTTGAAGAGACAGGGAGCAAACACATTGGCTGGACTAGTTTACATCAGCTTTCAGCAAGTCCATATCTCAGCAGGTAAGAACCCACAGGTGATCCCTGATGGAGTCTGTCAGTCAGGTGAAAATCTGCTGAGACAAATAAATATGAGGGATAGAAGTTAAATTTTGTCTGGTAATTGGGGAAGATGAGGAATCCCATGACTAAGGGAAAAATCCCATTTTTCAAGAACAAGCAGGTATACTCATCTGGTGTCCCTTCGTGCTGTGGCAGATGAATCCAGGCCTTAGAGCTTTTTGATTTCCAGATGCTCATATGAATTTTAGCTTACAAAAGGAAGTATATTAGCATTACTATTGTATTGAGATCCATACTTTAGAAAAAACAGTCAATAGGTGTCTGTAGGACAACAGAAGTAGACTTATGCCTTTGAGACCTAATAAAATTTATAGCTTTGGGCTAAAAAGCATGAACATTTTCTTATTAGTCCAGAGGGCTAGATAAACACATTGGACAGAGATTTTTTTTTAGCATAATGAGACGTACAAGTCTATATCCAGAGGACAACCAAAGAGAAATTAAAATTTTGAGCTTGTGACTGAATAATAAGCAATCAGTACTCCATCTGTTTATCAGAACTTTATTGATCAATGTTAAAAATCTGACCTGTTTTCCTGAGACTGATGGTCCAACCAAGTACCATGCATGGAGATGGCCTAGGACCCCTGCACAAATGTAGCCCATGGCAGTTCAGTGTCCAAGTGGGTTCCATAGTAATGGGAACAGGGACTGTCTCTGACATGAACTGATTGGCTTGCTCTTTAATCACCTCCCCGCTGAGCAGGGAGCAGCCTTGCCAGGCCACAGAGGAAGAGAATGCAGCCACTCCTGATGAGACCTAATAGACTAGGATCAGAAGGCAGGAAAAGAGGACCGCCCCTATCAGTGGACTTGGGGAGGGACACGGGTGCAAAAGGGGGAGAAGGGAAGAGATTGGGATGGGAGGAGGGAGGGAACTACAGGGGTATATAAGGTGAACAAAGTGTAATTAATAAAGAATTTAATAAAAAAAGAAAAATCTGAACATTTAAAATGTTATAAAATATAAAAATAGCATAGAAAGAGGAAAGATACCTGAAACATTTTTCTATGTCTTAAATTGCTTTCTTATAGCTCTAAAACTTCCATTTATATACCTTAAAACATCTCCTTATACCCTCTAACCTTCATACCTTGCATGTACCAACTTAAAACACTTTCTTAGAAGCTTTTTTTTCATAGCTTGCATTTACCTACATTAAAACACGTTTTTAGATCCTCTTAACTTAAACTTTCATATCCTCAGACCTTACATAAGCTTCACATTTCTCTATCCAGTTATTCACCATGAAACATAGGCAGCTGATTACTGGAAACAGTCATTTAAATGAAGGAACAGTAAAAAGTTACATTGAAATCTGTTTACCTTTTAACATGAAGCCTCCAAGCAAGGCAAATCTGTTTGCCTTTTAAAATAAGAAATCTAGTACCTAGTAGTTTTAACTAGCTAATGAATCGACTGATGAACTAACAATGTAGCTAATTGTCTGCTCTTCAGCTGTAAATCTATTATTAGCTTAGCCATTAATGAAATCAGAGATCTGAGAAGAATAAATTGTAACCTAGATGAATCTATGTAGTTATCAAAATGACATAGATGACTAGTCACTCATAGTTCATTACCTAGACAGTTGTCTGTGGTCTCTATTACAACGTGGGCTAACAGTCTGGTTATCAGGTGCAGAAGATAAGGTTTTTGTTTGTTTGTTTGTCTGTCTGTTTCCCCCCTGTGGAAGGAAAACATGTGAGAGATTGACCTCACCTCATTTTCTGCAACATGAAATGATAATTCTCCAGGCATCCAGTTTGTTCACATTTCAGGCCAGGCCTTAGCAATGGGCCAGGTGTTGGGGCAGTCTAGCCCAGTAATTAGAGAACCACAATCCATGGTTGATGTTATCTATCATTGTGTCCGAATTTTCTCAGAGATCTTGAAGAGCTACTGCTAGGATTTGGAACTCTCTGTCTGTCATAATAAGCTTATACATGTTAAATGCTATATTCAGCATATTTGTGACAAGGCCAGTATATCTGAATTAATCTTTGTCTTTAAGAATCTGCTCTATACTACATCTTGTCAACATAAAACAAAATGTTATGGTCTATAATTATGGCATATTTTGTAGATAAATGTTTTAGGACCACATCTATCTCAAGTAGATATAAATAGGCTAACTTTGTAGTTACTCATCCTAGGCTTAACCTTGAAAATGTAAACAAGTGACTAGGTAAAGCTCAATCTTGTAATCAACTGCATCAGTTATTACCATAACTTATATTTCTGTACTAGTATCAAAACAAACTTTCAGTCACTAATACAGTGACTACAATCTTGCTGACCCTGCCACATTGTGTTATTAAGACTGAACAGCGAAAGCTTTAATGACAGAAGTTGCTCTTGGTACTAAGTAGAGTAGTGAATGCAGGTTGCCCTCAACAAAGATGGCGGTGAACCACAAGTCTTCCACAACCAACGTGGCTGCCCTTAGTTAAGATGGTGGTGAAGCCATGGCTCCACCCTCATTATCCCAGAATCAACACGGCAGCCAGCTACATGTTGTTACAGGTAAAGGCAGGCAATTTGAAAACATAGCTATTAGGTATTGCTGCCGGTGTTGCTGCCTTTTATGGTATAGCACTATGGAAGTTCATCAGGTCCTCTCATATCATCAAAGGCAGTGAAGGCAGAAAGTCACGCAGGGCAGGAGAAGAAATACAGGTTTGTGTCCCCATGCCTGCTCAGCCCGGTTTCTTATAGAATCCAGGATCCTCAGCTCAGGGACTGCACCACCCACAATGGGCTGGCCCCTCCCCATGGATCACTGATTAAAATGCCCTACAGCCTGATCTTATCACTTTCTCAACTGGGGCTCCCTGTTCTCTGAGGACTTTATCTTGCGTCAGGTTGGTATGAAAGCAGCCATTACAGAAGGGGACCAGTGTCGGTTGAACTCCTCCTGCCACATTAATAATCAAACTGTGAAAAGACCCACAGATTTTAGCTAAACATTGCCTGTCTGTCATTCAAAACTGGAGGTAGACCAAGAAGACACTTTGATACAGATTTCATACAGAAATCTGCTTTTATGCACTTGAAGAATAAAACAGGAAATAAAGCAGGAAATGAGGGAAAACTAGTTCAAACATGCAAATGATAATTTAACAATAACAATTTATTCTAATTCTTTAAAAAGTGTATTTTTTTTTTTTTGCCTTTTCTTGTTCTTATCACAAACATGGTAATTCATAGTCTAAGTATCCTAACTCATCGAGGCAAAAACACAGGACTAAATTGTGCTGCCCTGTGCTTTGTCCTCATTTTATTGCTGGAATTGTGTGGTCAGACCCTACCCCCACCCCACCCCTAAGCCATGAAGGTTTCTATTCCATAGAACTGATGGAGAATTAAGTAACATAATATTTGTGATGATCACCACAGTGCCTAAGAGATGTTAAACGATTATTGTGTTTTGTGTTTATTACACAGATTCATCAGAACGAGAAAACACATTCAACAGGTTATGTACACAATATCTTTTTTCTTTTCAATTTAAAATGTCATTTCATAGCACTTGTGGTGATGCACGCCTGTAATCCCAGCACTCGGTGAGGAAGAGGTAGGTGGATGTCTGTGAGTTTAAGACCAGCCTGGTCTACAAAGCAAGTTCAGAACAGCCAAGGCTACACAGAGACACAGTGTCTCGAAAAACAAAGAGTCATTTTATGCTTATACCTCCTGAATATTTTCCAAATGAAAAGATCAAATGACATACTATATAGTGGATAACACGAAAGGTTCCAAATTTTGCCTACATTTAAATTCTGCACCTCCACTTATAGCTGTGCTATTTTGCAAATGTTAACCTCCATGTGGCTCCATTAATAATTCCTACCAAGGTTCAGCAAACCTCCATGTGTCTCTGTTGATACCTGTGTGGTTCTATTACTCTCCACATGACTCCATCAACTCTGTATGGCCCAGCTAACCTCTATGTGACTAAGCTAATGTCTGTGTGCCTCTGCTTACCTCCATATGTCCCTGTTAACCTCCATTTGTCTCCCTAACCTGTGAAATGAATATGTAAGTGTGGCATTCCCCTTATGAAGTGTGGCTAAGATTAGAGAAGAAATTCATACAAAGAATTACCCTGTCAGCAGATCATATCAATTCATAGTAATTCCCATCAGGGAATAAGCTCTCAAACTACAGTAACCATAAGTAACAGAAGAGTTAAGTAAATAATGACTAAGCCCTCAGAAATACCAATAGGAAAATTACTGTCTATTGTCAAACATGTGGAGTTTTTTTCCATGTGTTTTTGCAGTCACTTTGAACAAAAGCAAGCTAGTATTATATTTCAGTTTGGGAACTAAAAACTCGATAAGATTCTATTTGGAGTTTTAAGATCAATACATTTTTCTCCCAATAAAAATATAAAAAGCCAGAAAAGAATTTATTTTGCAAACAAGAAAATTTTTCCATGCTTAAAAGTTAAGGAAAGACATAATCATAATTTAGAAGTCAATCTTTCAAATGGAATGAAACTGGCTCATTGAAAACTCATTTATTTTTCAAGGACTCCTAGAAACTTTATCGTGGAGCAGGGCTGCCTGCAAACCAGTGATTAGGAAGTTCCAGCCAAGACAAATTTAATTGTGAGAACCAGAATAAAGTCTGATGAGCCAACGAATAGAGGGATGTCACTTGCAACAGTCAGCAGGACAGATCCTACTTCAACTCTGCTAATGCAATACTGGAAAAATGTGCACGATAATCAACTGGGAGCCTAATCACAAGCCACTGTGCGTAAACACAGGTACTATATTACCTTCTATTTTCTTTCTCAGTGGAAAGCCAGTCATTGTTGAAATTTTCCTGATGATCAGTCCCCAAATATTGATACCCAGTTTCTGTTTTCACTCATGCCCCCCTTATCACCTTAACATATTGAACCTCTGCTCAATTCATGTCTCAAGCTGAATATACTCTTGTAAACATTTTAAAATATAAAGCTGACAGAACATCCATCTTTAATATGTTTCTGGCAATCTTAGAAAGTTAATGGAAATTAAAGTATTGATTAAAGTTAATGGAAATTAATGTTATTTAAGGGAGAAGTTCTGAACATGTATCTGCTATCTAGAAAATGTGTAAAGAAAATTCCTTCACAGTAAGGTTTCTTGATTATCTATATATATAAAATAATTTTATTCCAGCTTTTGTATGTCACAATCCACCCAGAAACAAAGGCAGATTTTCCCATAAGCAATTTTTTCACTTCATTTTGAGTGCATTATGGGGCAAATTTTTTAAGATAGTGCAGGTTGACTATCCCTTATCCAAAATGCTTAGGACCAGAGTATTTTGGATGTGGGGGAGTTTTTGAATTTTAAAATAATTTTGTATTTATGTATATATATTTAAATGTATATAATTTGAGACAAATTATGAATAGGACCTGTATCTAATCAGAAGTTTCATTTATGCTTCCAATATAGTTTATAATACAGCCTTAAAGCAATTTATACAATATATTTAGTGCCGTTGCTTTTTACCAGGTGTAGATTTTCTCAATTGGAATATCTTGTCAGTATCCAAACATTCATGCTTTGAAAGGCTAGTGACAGACTTCACGATAGAGGACTTTCCTAGCAGGCATGTGACCCTGAGTACAATCCTTAGCATTGTGTGCTGACGTATACCTATAATTCCATCTTTTGGGAGTTAGAGTCAGGAAGAGTAGAAGTTTAAAGTCATTGTGGTGGTTTGACAGAGAACTCTCCCTCATAAGATCATCATTTGAACACTTGGTGGTTCTGTTTGACAGATACTACTTCCTGATTTCTCTCTTTCTCCTTTCTCTCTCTCTCTCTCTCTCTCTCTCTCTCTCTCTCTCTCTCTCTCTCTCTCTCTCTCCTGTATCCAGGTGAAATGTGATCTCTCTGCTTCCTAATTGCTCAGCCCTATGCTCCTACTGCCATGAGTCCACACCATGGAGGACTGTCTCCACCCTACACCCTGGAAGTGTAAGGTAAACTTTTTCTCTTCCAAGTTGCTTTTGGTCCTGGTATTTTTTATCACAGTAATAGAAGTGTAGCTAATATGATCATCCTTATCTACCTTAATTCCATAGAGAGTTTAACTCAACTCTGAACTACATGAAATATGTCTTAAACAAAAGAAAGGGGTTAGGTTTAACAAGAGTTAGGGAATTAATGTCAGTTTTACTTCTGGCATAGAATGAACTTTGGAGCCATTTCTCTTCAATATAAGATAAAGGGGAGCCACTCACTCATCCTTTAAAAAGTATCATGTTTGAAACATGCCAGATTTTCGATTAGGAGTGCTCAATTTGCATCTGAGAGTCGGCCTAGAGCAATCAAAGAAATGACAGATTCTGTCTCTTCTCCTCCTTCTCCTTCTAGTCCTCCTCCTCCTCCCCACTCCCCTCTCTTTCTCGCTGTCTCTGTCTCTTGAAAACTGAGGTTTTTATAAAAATGAGGAAATTTGCTTACACAAAGAAAATCTCAACTGGAAAAGAGTAAAGCTATTTGCTCTCAACCCTGAAGAGATCCATCTTTAACTAGTTCTTGCTTCAAAAGTTTTCAACCAAACTTAATAGGAAAATGTACAACAGCAGCACAGTCAGTGATCTCTGAATACACAATGAAAGTCCAGCAGAACGTCAGTATGCTAGGTTTATCTAGGGTCCACCAATTGCAGTAGAAAAGAGAGAAAAAAGTACTCAAGAGTGCATTTTGATTCACCTTGCAAGCTGTTTCTATGACAAAGACAGGGAAATACGGCTGACCTAGTCCTTTCACAGAAGACTACTACTCCAAATAACAAATTATAATTATCTTTTTCCTTTTTAACTTCCACTGTGTTAGTACAGCTAAATAGTTTTTCTTAGAATAAAAAAAAAATCAGTTTTACCTGTGTCATGGAGTGACCTGAAGGAGCCATTGTTCGGATCCTCAACGTAAGACAAAACAGTGTCAACTGCCACACCTATCTTTCTAAAAATTGTTTAGCTGTTATTACTACAATTATTATCATATTGATTATATATAGTAATGGGATTCACTGTGGGAGCACCACATGTATACATCATATATTTATTATCACTGTCCACACTTCTTTTGACTTGTCCCTCTCTCTCCTCCTTTCCTTCCCTCATTCTTTCTAGTCTGTATTCATCCCTGTACTACTTGAAAGTCATCTTTCTGTTTTTCCCCCTCAGTTTTCTCATGTGATAGAAAGCCTGTAACATTTGCCTCGCAGTAATGTCTCTTAACACGATGTTCTAGAGTTTCACTCATTTTTCTGCATAATTCATTTGTATGGATGAATAATATTTGTGTGTGTAAGTGCATGTTCATGTGTGTGTGTGTGTAAAATATCTATCTTAACCTGATTACAATGGTATCTCATTTTAGTTATGACTTTTTTTTTCACAATGGCTAGTGATATTGTGTGCCTTGGGCTGGCACGTTATTCTACAGTGACAAGTTCCTGAAGGGGATGATGTCTAGAGGATGAGAAGATTAAGAAGAAAAAAAGAAAGTTTGGGGCCATGCAGTCTTACACAAGCTGATGACCCCAGTAAACAAGTTTCTAAAGAGTTACAACATCTTTTTTTTTAATTATTCTCTCACATAGTACATCCTGATTGCAGTTTTCCCTCTCTTCCCTCCCCACCTCCCCTCTATGTCAGCTCCACCCTCACTCCACCTCCCTCACACAAGAGCAGGCCTCCCAGGGACATCAACCAAACACGGCCTAACAAGCTGCACTAAGATCATGCACACACCATTGGATCAAGGCTGGATGGAGGCATCCCAGTAGGAGGAATAAGGTCCCACCAGCAGGCAAGAGAGTCAGAATGCTTGCCATGCTCCTGCTCACTATTGGAAAGCCCACAGGAGCACCGAGTCACTCAGCCATACCGTATATGAAGAAGCCCTAGGTCAGACCCCCTCAGGCTAGCTGATTTCTGCAAGGCCCAAGAGTCCGGGTCACTTGAGTCTGTGGCCCTATTCTTATGGTGTCCCTGACCCATCTGGTTCCTCCAATCCTTCTTACCCCTCCTCTGCATAACTCCCTGAACTCTACCTAAAGTTTGTTTGTGGAACTCGGCATCTGCTCCTGCCCTTTGCTAGATGAAGTCTCTCTGATCTCTCTGATAAGGACTAGGCTAGGCTACCGTCAGTCCTAGAACACTCTGCAGGCAAGAAAAACTGTAGGTTGAAAATTTTGCCAAAAGGTTGGTGTCCCAATCCCTCCATTTAAGGCCTTGCCTGTGTACAGAAGATGACCAGTTCAGGCTCTGTGTCCCCATTACTAGTCTTTGCTAGAGTCACTCTCATATAGTCCATGGAGTTTCCATTGCACTACATTTCTACATTGCTCACGAAATGACCCCCCCCCATTCCAGTCATCTCTCCCAGTATTTTCTCCCTTTCTCCCCTGATCCCAGGCCTGATCCCTTCTGTTCCCAACCCCACCTGCCCCCAGTACACCAGTGAGATATATTCCCTTTCCAGACAGATCCTTGTATCCCACTTAAGCTCTCGTTACTTAGCCTCTCTGAGTCTGTGGATTGTAGGATGATTATCATTTACTTTACAGCTAATATCCACCTATAACTGAGTACATACCATGCTTGTCTTTCTGGGTCTGGGTTACTTCACTCAAGATGATGTTTTTCTAGTTCCATCTGTTTGTCTGCAAATTTCACAATGTCATTGTTTTTAACATCTGGTTAATACTCCATTGTGGAAATGAACCACATTTTCTTTATCCATCCTTCAGTTGAGGGACATCTAGATTGTTTCTGGTTCCTGCCTATTATGAATAAAGCTGCTATGAACACAACTAAACCAGTGTCCTTGTGGCAGGATGGAGTGTTCTTTAGGTATATGCCCAGGAGTGGTATAGCTGTGTTGATTGTGTTCTCACACTGAATTTTAGACATTTGTGTTTGGCGTGACCCAGAGGATTAGGTGCTGATTTCTGAGTCCTTCTCTGCTGAATGGGTACTTTGTTCCTTGGTTTCTGCTTCCTCTTTTGTCTTCTGACCTTTATGTCCTGGATTTCTGGTGGTTATGACCTCTGAGCAGTAGGTAGTCTCTGTCCAACTTGGGGGCTGGACTTCAAGAGGTCAACATATCCTTTGGTGTATTAGGGAGTCTCTGCCCCAGTTGGAGTTGGGAGTGGGTGAGGAAAAAGTAGGGATTGGGGGGCACTGAGTGAGTGGAGGAAGTCCACTGGTGGGCCCCCTCTCTGTGGTTCTATCTGTGGTTCTAGCGGTCAGTATGGTCTCTGGTCTAGCATGTGGTGTGTGCTTGAGTTTGCCTATCAGTTTTCCTGGCTTGCTTGGTGTTCACCTGTTCTTCAAACTGTAGTGGTCTACACCAGTTCTTCTGACTGGCATGGCCTACACCGAGGTAGCTGAAGTCCACAGGAGTTGGGGGCAGGGGCACAGCATCAGGGCTAGTGGTCAGGCAGGATGAAGGGGGGCAGTGCATTGAGTCTAGGAACTGAATCTAAGGAGTGGGGGAGTTCCGCAGTCAGGCAGGTCCCTGACCTGGCCTTCTGACTGTGAAATGCAACATCATATATGCTGTTTTCAGGAGATAACAGGACACTGTCAGCAGCTAACGATCATACACTGGGACTAAGTCAGCTAAGGCTAATCAAACACTGTTGCATGACGGGAACCCATCATCTCTCAGGAGTCTTACAGTCTAAGCGCATGGCAGCCTTTTGTACTGTTAACCTTAGCCCCTTAGGGTGGGAAAAATTAGGTTCTCAGGATCCAAAGTGACCTCTGCTAGTGCCCTGGCCCCAGATCATTCCTGGCTTTGCCAAATGTATTCCCAGTTTAAAGAAGAGACCCAATTCCTTCTCTGTACAGCAGGGTCTCAAGAAAATCCTGGAGTCAATCTAGCCCTCAAAAACTAGGTATTTACACACACAGATACACACACACACTTTGTATTTTCTTAACTTTCTATTCAGATAAATTGCCCATTTGATAATTTAGTTACTTGCTTTTGTTGTAGTCTGAGCTGGCTTCTATGTAGCTGTAAGAATGACCTGAGCCGAGATGCAAACCAAAATGACCCTGAGATTTCACCTTAGACCCACCAGAATGGCTAAGATCAAAAACTCTAGTGACAATGCATGCTGGAGAGGTTGTGGAGAAAGAGGAACCCTCCTCCATTGCTGGTGGGAATGCAAACTTGTACCAATTTGGCGCTTTCTTAGACAATTAGGAATAGTGATTCCTCAAGACCCAGCTATACCACTCTTAGGCATATATCCAAAAGATGCTCAAGTACACAACAAGGACATTTGCTCAACTATGTTCGTGGCTGCTTTATTTGTAATAGCCAGAACCTGGAAACAACCCAGATGTCCCTCAGTTGAGGAATGGATACAGAAATT
>CM053750.1:47349526-47393064 GCA_028658305.1 Pachyuromys duprasi
TCACCCAAATCCTAATTACTTGAGTGTTATAGTAAACTTTTAAATAAGTCAATATAAATCCTTAAAACTTGTTTGTTTTATTAGAAGAGTTCCAAGCACCCCTCTGTTATCCCTGAAACTGTAGTCGGCACCATATGACAGGACACCCAAAGAGGTATGAGCCTGTCAGCAATGCTATAGTTTGGATCTGGAATGTTATTAAAAGATTCTTAAGTTAAAGCACTATTTCTTAAGAAGACATTATTAGCAGAAAATTTAAGCAGTAGAGTCTCGAAGGAGCCTTTGGGATGGCATGGCTTTGAAAAAAGCTCTGAAATCTAGCTCCTTCCTTTCCTCCCTTTCTTCCCCCGTTACCTTCTCTTCCTCCTCTTTCTCCCCATTCTCTTTCATGTCTTCTTCCATGCTCCTTTTCTCCCTTCTTTCTTTTCTTCATTTCTATTTTTCTTTCCTTCTCTCCTCCCTCTATTCCCCCTCCTTTCTTTTGAATCCATCCACAAAATGAGCAGCTCTGCTCCACCACATGGTCCTACCATAAAGTGCTACCTTACCTCAGGTATCAAAGCAATGATGTCAATTGATCACAAGGCTAAGTCCTCAAAAACTGTCAAAATAAGTCTTTCATTTTTCTAGTTGGTTATCTGCGTCATTATTACACCAATAGTAAGATGGCTAACACAAGTCTACTGTTGTATGAGGACTTTCATCCTCAAAGGACATTATCACTGGATTTAGAATTTTCAGGTGACAATTGTGTTTGTCTTGGCATTTTTAAGGGGTTACCCTCTTTTCTCTGATCTTCATGGTTTCTGATGACAGTCCAATTGTGAATTATTGTTTCTGTATATGTAGTTATAGTATTCAAGATTTGTTTTTGCTTTGGTCTTTATTGTTTACTGTAATGTGCTTTGGCATGGGACAGTTGCATCCATCGTATTTCTATGTGTAAAGCCTTATGCATAGAATCTTTTCTAGAAGTTTACTGTCAAATTGAAGAACTATCCAGCTGTTCTTCAAAAGAAACTTTTGTTATCCTTTTCTTTTGATCTGATATTCTTAGCTCTCTCTCTCCCTCCCTCTCTCTCTCCTCTGTGAGCATTTTATTGAGTTTAACAAACAATGCCAATTTTTTTAAATCTTTTGATTTTTTTTTACCTTGAGTCATGGCTAGTGAGTGTTGAGTTTATTTCTTCTTTCTCTTTTATACCTATCGAACAATTTTTTCAACAACTATCTAAACTTAAAGCTCTAGAAATCTGTTTCTGTATTCTATTGTTTTCTGCCTCTTTTGAGACTTAAAATTCTCTGTTGAGATTTTCACTCACAGCAAGCGTCCCCCGTTGCATTTCACTTCATTGTCATAATTACTGCTTGAATATCCAGCAGCTGATTCATGTTCAGTTTGGACACATAGCATTTTATTTCCCCTTGAGAATGCATTCCATTTTCCTGTATCATTGTGAGTGGGATAATCTTGGATTTCATATTAGTCATTACAAATGCCCATGGATTCTGGATAATGTAATTTGCCTTCCTTTGTATTTCCTTTTTTTTTTTTTGACTACTGTTGATCCATGAATTGTTTAGTGGACCAAAGTTCAGTTGTAGCTTTTATATTTAACTGAGATACACTAGTCTCTTTAATGTACGTGTGTCTGGAAGTCTGTCAGAGATGTATGTGCAGAGATTGGGGATGCTTTCTGTTTTTCTCCTTCCAGTGCTTCCCGCACTCTTTCCAGTCTTCATAGCTCCTGACTCTCCTTTGGTTTCTTACATCAGAAGACCCGAGCTTTTCTGTTTGGACTAAAGGTTCTATTGTGTCAGCCATGTAAACCTATGGAGTTATTCTCTCCTCCCTTAGAAAAACATGCACTCTCCATGTCTGCTTCTCTTCACATTCAGACTTTATCAGGAAGAGGTCTGTAGTGTGGTCAATTCTTTATTATTTTCAACATAAAAGGGAAATAAATGGCTAGGATCTGTTATACCCATATGGGAATATCTGCTTAAGATTGTTTTTGCAAAAACCTGGAAACAACCCACGTGCCCCTCAACTGAGGAGTGGATACAGAAATTGTGGTACATTTACACACAGAATACAACTCAGCAATTAAAAACAAGGAAATCATGAAATTTGCAGGCAAATGGTAGGAACTAGAAAAGATCATACTGAGTGAGGTATCTCAGAAGCAGAAAGACATACATGGTATATACTCATTTATAAGTGGATATTAGACATATAAAATAGGATAAACATAATAAAATCTTAAGGAAGCTAGGCAAGAAGGAGGACCGTGGGTAAGATGCTCAATCTTCATTTGGAAAGGCAAACAGGATGGACATCAGAAGAGGGAGAAAACAGGAAACAGGACAGGAGCTTACCACAGAGGGCCTCTGAAAGACTCTGCCCAGCAGTGTATCAAAGCAGATGCTGAGACTCATAACCAAACTTTGGGCAGAGTGCAGGGAGTCTTATGAAAGAAGGGGGAATTAGTAAGACCTGGAGAGTACAGGAGCTCCACAAGGAGAGCAACAGAACCAAAAAATCTGGGCCCAGGTATTTTCTGAGACTGATACTCCAACCAAGGACCATGCATGGCAATAACCTAGAACCCCTGTACAGATGTAGCCCATGGCAGCTCAGTATCCAAGTGGGTTCCCTGGTAAGTGGAACAGGAACTGTTTCTGACATGATCTCAGTGGCTGGCTCTTTGAACACCTCCCCCCTGAAGGTGGAGCAGCCTTACCAGGCCACAGAGGAGGACAATGCAGCCAGTCCTGATAAGACCGATAAGCTAGGGTTAGATGGAAGGGGAGAAGGACCTCCACTTTCAGTGAACTTGGAGAGGGGCATGGGAGGAGATGAAGGGGGGAGGGAGGGTGAGATTGGGAGGGAATAAAGGAAGGGGCTACAGCTAGGATACAAAGTGAATAAACTGCAATTAATATAAAAAAGAAAAATTAAAATTAAAAAAGATTGTTTTTTAAAATACATGTGCAACCCAATGTAAAATACTTATTAGGAACATTCTAAGATAAATTTTAAAAATCTACATGTAGTAGGTAAAAATAAAGTAAAAAAAAAAACTATCCTGTTTACTTGCTTTATTAAATTAGTAAATTTAGCAAATTCCCTGATTCTGATGTCTCTCTTACACCATAAGTGTCCCTCAAGGTAGATGCAGTATAGAATGGTATAATTATAAAGTAGCACGTACTCATTGAATGCTTACATTGAAAGCAATGAGGATCTAGGCACACTCATCTGTGCATGAAAATTTCCTTGAGGGGAAATAAGTGTTTATTCACCCCAGATAGGACACAAATGACAGACAGAATAATGATTCCACCCAAGCTTAGCTTGGGGTACCAAGGAGTTTATTGCACTCACAGAGCACAGGTGAGGGTGCATGTACAGAAGTGTGGGTGACCCCCTAACAGCTGCATCACTGGAAAGTCTCATCCCTGGATGGATGATGACTCCCCCATGACTGCATAGGTGGAGTGCTTACTTCAGTTAATCTGTGTATAACTCTGTAGATCACGCACCCTCCCCAGACCACAAGATCATGTGCAGCTTGAGCTAAGTTGCATACAGCTGGCAGAAAGGTATAGGAATAGTTCCCTGAAATATGAGACCTTGGTCTAATAAGCCTCCCAAGCCCTGCTTCTATGAGGCAATGTCAGCAGACCCCATCTTGAAGGTGTCTTCTGCATCACCACAGGTGCTCTGAGTGTGGTGGTGACGACTGTGATGGCCAGAGGTCAGCATTCCACAACATTTATATTGTGCTTTATATCTGAAGAGTTTAAAATGTAGAAAGTTAGCTTGACTAAGGCCACAGAGTGAAGGCTATGACACTGAAGGGCCATGCAAGATACAGTGACTGGTTGCTTATTCCTCTGCACTTGGCTTTGAGAGTCCCAGGATGAGGCTGCGTCCAACAAGCACATCAACATCAAAAGAGGGAAAATCTCAAAGGCTTTTCGTGGTGGTTACCTGAAAACATGGTCAAAGCAGGGGAGAATGGGAGAGGGGCACAAAACAGTCCAGACTCCACTCACTCCACCCTAGGAGGGAGACACAGAACCCATAGATCTGGGGTTATGCTGAGGAAGCTCAAGGTAAGGAACCTCAGAAGAATTACCACTGTGGGAGTACGGTTATAGCGGCTCCTACTGCTAGGCTTAGGCTGAGTAAAAGACACTCTTTAGAGAGCCATTTTGCCACAGCTATGAAGCTCTCATAGGCTCAGAGGCCATCTGACAAGAGTCAGGAAGGTCAATAAGAGACCAGAAGCAGCTCTGAAGGAAAGTGTATATTAAGACTTTTTAAATTTTTTTAAAGAAAACATTTTTTAAATTTATTAATTTTTTTATTAATTACACTTTATTCACTTGTATCCTCCCTGTAGCTCCCTCTTCCCTCCCCTCTCAGTCCCTCCCTTCTTCCCCCTTCTCCATGCATGCCCCTCCCCAAGTCCACTGATAGGGGAGGTCTTCTTTTCCTTCCTTCTGATCCTAGTCTATTAGGTCTCATCAGGAGTGGCTGCATTGTCTTCCTCTGTGGCCTGGCAAAGCTGCTCCCCCTTCAGGGGGAGGTGATCAAAGAGGAGGCCAATCAGTTCATGTCAGAGGCAGTCCCTGTTCCCATTACTATGAAACCCACTTGGACACTGAACTGCCATGGGCTATATCTGTGCAGCAGTTTTAAATTTAAAGGTGACATTAGGTAGGAATTTAAAGGCATTTCCCCTCCCCATTCACAAATAATATGGAAATTTTAAAGTAAAATAAGATCAATTGCAGGAATTTGTAGCTTTTTATTGTTTTGCATGTTTAAGCCTTAGCCATCCTACATATAAACAGACTATTGTAATACAAGGTGCATAGTAGTCCTTGAAGAGTGACCAACCCTTCTGAAAAGAAACCATGTTATTAAACGTAGGGACAGAGCAAACAATCGATCCATCTGCTGGGAGGGAGTGGAATGATTCACAGTCATGCTTTCAAAGCTCAGATGAACCAAAACATCGAGAAGCAACAGTTAGATCATAGGTACCAGGTTCACCATGAATGCTGGGACTTCCAAGCCGTAAACAGACATTAGTAAGATGCAGACCATGAAAGGACTGTGTGCTATTCTAAGCCAATAAATCCAGTAAGAGTCCTCCATCAGAATTCTTAGGACTAGCAGAGTGGACTCTGAAGTAATATTAAAAAATTTAGAGCAAGAAAATCCTAACTTTTATGAAAAGCAAGAGTACTTAGGGCTCACTCATCATAATGTGTTACAAATCTTCATCACAAATTTACAGTATAATAAATAGCACTGCTGTAGTGTTACATGAATCAGCTACAAATCACAATATCAAAATATCTCAATGAAATCAACTTAAACGAGGACAGTTTAGTTTTGGCTCACATCTGTACAGGTTCCAGACTACTGCCGTGAGTATCCAACATGTTAGGGAGTGTATAATAAAGGGGCCTGCTCACCTCATAGAAACAAAAAAGAAGGCAAGCTGCTGTGGTCCCAGCATCATGTCCAAGGGCATGCCCTCAGTGACCTAGCTTTCATTGAGATCTGTCTCCCAAATGTTTCTCCCTCCCGAGAGCGTCACAGGCTGGAGAACAAGCCTTCAAGACATAGGCCACTAGGGGACATTTCTGGTCTAAATTATAGCAACTGGTGTCTGGGTAGATTAATAAAAAGAACAAAATGAAAATCACGAGTTACCTCAAATTCATATGGTATACTGGTTAACTCTTTCCATTGATGCAGCAAAACACCTGACACAAACTTCAACTTGCGGTTCTCTAAGGGTTTAGCCTGCGCCGGCGGGAACAGCATGTCAGGACAGGAAAAGTCGGGAAGCATCGAGAAAATGACAGCCAGCACTCAGCTGTGTTTCCGTTTCTCTTACATCAGAGGTCAAGGGATGGTGCCACCCAAATCCAGGCCAAGTTGTTGCGCTTCAGTTAAACCTCCGAAATGCTAGCGCAGACACTCACAGGTGTGCCTTGGTCTCCTGGGTAATTTTAAATCCAGTCACATTGACAATGAAGATTAACCTTCACATATGGTAGTTTAGCATTTGCTAGGGTGAGATTTCAAATCAATGGGGTGGGGGGGTATTAACTATTTAGTCTAGGATATTTGACCATCTGGGTAAATAATAAAATTAGTGTGTCACACAGCGTATGTCACAATAATGCTAGGATAAAGCATTATTCAAAGCAAAGCCATAAAATCCTAAAAGATCTTTTGTTGTTGACAAAAATAATTTTAGAATGAGGAAAACTCCATCAGGGTCACACATTCTCAGAGGTCAAATTTTTTGATAATTTTATGGTATAATGCTATTCCTCAAAGGGGGGAAAGTCCCACACTAGAGTCAGGTCCGCAAAACAAAACACACAAAACCTCCCTTTCATAGCTCTCGGGCTCATTAACAACTTGCAAAGAGAAAGGCCAGCAACAAAATAACTAATAAACCTAAGAAAAAGACTGTAAGAAAAGCAAATGTAAACTTTTTATACATGAGGTATTTGTCGTGCCACTTGGAAGAAAGATAGACTAGAATAACTTACAAGGGTTTTCATTTTCCCCTTGGACAAAACTCTGTAAACACTCGGATGGATGAAAAGGTTGGAAATGGAGTTGCATGCTTTTGGTCTTTGCTACTGGACAGGATGCAAAGCCCTCGAGTCACAACCTTTTAGCACAAGTGGGAGACTTTAAATTGTCCAACGCCCTGGATATTTGGAGTCAGGCCTTGGCATCAGTATTTCTAAGGTGTTGGGTTGACCATACCTGGGGGGGGGGGGGATTGCAGCATGTTTTGCAGCACCATGGACAAAAACTGCAAAGAAGTGGAAACTTGTGTTCCTGAATAAACATTTCTGGAATGATGGACTTCTCTTCTGAACGACTTTATTACTGGCATATTTTCCAGAGAAGCTAATTTGTAATCCAGTCAGGATATGCTTATGAGCTAATACATTCATTTTTCTTGCACACATCAGAAATTGCATATCATCCAGCATACAATTCAGAGGATAGAAATTGCCATAGGAACTAATTACAGCTCACAAAGACAATATTCTGCTATTTTGATGAATCTGTGTTTCCCCAGCATTTCTGTTATTTCCGTTGGCAATTGCAGAAAATAGTCTGTATTGGGGACAATTGTTAGGTTTGCTATATATTTCTATTCTAAGTCATGAGAAAGCAGTGTTCCTGGCAAATATTTTGGGCTCCATCTGGAGAGAAGGGAGGAGAAGCTGTGTGCTTTCAGTGTCCCTTTTTAAACTGCTTGCTAAGTAAAAACCAGATATGACAGACATCATAAGACTTGGTGAATTACAGCAGCTCTTACAGTTTTGAATATATAGTTGTGAAATTTCTATTTGGAGAAAAGGAACATGCAGAAAAGCCATGATTGCGACTGATGGTCTGTTGGATACACTTAGGGATCAACTGTAAAGGTCTAGGCAGAACCAGCTGTTTCCTTTAGAAGCCATTAGGGAGAGTCTGTGGCAGGCTGTATTTTGAATTAATTTTCAAAATCTATCCTAGGGTGTCATGTAGTTCCTGACCTTACTGCTTCCCAGCTGTTGGGGTAATAATGGGGTCCCAGGAACATGAGAACTAAGAACTAATAAACAAAAGACAGATCTGCTTTCAATGTGGTGGAAGTACCAGCATTTTATTGATTTATAACCGTCCATTTCACAATCAGTCTCACAATTTACGCTGTAATGACTTGAAAAATCTTGTTAGCTACTGGCATGCATTTCAAATCTAAAACACATTTTCCTATTCCTTGAATGTGATAAAGATGTTTGGGGCCTTGTGGGCTCTTTGATCCTGAACTACTCGAGACACTGTGAAAACAGTGTTTGTTTTAAAACAAACAAAAAAGGAGACAAGATGAGAGAAGCTAAATTTGTATTTGAAATAGATTAATATTTCTCTTAAAACTGGTACTTGAGACAATAAGAAGTTAACTAGGAGTGATTTAACAGCCTTAAGATAATATACTTGATTCAGGTGATTGCAGGATTTTAAAGTCTTTTTGTAAACCAAGCCTTGCTTACCCCCCACCCCCACCCCGCCTGCCCCGCCTGGGCTCCAAGTGCTGGTCCTTAGGAATGTGATTCCAGCTTTGGGCTATCTTTATCTATCTCTGTTCTCTCCTTTGGGGTCTTAGGATATTTTCTGAGGGCTAGTCTTGCCCTTGAGACAGAGGCACAGGGCAGGTGAGACAACTTTCCCAGGAGAACCATATAAAACTAACTTTTAACACATGTAGGCCGTGAAGTCATGGTCAGTTACGTGAATCATTATTCTAGCATATAACTTTCCCTTTATTTATTTTTTTACCTCCTCTTGATAATACACAACTGACTATTGCTTTTTGTTTGCGGAGCTTTGTTCTTGTTTGCTTTTGTTTATTGAGACTTTGTAACTCAAGCTGACCTCCAACTCCCTAGCCCAAGAATGGGGATTGTAGGCACACACCATCACACCAAGCTTAGCTACTGTCCTTATTGGTAATGAGAACATAATCACATTTTCCAAAGAGCAACTTGTTGGAACTAGGACCATCTAGCTAAGCCATGGTGTCAGAAAGTGACAGAAGCAGGCCTAGGAGCTAAGATATCAGGTCACATTTCAACACTCCAACCAAGCTGATAATTAGTGCAGCACCATCTGCCTAGCTAGTTTTTGCATTACAGATGAAGAAAGTGTCAGGTTGAGCCTGGATCTTAGCTTCTGCTTGCAAATGCCCCCTGCATCTCATTATCAGCATCCTGCGAGGTCCCTCTGCAGCTGGAATTCCAGGTATCTTTAGAACAGTGACTCCTGGATAAACCTTGTGTTGATCTCATTCTAGGCCCCTATCCACAAACTAACCCTCTGCCTCTTCCTATTCTATACCTCTTATTAATGCCATTTCTTCAGCATTTATTGAATTTATGTTTAGCAACAAGTCAGACTTTCCTGAGAAGTATTATCTCTCAGGAATAAGGTAATGGTAAATACAGCTATTATACAATGAAGACCATGGTGTGCTGAGACCCGATCTAGATCAGGACTGAGGGATAACAGTCAGCTTTGCATAGCACACTGAAGTTCCGTCACTGCAGCCAGATCAGTTTTTCCTTCTCATGGTCTTATGTTCCCATTGGCTCTCTTTTTCCACTCTAATTAGGAATAAATCATAGACCACCTTCATTGTTAGGTCCAGGAATTGCTGAAGGAAGACCTGACTCAGGTAGTATGCAAAAGCAAGGAGTATTTATTCTGCAGAAATTTCCAGCCTGCAAGAGCCACCATTTCATAGACTGGCAATGCTGAAGTGAGCAGGTAGGCTCAATTTGAAGACAGTTAAGGGATTTTCCAGTATGGTTAGGTAATCTTTATGTTGATTGGATGGTGCTGACTTAGGGGTTATGGGGGAACTCATGATTGCTTCTGCAGTCGGGGGACTTCATGGAGTGTCCAGCTAACAAAGAAGACCCAGGTAACAAAGTATCATTTTGCTAGTTAGACAAAGCATTTCTAACTGAACTTTAATTTGATTGGTCAAGTGCTTGGGGACTTTACTATGTTATTGTTTCTGGTTTTCAGAGAGGTTACTGAGTTATTGTATCTGGTTTCCATGGATTGAAGTTTCCTGTTTCAAGAAATAGAAACACAGGCCTGTTCAGTCTGAAGCCAGTTTTGAAGCCTGTCATGGAGTCAGACTGGCTTATTAAAAATCATTCCCCTCAATATAAAAATAAGACAAAAATAATCTGTCATAGATTTTTCTGTTTATTCCATGTCATTCATCTAAATTAAATTTTTTCAGTGTTTTTCTTTTAATTCATACTTCTTACAGAACACCTACATTTAATAGACAATCTACTAGAGACAGGTTTATATGAATATATTGCTCAAATAGCTAAGTGGCATATAAGGCTTAACCAAGCATAAGAAAAACAATAAAAGAATATATATCAATAGTGTAATATTTATTTGCTTTATTAACTTTTAAAATGTGGGCCAGTGAGATGGATCATCAGGTAAGTGTGTGTGGCAGCTATTCTTAGTTGTCAACGTGACCACATCTGGAATTAACTAAAACCCAAAAATGGCTGAGCACACCCATGACAGATTTTTGCTTATTATTTGAAGTGGGAAGAAATTCAGATCTTTTTGAGGTGAGAAGGCCCAGCTTTAGTCTGGGCCACACTTTCTGCTGGAAGCCTGCATAAAAAACATGTCAGAGAGAAGTTGCTTTTTTTGCTTGCATGCTTTGATCCTCATTAGCAAGTTCATTCCTTCTCTGGAATTAAAGACTACTTCTTTGGAATTCCAGAGTATACTGAAGACTAGCTGAGACATCCAGCCTCATGGACTGAGCAGGTACTGAATTCTTGGACTGTACAAGCAGCCAATAGATATAGATAGATAGATAGATAGATAGATAGATAGATAGATAGATAGATAGATAGATAGAAGAAAGAGATTCATTCTATAAGAGCCCTGATTTATTAATACAGGATGCTTGCCACCCAGCCTGATTATCTAAGTTTAATCCCCAGGACCCACATAGTGGAAGGAGAAAGTTGAGTGTTTGAAGTTGTGCTCTGGGCTGGAGTTAGGGAGCATTTAGAGGATGGTGTGAAAACCCAGTGTAATGAAAACTTCTTGGAACCTATGAAGGAGATCCTAATGAGGACTCCTACTAGTAGAGATACGGAGTTTAACTAGCCATCTTGTGTAACTAGGCAAGGTTTCCAATGAAGACACTGGGTTGCAGTCCATTGAGTTGTTGGCCAAGAGGGTCCCATGGAAACTCCCAAACAACCCAAGCTGATGCCAAGACAGAAGGTCACGCTCTGCAAACTAACAGCAGGGCTTCACTGCCAAGGACAACATTCACACAGCTCACTGAACGTGGAGAAGTAGAGTTGGTGCCTACAGGTAGCCTTCGCTTCTACATTCTAATCTCTTTGGTGCAGACATGTACTCTGCAGTCTACCAAAAGAGAAATGTGCACACCAACCCATCCACAAAACCTTTGACCTATAATCTGTCCTGCCTGCAAAATATGCTAGGGTAATGGTGGCACAGAACTCATGAGAAGAGTTAACCAATGTCTGATTTGACTTAAGGCCCATTCCAAAGTGAGGAACCCATACCTAACACTGCTTGGGTAACCAAGAACCAGAGACTAGATAGCTCAGAGACCTAGGGTAGGATCAAACATACATGGTCAAAAAATCAGTGAAAGGATAAGCGTCTCTTAAGAAGTATCTCTTGTCCCTCCCTCTGTGGAATGGAGAGGGAGTAGCCACAGTCCCCTGTGGTGTAGAAATCAGTAGATCTGTGGTCATCATGTGAAGACACAGTGATGGAATGCCACGGAGGATATCACACACTCTGTTGGATGAAGAGGTCATTCCCAAAAGGCAGGCTTAGGTGAAGTAGGAGAAAACAGGGGTTTAGAGGAGAATCTAATACGACATGAAACTCTACTTTTGACTTCCAGCCAAAAGAAGAAAGTGCCTTACTATACAGCATAATTCTGCATCCTCTTTCCATTCCACTGGAACCTCTTTTGAGTTTTCAGTGGAATGGAAAGAGGATTTTGTCTTTCTCAAAGAAATCAATTTCTTAGCTGCCATTTCTGCTTAACTCAATGTTTTCAACTACATACATTAAAATCCTACTTGTTATTATAACTACAGAGTGAATTCACATCCAAGTTTAATTCTTTAGAAAAAGGTTTAAACATAGGTTTAAACAGCCTATGGAAGAGCACACCCATCAAAGCTATCACTTCTGGGGGCTTCCTGGGAAGTATTTATGTTTAAATATGTGGCTGAGTGTGTAAGTCCCAAACTATTTCTGCTTGGAAAATGTGTCTCTTCTTTGACAGGAATGTAATGGAGACAATAAAGTGTCCTATAGCAAATTCCTTTTGGGTTTCATTTCTGAAGAAAAACTGTTGCTCCTTGAATCAAGGTTGCAGAGTGTATAG
This sequence comes from Pachyuromys duprasi, assembly GCA_028658305.1. NCBI lineage: Eukaryota > Metazoa > Chordata > Mammalia > Rodentia > Muridae > Pachyuromys > Pachyuromys duprasi. The sequence goes on from CM053750.1 coordinate 47,361,565, forward strand.
CACCAACCCCAGCACCTAAGCTTTGAGTCAGTCAGCATGTTTAGCCATATTCTCTGAATTGATTTAGAAGGCTCCAATGAATCTGGTTGGGCTCAGTGGAGAATCAATCCTTGTAATATTTTTATTTACGAATAGCAAAACTGTTGCAACCGTTTTCTTAGTGGAAATCAGCACTGGGATGCTACAGGTGTAGTTCAGTGCTAGAGCGCTTGCCAAACATCGGTGAGACCCTGTTTTTAATCCATAGATCACAATGAAAGAGAGAAGGAAGGAGAAAGTGAGCATCACCTAATACTGTGTGGTAGAAAGTGTGGCAAATTACATCATAAATGAATAGGGCAAGATCTAGGTTTTTTTGTTTTGTTTTGTTTTTTTCATCCTTACTGACCTGAATTCTTGAAAAGTCACTCAGAGAAAAAATGATGGGAGGAAGGAAGTCTAGGGAGTGATGTCAGTCAGCACCAAGAACCAAACACACTTGAAACAGCATCAAACCAATCAGCTCAATTTGCTTATCTGCATATGTCTAGAGAGTCAGAGTGTTTGATGGACCAAAGTGAGCAAAGCAGCCCTTGTACTCACATTATAGAACTCTAAGGTTCACAGCCAGCTATTACCAAATGTTCAAAAGGTGGACTAGGGCAGAGGGATTCAGGGCTGGAAAAGCATAATCCATCCTAGATTTTATGCAGGAGCCATTGGGCGAATGCTTTCTAGACAGTGTGTTTTAGGGGTCAGAGGAAGCTTGAGGTACTCCTTATCTCAGGAGAAGTGAAAACGGGACAAGCTGGATCAGCAAAGAAATTGGGAGACTTGTCTTGCACAACAGTCATTACTTCTTCAACATTGCAAGATGTCGCAGATGTTGCTTAACAGTGGTCCCGTAGAGGCAAGGTGTGTTAGGAGCTCAAAGGTCTTTGTGCCCACATCTCTACAGAAAAACCAGGGATGTTAAGCACACAGAATTTTCCTTTCAAAGCATTGGATGCATAACCTGTTCTTCTATCCAGAAAGCTGGGAATGGGAGATTATTAATAGTGGTTTGTGATAGCTGTTAGGCCAGACCATATCAACCAGGAAAAGAGGTGGCTAGTAACCAAAGTGACCTTTATGTTACCTCTATAGCCAGGGACTTCTCCCTGCTCACACACCCAAGACCTAATAGTCTAAATGACTCGTACATTATCTGCATAGACAGAGGCTCCCCCAAGATTCTACAACCAGGACAAGGGCTAATAGCCCAAATGAACTATACATTTTTTATATGACTGTGATCAAACCAGATCCTCTCCTAGGCAGTTAAGCTAGTAAAGGTAGCCTAACTCCTCCAGATCTCATCTTCTTGGAATAAATAACATGTACCCTGAGTTGAGTTTTGATGTAATAATGCTTCATTGTACACCAGGAATTGTATTACACCAGGAGAAGTTTTTTTAATATTACTGGGTTTTAATATGTTGGCATCAGACTCTGAAATTTGATCCATGTTGATGAAGTCAATGTGGACCAAGTTTTCATTCCCACCTCTTCATAGATCACTGACTATCTGACACCTCCATAGACTGCCTCAAAGGTTCTGTTGTCTTTGCTTATCAAGGGAACACCAATGTTCTGGGTATCAGGGAACTTGAGTATCAGGACTGTACTAACTCATTCAACCTCTGACGTAAGTGCTCTTGTTTAGGTTCTCTAAGAAAGCAATTAAATCTATAGGTATGAGAGGCTTGTGAAAACAGATTTGAAGAAAGGGAAAGGAGGGAGCTAGGAGAGATCACCTGGATAAGGTAAGAAGGAAAGAATTGGTTGGGGTAAATCTTTGAATATAATACAGCTTCAAGAAAATCTGCAGGGAAAATTCCTTAGTCAGGGCACCTTCATGAGCAAGGGAGTCGCCTGGCCTAGTGTCCCTATGTTCTGCATGATGGGTTGAGAGCACCCAAAGTAAGTGTGATTGGGCATGAATGCTGGGGCATGACATCACAGCAGTTAATTAAGGTCTGCAATCAATGATGCCTCCCGCAGCCAGACACCAAGGAGGAACACATTCCCATGTTTTACCTAAAACCAGTGAGGGGAAAAAATACAAGGAAACTTATTATAACTAATAGTTAACACGACATGTAGGATGTTAAAATACATAAACACAGCTCTCCTGTACCTTAGAGCTTAGGGGGAATACCAAAGAAAGATGAGATCACTGAGAGGCGTTTACAGATGCTCCACCCCTGCCACTGGGACATTGCTGGTTTGCCGAAACGTGGACTGGTGTGCTGGCGACTCAACCTCAGGGTGCACCAGACACCGGTGTGTGAGTGTGCAGAGGAGCTGTGGATGAGAGGAATTTTCACGGAGACCTACAGAGAGACTTGAGGTATCCTGGCCAATGGGGTGCTGATTTCCATAGAGAGACCAGAGAAAGGCTACCAGGCTGGACAGGAGTTCAAAACACAAAGCTACGTCAAGGCTTTAGTAGGTCCATCGCCTCATTCCACAAGCCCATTATCTTCTGCTGTGTGACTGCTGGACTGTGTTCTGAAGAGTATGAACATGTGTCCACTGTGAAGAAAAAGTGTAAGAGAAACCACCCATTGCAGAAGAGCCAGAGGGACATGTGACCTTAGAGCTGACAAGAAACAGCAAATCACCAGGACCTGTTGTTGCCTCAGAAACCCTTTGAAGTTAGTACTTTCCTTTAGTGCTTTGTTTTGGCAAACAAGAAAAAAAAAGTAACTTTAGTCAATTCCATTAATTTTATCAAATGGATAAAACTAGAGTTACATAGAATTAAAATGGCACAATCATACAACTGTAATTATTACATACTCCCTGTAAAAATAACTCCCTTTTCTTATAAGTGTACCTCATAATAATGTAATAAAACTAAAAGTCAATTACAAACCCTTGAACTTAATTATGTGGGCATGAATGGACAACTTTGAGGTGGATTACTTTTAGGAAAAAGTTAACTTAATAAAAATTATTTTCAGGACACACATGGAAAAATCTAAATATACAGTGTTTCAGAGAAGTAAGAAATGGAAAATTAACAGAGAAAGCTGAGGCCCGGGGAGAGTGAAGGACTCATTAGTAACAGTTTCTGAGAATTGAGAGTTGACATTCAGCAATACATTACAGATTGTCTCTCATCTTTATATTATAAGCCAAATGCTTTGCATGTCACATATTTAGCAGGTGGAAGGCTAAATTTAGGGGCTACAGACAGAAGCCTCTACAACTCCGGAACTTCATGTGTCACCAGAATGAGCCCCATGGGTCTTTTCCAATGGCTGGAACATTTCTCTAGAGAAGCCCTGGAATTTGGTAACGTTCCATTAAAATAATCTTTTGTTTTGTTTTCAATCTTGAGCTGGCCTGAGATGTCTCTTCAGAGAATCCTGTAGTAGTTCAGCTCTGCCACAAAGACAGGGGTAGGTTTTTAACTGGATTTGAAGAAAATGAGCTTGCATTGTAAAAATTAATCGCTGTAACTTATGTCTATGAAGAGTGTGAGGGCCCTGTGCTCACTTGGCCTGGAAGACTGGAAAGACTGACAGCTCTGGTATTTCTAGGTGAAGGTTCCTCAACAGAGATCCTCACAGCTTTGCTTCTTCTTCTTGGGGCCAAATATGGGGAAAGAAGCTACATTAAGCCAGATTTCTGCTGACTGCAGGAAGAATTCCATCAATGAGACATGCGATCAAAGCCCCTGTGAAGTTTGGAAATATCCTTCCCTGAGATATTAAAAATGAAAATCAAAGCTATCTATCATGAGTCTCTTAAGGTATTTATTGCCCTCAAAATCCAACGTGTCCTTGTCATTCTTAATTCTTTCTGGCCAATAGAGGTAAACACCATCCAAGGGCCCAAAGGAAATTAATAATCGTTTCTCTGAATTGAGAGCTAACATAGAGCAATGCTTTACAGATTGTCTCTCATCTATACACTATAAGGCAAATGTCATTGTTTCATTTTACAAATCACGAGGCTCAAAGAAGTTAAATAGTATACCAAAGATTACACAGCAGAGATTTCTAGCCTGGAACCCTCTGGCTAACCTGGCTTGAGTTCATGGACAAAGTGCCTTTTAGCTTTTTCAGAAGACTGCTTAGTGATACCCTCATACTTGGTAGCTGGTTAGCAATGAGGTCACTGAGGACCTTTCCCCATAATTAGCTTTGGGCTTTCTTCCTGTCTCCTCAATAACACACTATTTCTTTAAAAAAAAAAAAAAGGATGTATCACAGTGCCCCCTCAGAGTTTGAAATAGCATGCAAGAGAAGAGGAAAGCCTCACATTGCTACTTCTTAATATTTAAAGTTCTGTAGAGGAGCACAGAATGGCAGCAACATACACTGACTTATCTGTGTCTTTCCACACTATCAGACTTTATTGAATAATAACAAATTCAGAAGCTCTGCCGATTTCCTTGGTTGCTGTGTACCAAGTAGTCCTGCTTGCATTTCCTTGATTAACTGACAGGGCAAACACAGGTTCTTTTATTCCAATCTTAATTACTAATATTAATTCTCAACTCACACATTTAATACCCCACAATAATTATATCTATGTGTGTCCAAGTGTGTGTGTGAGTGTGTGTATGTGTGTGGGGGGGTGTAGGTATGTCACAGGCTGGCTACATTTTTAAAAGGCTGCAGCACAGTTCAAGCAGGTCAAAGAGGGTTTCCCAAGGCAAAAAGAGGATGCTTATGTAGCTTCAAAGAGAAAGATAAATGCTAATAATGAACCCCACTAAGCTGAAGGGTCACAGGATTGATATCTGCCTCAGGGTTGAGGAGAGCCTCAGGACTGAGTCCAGCTGCAGAGGTGAGGATGCCCTGGAGGAGAAATACAAAGCCAAAAGGTCATGGAGACCAACTGCAATAGAACTGACTTTGGATGGATGATCAAATGTTTGGATGGATAGATGGATGGGTGGATGGGTGGATGGATGGGTAGATGACTATTTGTGTGTTAGGCTATGACAGTAATGGGGCCTGAGCTGAGCTGAAAACCCTGTTTCTATCAGGAGTTCTCTACTTCCTACCTTTGACGCAAATGTCATATGACAGGCTAGTTTGGACTGAGGCCATCACAGTGCTACGAGGCTTTCTCTCATGGGATCCAGCAAAGAAAGGTCTTGCATCCTTTTCTTAGTCTAGTTCATTCAGTAAGTTCTCAGGTCTTGCTTCCCTGGAACAGTTTTCTATTTTTGTGTGCACACATGGTCTCAGTCTAGCTTGGTACTTTTACAGGGTAGTGCCTTTTGATTCTGGGAATGCACAGTCAGTCTGTATTTCAAGGGTGGTACTAGATATGATGGTGTCTCCTTGTACAAGGTGCAGGGTCATTCTGCGTCTGCATCTACACTCAAGATGGTGCAGAATGTGGCTTGTGAAATGCACTGTGTAGGGCAAGGTTCAGTCTGAAAAGCCACTGTTTGTTTTTTTTAATATATATAATTTTTATTTTTATATTAATCACAGATTATTTACTTGTATCCCAGCAGTTACCCCCTCCCTCATTCCCTCACAATCCCACCCTCCTTCCCTCATCTCCTCCCTGCCCCTTTCCAAGTTCACTGATAGGGGAGGACCTCCTCCCCTTCCATCTGACCCTAGCTTAGGTATCTTCAGGACTGGTTGCAATGTCCTCCTCTGTGGACTAGCAAGACTGCTCTTCCCTGGGGGTGGGGGTGGGGTCAAAGAGCCAGCCATTGAGTTCATGTCAGAAATAATCTCTGTTCCCCTTACTAGGGAACCCACTTGGATACTGAGCTACCATGGGCTACATCTAAGCAGGGGTTCTAGGTTATATCCATACATGGTCCTTGGTTGGAGAAACAGTCTCATAGAAGACCCCTGTGCCCTGTTTTGTATGCCTCAGCCTGATCCTGTGGGAAGCCAATGATTAAACAATAGTGGGCAAGGTGGAGGCAGCAGATTCTTCAGAGACCTGTTAAGAACTGACTATTTCTTCCTAATAAGCCTTGGCTAGCTTTTTTTTAATTTGTGGGATTTTTTTTTCTATCTTAATTCTTTTTTATGTACTCAGTTACATGATTTTTCATTAAGAGATTGAGCTCTGAGCTGTATCCCTAGCCCCGGGTAGATGTAGTAACATGACTTCTACACTGCTAGGATGATTATAAGCTAATTAAATTATTCTATCTAGCACAAGCGTTTCTGGAAAGGAGTGAGGGTATACCACTGTCCCTCCCTTAAAGGTTAATCCAAGGTGCTGAGTGGATGGCTCAGCAGTTAAGCAAGTTAAGCACTTGTTCTTCCTTCACGCCCAAGTTTGGTTCTGAGTACCTACATAGCCACTGAAAACTGTAATTCCAGTTTCAGGGAATCCAATACCATGTTCTGTCCTCTTCAGGCAATAGGCATGTGTGTGGTGCATAAGCATATATGCTCGCATAAACAACCACTATAATCCAAATATGATATCATTTACCAACACAGGACAACACCCTTGGGAAATGTCCGAAGACTTTAGAAAGTAGTGTAAAGCCTGTCTACATACATAAGGCAGCAAGACAACTCCTCAAGAGCAGTTCAGACTGTGATGCTCTGCAATGAACCTTGCCTGTCTTCTACAGTACAGGCTGTGTGTTATGTCTGAATTCTTTGTACGGCACCCATAAGGATGGGAAGCTGGTAACATTTGGATGCTTCACATTTGAAATTTGCCAAGTCTGGTTTCTTCTGCCAGCTTTCCATTATGTTTATGAGAAACCAGCAAATGCAGAGGCCACAAATGGAAAAGAAAAGGTAACTGATAAGAACAGGTAAGACCCCACATTTCAGATCACCGCTTCTTGGGCACTTCTACAATGACAAAGAAATGATTCATTTTTTTTATTTTTTAAAAAGGCTCATCAGAATGAGGGATGAATGACACATTCCTTGTCAGGCACATGGAAAGTAGCCACTGGCAGGTGATACAAAGTTATGTGCCACAGTGAAAACTGAACAACAGCATTAGAACATTCAGAAATGGAACCCAACACCTACAGTGTCTGTGAGGAACTCACACTACCTCAATAGCTCACAAGTGTCTCCTACTTCCTTGACTCTGAAACCCCAGGGTAAACCAGAAAATACCTTTCATTCCACTAAGTCCCATGATGAGCCATTTGCTGTAAGGTGGCTGTGCCTTTCTAATAAACAAAGCTCACCAAGACCTCCCTGGACACAGCAGCTGCTATCTCAGGATTCCCACTAGTGCCACTGTCCAGGTGACTTCATGGGGGGAACTACTCATGATAATTCTTCAGCAACCCATCCTTCAAAGTAATATATGCTGTGGACTCTTCCAGCAAAACACTCATACGCTCAATCACTAAAACACAGCCTCTGACCAGGGATGCCTCCAACAGTAAACAAATTTCCATGCTCTGAAGAAATTAATACAGTATAAAAGATAAAATTGCCAAACCCGCAATATAATGGTGACAGTATCCAGGGCCATATGTAACCAGCAGGAGGGCTCTATCCTCTAGAGCACACAGAGATTGATGAGTAAGAAAGGCTTTCTGTTATGTAGTACAGGGCTGCTGCAACAAAATGCCATACAGTGTGGCTTGGACACAGTATACTTTTCCCACAGTTGCAGAGCTGAGAGGGTAAGATCACATGGCATTCATACCACCACATTTAACTTCAGTTATCTTTTAAAGATGGTATTTCCAAATACAGTCGGATTGGGAGTTAGGGCTTCAATACATGAATTGAAAAGGAGCAACAGTTTAGTCTGTTAAATCTCCAGAATGCTAAGTCTTGGCCAAAGAAGGTAGTGGGGGCAGGGGGCAGTGCAGTGTGAATAATTTCAAAGGCTTCAGCAGATCCAGCACATTGGGGGCTGCACAAAAAATCCAACACAGACTGATAAAGGAAAGGAAGTCTGGAGAGCTTTCTAAGCATAGTGTACTTTTTCACACTTTGTCAGGTAGGTAATCAGGATGCTAATGAAACTTTAAATAAAAGAGTTGAACAAATTCCCATTTTAGACAAAAATATAAACTAGCTGATGTCCATTTGAAAGAGGGCAGGGGGACAAAAAGAGAATTTGGAACCTACCCCATGGAGGACACTATAACAATCTTGGGAAAATGTATTGCTAGGACAGCAGCTATGTCTGTGTGCTGGAATTGGTAAACAGGCATCTCGATGGCCAGCCCCCAGGGGACCTGACAAGCTGGACGTCAAGCATCTCTGAGGCAGCCTCCAGAAATTCAGCAGCTACAGGGCACTTCACCACCTGCCACGAAAGCCTTTGTTCGTCCTGCGCACGCGCTGGGTCACTGTTTAAGAGGACTTGCCCCCCCCCAAATTCCCTCTTTCTCCTTCTCCCTCCCTCCCATCGTCCTTTCTACCCTCCTTCCCACCATCCCTCCCCCCCCCCCTTTCTCCTGCCTCACCCAGAGACTGTCTCTGTAACCTTCCCCTAATAAAACCTCCCATGTGGAATCTGTTGTGTTGTGTGATTTATGAGCCTGCCGTATAACTCCACCGCATAAATCCTAACAATATATCTTCGCTTTATTATTGCTGTGACTAAACGCCATGACCAAAAGCAGCTTGGGTAGGAAAGGATTTATTTGGCTTATACTTCCACATCACTGTTCATCATTGAAAGAAGTCGGGGCAGGGATTCACACAGGGTAGGAACCTGGAGGCAGCAGCTGATACAGAGGCCATGGAAGGGTACTGCTTACTGGTTTGCTTCTCATGGCTTGCTCAGCTTGCATATAGAATTCAGGACCACCAGCCAGCGGTTTCCCCAGCCACAATGGCCTGGGCCCTCCCACACCAATCAATAAGAGCTGTATAGACTTACTGATCTTATGAGGGCGTCTTCTTAGTTGAGTTTGCTTTCTCTACGATGACTGTAGTTTGTGTCAAGTTGACAAAGAAAAAACTAGCTAGCACAGTGTGTGAGGATGACAAAAGAGGTTCCGGTGTTATTAGAAGGCAAAACATTAGGATCAATTTGCTGCAGTCAATGCAGAAGGGAAAAAGCAGAGGAGAATCCCACTTCATTGAATGGGTGCTTAGATGCTATTAGCATTTCTATGTTATGGCTACATGAGAGTCAGAAATTCACTCTGTGTTCCTTGGCTGTTGTTGTTACTCTGTTTTGAACCCTCTTCTTAGCCCAAAAGTCTGGCTTACCACAGTGTAACATGGAAATGAATAACCAGGAACACAAGACATGATTATAGGAATTAGAAATATTTAATGACAGGAAATATGGTGCATAACAGTACCATAATATGAAGCCTATCTGTGATGATGTGATATGTTATACATTGTTTCATAAGCAATAACACCAGTGATAAATACAGAAATTGATAGACTCTCCAAGCTCTGATATGGCTCTGGGTACAACACACATTTTGAGTTTCCAGAACATAAGATTATAGTACACTTTTATCTGGTACTGTTAATTCAAAGAGTAATCCTGATGTTTACACACCCTCACCATCTTTCTAATCTGTTGCTCCAGGTCAGTGCTGCCCAATAGACATACACCTAGAGTCACAGGTGTGATCTATGTCCATAATTTTTTAAAGTTTAGTAACCAGATTTTAAAAACAAAAAGAAATTTACAGTTTGGTGCCCAGATTGTATGGCATTGGTCTCATTTAAAAAAGAAGAATGTAAGAAGAAAAGAAAGAATAAGAAGAAAGAAAGGAAAGAGGGAAGACAGGAAGAAAGAAAGAAGAGAAATTAAATTCCACAATGACTTAAAAATGTATAAAATGTTAGCATCTCACCTATCATGAGAGAAAAAAAAGCTATTCCACATTTTTAGTAATACTGTTATTGAACCCTAGTTTTTATTTTTCACTTATTTTTCACAGCTGCCAAATGCTCAGTGTCATGTGGCTTTGAAACTTGCGAGTATTGTATTAAGTAGTGCAAGCCTAAACTAACAGTGATGCAAGCATTAAATAGCTAGACCTATTGCTCAGTGATGCAAGTTAAGCTATTGCTTGACTATCATCATCATCAACAATAATAAACACTATAATATAAAGTACTGAACAGTATTTCAAAGGACATTTGATTGCATGATTCACTTTGTTTTCCCACCCTCCCTTCCTCATCTCCTCCCAAGTCCACTGATAGTGGAGGTGCTCCTCCCCTTCCCCCTAACTCTAACCTATCTAGTCTCATCAGGACTGGCTGTATTGTTTTCCTCTGTGGCCTGGTGAGGCTGTGTCCCCATCAGAGAGGGGTGATCAAAGAACCAGCCACTGAGTTCAAGTCAGAGACAGTTCCTGTTCCCATTAATAGGGAACCCACTTGGAGATTGAGCTGTCATGGGCTACATTTAAGCAGGGGTTTTAGGTTATCTCCGTGCATGATCCTTGGATGGAATACCAGTCCCAGAAAAGACCCCTGGGCCCAGATATTTTGGTTTTGTTGCTCTCCTTGTGGAGCTCCTGTCCCCTCCAGGTCTTTCATCTCCCCCTTCTTTCATAAGATTCCCTGTACTCTTCCCAAAGTTTGGCTATGAGTCTCAGCATCTCCTTTCTAGGTTGAGCCTTTCAGAGGCCCTCTGTGGTCGGCTCCTGTCATGTTCCCTGTTTTCTCCCTCTTCCGATGTCCATACCCTTTGCCTTTCTGCATAAGGATTGATCACCTGATTTCCTTGTTTTCAATTGCTGAATAGTAGTTCATTGTTTAAATGTACCACAATTTCTGTATCCTTTCCTCAGATGCATCAGAGGGACATCTGATGCATTTTTAAAAAGCAAATCATTTAGCAAAGATGCATTCTGTGATTGCCCAGAGGAGTATTTACCTTGTCACATAAATAAACAAGATAGTCTCCACCTCTGGAGAGCAACCAGAAGACATAGGGGGATGACAATAAACACACCTTTTTCACATTCATAATCTTATTGAAGATACATACCATGGGAGATTCAAAAGCCGTCACTGATATTTGAAGCCACAAAGCAGTAAATGAAAATTGGCTTAGCCTACCAATATTTATTTGTCACAGTGTAATATGGTGTTTTAGTCTGCTTTCTATTGCTGAGTGAACCAAAAAGCAACTATGTGGAGGGAAGAGTTCATTTCATCTTAAAACTCCCAGGTTCCAGTTCATCACTGAGGAGAATCAGGGCAGAAACTCAAGGCAGAAATGTGGAGTCAGGAACTGGAAGCAGAAGCCATGGAGGAGTACTGCTTACTGACTTGCTCCACTTGGTTGGGTCAGCTTACTTTTCATCTGCAACCCAGACCCTTCTGCTAAGGGTGGCATTACCCACAGTGACAACCCTCCCTTATTGATTTTAATGCTGAAAATATCCTCACAGACTGGCCTACGGGCTCATCTGATGGAACCAATTCCTCGGTTGATGTTCCCTCTTCCTAGATGACTCAGCTTGTGTCAAGTAGACAAAAAAAAAAGTCAACATGTACATATGGATAAAGGTAAATTTGGTGCTCATCATTCTGGGGTGATTATTACAAGAACAATTCTTAATTCTTTCCTCAGCCAAAATGATTTTAGATAGAATGCTGAACTGGGTGGTTTTGTGTGTCAATTTGACACAGGCTAGAGTCATCGGAGAGGAAGGAACCTCAGTTGAGGAAATGCCTCCATGAGATCCAGCTGTAAAGTATTTTGTTTGTGTTTGTTTGTTTGTTTGTTTTCTAAGACAGGTTTCACTGTGTAGCCTCACTGTCCTAGACTCACTTTGTAGACCAGGCTGACCTCAAACTCACAGAGATCTGCTTGCCTCTGCCTCCCTGAGTGCTGGGATTACAGGCATGTGCCACCAAACTTGCCTGGCATTTTCTTAATCAGTAATCAAGAGAGGAGGGCCCAGCCCATTGTGGATGGTGCCTTCCCTGGGATGGTGGTCCTAAGTTATATAAGAAAGGGGCCGAGAAAACCAGAAGAAACAAACTAGTAAGCAGCACCCCTCCACGGCCTCTGCATCAGCTCTTGCCTGCAAGATCCTGCCCTGTTTGAGTTTTTGTCCTGACTTCCTTCAATAATAAACAGCAATATGAAAGTGTAGCCAAATATACTCTTTCCTCCCCAGCTTGCTCTTTGGTCATGGTGTTTTATTGCAGCAATAGAAATTAAGACAGAGGTTTAAGTTATGATGACTCCACAGTGAAATAATTAAATAAAAACTTAAAATTATACTAGAGGAGACATAAAAGAAGATAATTAAGTAATGAGTGTGATCAGAGTGGATTTTGTACATGCATTTTCATATACATGCTAAAAGAAATCCATTGTTTTGTATAATATCTTGATTTTTAAAACTCTCTAGTAGAAAATTTTAAAAGCAAAATGAGTTGAAGTCTCATTCTATCGGGTTTTTTTCTTACTGCTGAGCCAGATTGCCAAGCTGTTGGCCATTGCTCTTAGATCTATTATGTCTAGTATAACTTCAGATATCTTTTTTCCCCCAGAAAAGGTTGGAAATTGGGTGCCCTGCTGAATATGTTACATATGAGAAGAGCTTTTTTACCTATCCCTTTCAATGCCATCTCTAAGTGCTAATCCATGCATTGGCCATACCAACATTCTGAACTATTTGAAGAACCAATGCAAGCTTCTTCCTTCTTCATCGGCTGCCATATAGGCCCCTTTAGGTGACAGGGGTGAGGCATGACAACTTCACAGCAGTGGTGTATGACATGGGGTCAGGGATGTGAGTTCATTCAGCTTTTGGGAACATAGCCAACAGCTCCTGAAGGTCAGTACTCCATATCAACCAAGGCCTGCTATCAGGCCTGCAGGTATTTATAAAAGATCTACTATCTCTACTGAATATTCATGGTTTTACTCTAGAACTCTCCGCCTCTATTTGTTGACCCCTCCCCCCAAAGTGAAAATGCTATAAGCACCAGACAACGAATTTCTCACCTCTGATAGATTCACTACATCAGGACAAGCTAACTGGAACAAATGGACGACAGGGCTGTGTCATCTAGTCTGACTCTGCTGCTATGCCTTCTGCCGTTTAATGCCACTCAGACCCAAACAGTTCCTTCTGCTCCCTAGCTTACAGGTATAGAATAAGCTGTCTCTAGAATCTGCAAGGTCTAGCACTGTGCTTCCTTCAGAGATGAAAGCCGTAGGGTGTATGACCATGTCACTGAATCAGGAGCCCAGTGTCAACGTCGCACGTGGTGGATTGCATGCTCTGAGTTCTGCATTCTGCTCTTGTCAATGCATATATGTCTGACCTACATAGTTCTAACTATAATGGCACAGTTATTTCTTGTTTATGGTAATCTAGGCCCAGCTACTTCATTTTCTTACAATCATGCTTAGACCATTCCTAGCCTTGTGCATTTCATGTAAGGTTTAGGACAATCATCTTAAGCAGCACATGTACAAACATACAGAAGCATATAAATGTTGTTTAGACTAGTATTGCTTTGACTATGCAATTTGGTACTAATTAGTGTCTTTAAATAGTGAGTCTTCTCAAATGAAATAATAAAAACATTGGATATTCTGGCAATTAATCTGCATTGTGACTATGGCTTATTTTAAAATCAACTAAAAGATTGATGCAGCACAGCTAATGGTATGTGGGGGGTGTTTATGAAAGAATTCACTGTGAGCAGCACCACCCCATGGGCTGGTGGTCAGAGACAAAATAAAAGGGTAAAGAGGAAAGCACTGTGATTGCCAGCTTTCTCTTCTATGCTCCCTGTCAGCCGTGACCAATTGATTTGCTCCAACACTGTTGTGTGATTTCTGTTGGAGAGAAATGAATAAATATCTATTCAAACTAGATACCTATGACATACCAAAGTCCAACCTGAAGAACCAATGAGTTTATTACTTATAGGTGTGTGAAAAACAGCAATGTCAGAGACTGAGGCACCAAGCACATTGCTTTTCAACAAAGGCACTGATGATATTCAACAGTGAAACAGAAATATTTCCAACTACTGGCATTCAATACCAAGAGAGACATATGGACATGGTTCATGACCCGTACCCTAAATTAACTCAAGATAGAGCTATATACAGAAACAAATATTAAAATTGTAAAAACCATAAATAAAAGCATAGGAGAACAAAGGAAACAAAGATTTGATTTGTTACATATATTATACATTTTATGAAAAGTCATCTCAATGTAAAACATTATTTCTTGAACTGTGTGTGTGTGCAATGTTGTATATGAGTATGTGCTAGTGTGCTGTCCTGTGTGTGAACATGTGGAAGCTAGAGGTTGACTTCAGGGATCTTTTTATTATTATGATTCACTTACTCCCTGAGTCTGAATTTCACACTGAAACTAGAGTCACTGTTTTGGCTAGCTTAGCTGGCCAGTGAGCACCTCCAGAGTTTTCCTGACTTCTCTCCAGGATAGAAATACAAAAGTTAGCATATGAAGGCCACTAACATTTTCCTGGATTCTAATGCAGCTACTTGTAACTGACTAAGAAATGACAGCTGCTAAGAAGGCCTCCACCTATTTTAGAAAGAGACCCCAGACCAACAGTTCTCAACCTGTGGCTCCTGACCCCTTTGGGGTCACATATGAAATATGACTCACAGGGGGTCACATATCAGATATCCTGCATATCAGATATTTAAATTATGATTCATAAGAGCAGCACAATTACAGTTCTGAGCTAACAGGGAAATAATTTGATGGTGGGAGGTGGTCACCACAACATGAGGAATTGTATTTAAGGGTAGCAGCATTATGAAGGTTGAGAACCGTGTTCCCAGACCATCTCATAGGCAAGAAATTAACTGAAAACAGTGGCACCTCCTTCTTGGGAGCTGCGAAAACAAGGGCAGCCAAGAATAACCGACAGAATCGGAGGCCCCTGCCAAGTCAGAAGCAGCAGGCAGTGGCTGTCATCTAGCAGACAACCAGGACCAACAAGTAACAAAGCTAGAGTCCGAGATTGGCAAACAGAGCTTCAACAACTCATAAGTGAACTGGCAGCATGTAAGGAGAGCATGGAATCTCCTTGGTTGGGCCAGGCAAACATGAAGAGAGCATTCAGGCCCTCCATTGATTCAGCCTGTGATAGCCCAGAAAACTAACGACTCTCATAACAACGCTCTCAGCCCTTACCCAGTTTCTGCCATAATCGTATAAAATCCAGTGATCTTTCCTCTCTTGGGAACCCATTCTACCCTTGTGAGTTTCTCTCACTATTTCTTAATTTCCCACTGTTCTTAAAATTCTTAATGTTCCACAGTTATCCTTTGAAAAGCTTCCTCTGTCTTGCTTACTTCCATGAGTGTATGTATTTTTAAGCTAGTGGTATGTGTCAATGAACTCAGGAGCCATTCTGTCTGGTCGGTCTCTGGTAACTGTGTGTCTGGCACCATAGGTCCTTGGATATACTACAATGAGGTTGACAAGATTCTAATTACGCACAGAAACAGCTTTAATCACTGTTGCTGGTGGCCTGTACTGCCATGCTTGATATTTCACCCAGGCTCAGGGATTCAAACGTTGTTCCCCATGCTTACATATCAAGCCCTTAGCTATGGAGCCATCCATCATAACCCATGATTTAAAAAAAATTGGCTTGAAGTGGTACAGCTTAGTGATGAGAGAGTCTCTCACACAGGCAAGTATGTGTATTAAACCCTTCATACAGTCAAACAACAACAGCAACAATAACAACAAAACCTCTAATTCCAGGAAATATATCAGTATCCAAATGGAAAGGCCAAATTGGGAAATAAGTTATGGTAGATAGACAGACTGACTGATATGTGATAGATAGACAGACAGACAGACAGATAGATAGAAAGATAGATTGATTGATATAGATAGATGGATAGATAGATAGGTATGAGATAATACAGTATGATATCATAGAATACATGTAGCCGTACTCATTCAGAATAGTTATAAAATCACTACAAATACTGGCACTGATAGTTAGATTCAGTTGCTCCTAAGAGAAATACAGTTTGCTTTTTACAAACCTCTGAATCACAATAGCTTTACCAAATGATGAGCACACAGCATTGTTAGTGTTTTCCTTTATGAAGAAATCCTACTTAAATTGTGGCACCAAACTCATGGCTATCAGCCCCAGGCTTAAATAATGTTTATTTAACACAGCTGGGGTTTTGTTTGTTTGTTTCTACATGGAGTGTCACAAGGATGCAGAGGCACATGGTGTGCTGGGAAACATGGAGTATCACATATGTGCTATGCTTGAGACCACTTCAAACAATCAAACCCTCAACAACAAATAAAGCAAATGCCACCACTAAAGCCATTCAAAGGACATTTGTTTGCCATGTGAGAAATGACAAAAGAAATCAGGATATAACTCGGTGTTCACTCTGTTGGGGATGGACACTTCAGGTGACTCAAAATCTTCACAACTATGAATATGTTTGAAAGAGGCCATGGAAGTGTTCTGGGGACTAATTCAGGACCTAGGAGTAACCTTAACCGAGCAGGCAGATTTGTAAATATGGACCCTGCCTGCAACAGCTAAGACATAACCCAGCATTGTTGGAGGTGTGGTTGACTTCTTTACAGAGATTTCTGCAAGAGTGCAGCTGGGCTCCTGACTCACAGTCCAGAGATAAACTTAGTGATGAATCAGTATGAAGCAAAGCGTATCTTTATCTTTTTTTTTTTTTGAGGCAGTATTTCTCTGTGTAGCCCTAGCTGTCCTGGAACTCACTCTATAGACCAGGCTGGCCTCAAACTCACAGAGATCTGCCTGCCTCTGCCTCTGCCTCTGCCTTCTGAGTGCTGTAATTAAAGGTGTAAGGCCCAGCAGCTTTATATTATTTTTAAAAGTGGTAATATATGATTGTCAATTAAACAGGTAATATAGTTTCAGTATTAACAACAAAGAACATGAATGACCAACAGAAGATACTGACTTTTTACTAGGTAGATGCACCTAGACATATAAAATTCAAATAGAATCATGCAATTACTACATACTGAAAAAGAAATTCTCTTTATTCATGACTATACATATAATAATTACCGAGTTTGTGATTACAAAACCAGAAACTTCAACTCTGATCTGGAATAATGATCAAATGGGTGTGAGGGGCTGTCCGGGTGTGTTAGTGTGACCGGGTGTGAGTGTGCATGTGTTAGAGCTTGTCCATGTGGGAGTGTGTGGTCAGGTGTGGGGGGGGGGGTTGTGAGTGTGTGCCTGGGTTTGATTGTGTTCCTGGGTTTGAGTGTGCCCGTGTGTGAATGTAACTGGGTGTGATTGTGTACCTGGCTGAGAGTATGAATGTGCCAGGGAGTGAGTGTGCCTGGGTGTGTGTGTGTGCCCGTGTGTTAGGGTGACTGGATGTGAGTGTGCATGGGTGTGAGAGTGCCCAGGTGTGAACGTGTTGTTGAGTTCGAGTGTTTATGGATGTGAGTGTGTGCCCGGGTGTGTGAACTGTGTGAGTATGCCCAGCTGTGAGTGTGCCCGGGTGTGAATGTGCCCAGATGTGAGTGTTCCCATGTTTGTGTGCATGGGTGAACTGTGCCCGGCTGTGAGTGTGCATGGGTGTGAGTGTGCCCTGTGTGAGTGTGCGTGGGTGTGTGTGTGTGCCTGGGTATGAGTGTGCCGGTTGTGAGTGTGTGCTCGGGTGTGAGTGTGACCTTGTGTGAGTGTGCATGTGTGTGAGTTGCCCGGATATGAGTGTGTGCCCAGTTTTGAGTGTTAGCCCGGGTGTGGGTGTGACCATTGTGCATGTGACCGGTTGTGAGTGTGCTTGGCTGTCTATTTGCCTGGGTGTGAGTGTGTGCCCTAGTGCAAGCGTGCCCAGTGGTGAGTGTGACCGGGTGTGAGTGTGTGCCTGCGAATGAGCATGCCAATTGTGAGTGTGCCCAGATTGACTGTGCTGGGGTGTGACTGTACCCAGGTTTGAGTATTTGCCTTGGTGTGTGAGTGTGACCGGGTGTGAGTGTGCATTTGTGTGAGTGTCCCCGGGTGTGAGTGTGTGCCCGGGTATGAGTGTGCCCATGAGTGTGCCCATGTGTGAGTGTGAATGGTGTGGGTGTGCATGAGAGAAAGTCAGCCCGGGTATGAGTTTGTGGCTGGGTGTGAGTGTGGTCGATTGTGGGTGTGTGAGGCTGTGAGTGTGCCCTGTGTGAGTGTGCCAGGATGTGAGTGTGTGCCCGGATGTGAGTGTGACCTTTGTGAGTGTGCATGTGTGTGAGTTTGTCCGGGAATGAGTATTGCCCGGGTATATGTGCCCGGGTGTGAGTTTGTGCTCGGGTGTGTGAGTGTGCTTGGGTGTGAGAGTGTGCCCGGGTGTGTGTGCCAAGGTGCTATGTGACCAAGTGTGAGTGTATGCCCAAGTGTGAGTGTGCCCGGTTGTGTGTGCCCAGGTGTGTGAGTGTGACCAGGTGTGTGTGTGTATGTGTGTGAGTGAGCCCGGGTGTGAGTGTGGCCAGTTGCAAGTGTGCAAGACTGTGAGTGTGCCCAGTGTGAGTGTGCCCATGTGTGAGTGTGTTCCTGGGTGTGTGAGTGAGTTTGGATGTGAGTGTGTGCCCCGGTGTGAGTGTGCCCAGGTGTGAGTGTTTGCCCGGGTGTGAGTGTATGCCGAGTGTGTGTACCCTGGTGTGAATGTGCCCGGATGTGAGTGTGCGCAGTGTGTGTGTGCCCGGGTGTACGGATGGTGCCAGGTGTGTGAGTGTGCCCTGTTGGGTGTGTGTACCCAGGTGTGTGAGTAAGTCTGGATGTGAGTGTGTACCTGGGTGTGAGTGTGTGCTTGGGTGTGAGTGTGACCTGGTATGAGTGTGCATGTTTTTGAGTGTGCCCGGTTGTGAATGTGTCCCAGGTGTGTGTGTCCTGTTGTGAGTGTGACCAGGTGTGAGTGTGCCCGGCTTTACTGCGCCCGGGTATGAGTGTGCCCAGATGTGAGTGTGTGCCCAGGTGTAAGTGTGTGCCCGAGTGTAAGTGTGCCTGAGTGAGTGTGTTCCCATATGTGTGAGTGTGCCCGGGTGTGAGTGTGTGCCCTGGTATGTGAGTATTACCAGGTGTGTGTGCATGTGCGTGAATGTCCCTGGGTGTGAGTATGTGCCTTGGTGTGAGTGTGCCCATGTGTGAGTGCTTCCGAGTGTGTGTGACCTGGTGTGAATGTTTATCTGAGTGAGTGTGCCCCAGTGGGAGTGTGTGCCATGAGCAAGTGTAACTAGGTGTGAGTTTGCCTGGGTGCTAGTGTGTTCCCGGATGAAAGTGTGCGCTGGTCCGAGAGTCTCCGGGTTGATTGTGTGCTGGCAGTGAGTGTGCCTGGGTATGAGTCTGCCTGGGAATGAGTGTACCCGGGTCCAAGTATGCCCGGGTGTGAGTGTGCATGGGTGTACTGTGCTCAGAAGTGAGTGTGTGCCCGGGTGTGAGTGTGTCCCAGTGCAAGTGTGCCCAGATCTGAGGTGACCAGGTGTGATTTCATGCCCTTGTATGATTTGTCTGGCTGTGAATGTGCCCATGTGTGAGTGTCCCTGGGTGTGAGTGTGCATGTATGTACTGTGCCTGGGTGTGAGTGTGTTCACAGCTGTGTGTGTGCACGGGTGTGAGTGTGCCCAGGTGTGAGTGTTCAGGTGTGTGAGTCTGACCACATGTGAGGGTACCTGGGTGTAAGTGTGACAGGGTGTGAGTGTGCCCTTGTGTTATTGTGTCTGGCTGTGAGTGTGCCTGGGTGTGAGTGTGCTCAGGTGTGAGTGTGTGCCCAGGTGTGAGTTTTTGCTCAGATGTGAGTGTGCACCTTGTGCGAGTGTGACAGGTTGAGTGTGCATGGGTGTGAGTGTGCCCGGTGTAAGTGTGTGCCCAGGTGTGTGTGACTGGATGTGAATGTGCATGTTATTGAGTGTGTCCATGTGTGAGTGTGTTGCCAGCTGTGTTAGTGTGCCTGGGTGTGAGTGTATGCATGGGTGTGAGTGTGCGTCAGTGTGAGTGTGCCTGGGTGTGAGTGTGCCCCGGTGGGAGTGTGTGCCAGGAGCAATTGTACCATGGTGCAAATTTGCCTGGGTGCGAGTGTGTGCCCAGGTGAGAGTGTGCCCATATCCAAATGTGCCCGGGTGAGAGTGTGCCCGGAAATGAGTATACCTGGGTCTGAGTGTGCCTGTGTGTGAGTAAGACCAAGTTGAGTGTGACCCGGTGTGAATGTGCCCTGGAGTGTGTGGGCCCTGGTATGAGCATGTGACCAGACATGTGAGTGTGCCCGGGTTTGAGTGTTCCCGGATCCGAGTGTGACCAGGTGTGATTGTGTGCCCTGCGATTTGTCTGGCTGTGAGTTTCCCCGGGTGTGAGTGTGCTCGGTCTGTGTGCCGGGTGTGAGTTTATATCCAGATGTGAGTGTTCCCGTGTGTGAGTGTGACGGGTGTTAGTGTGCAGGGGTGTGAGTGTTCGTGGGTGTGAGTGTATGCCCAAGTGTGTGTGTGAGCGTGAATTTGTGTGAGTGTGTCCATGTATGAGTGTGTGGCCGGGTGTGAGTGTTCGTGAGTGTGATTGTGTCCGTCTGTGGGTGTTTGGCCGGGTTTTGCCCTTGTGTGAGTGTGCCTGGCTGTGAATGTGCCTTTGCGTGAGTGTGCCCGTGTGTGTGTGTGACCCGGTGTGAGTATGCATGGCTGTGAGTGTGCACTTTTGTGAGTGTGTCTGGCTGTGAGTGTGTCCGGGTGTGAGTTTGCTCAGGTTTTAGTTTGTGCCCAGGTGTGAGTTTGCCTGAGTATGAGTATGACGGGTGTGAGTGTGCATGGGTGTGAATGTGCCCGGGTATGAGTGTGTGCCAAGGTGTGTGCGTGTGATTTGTTGTAAGTGTGCATTTGTGTGTGTCCATGTGTGAGTGTGTGGCTGGGTGTGTGAGTGTGCCGGGAATGAGAGTATGCATTGGTGTGAGTGTGTGTCCAGGTGAGAGTGTTCCTGGGTGTTCATGTGACCAGTTGTGAGTGTGTGCAATGCCGTGAGTGTACCCAGGTGTGAGTGTGACCTGGTGTGAGTGTAACTGGGTGTGAGTGTGTGCCTCGCTGTGAATGTGCCCGGGTGTGAATGTGCCCCTGTGTGAGTGTCCCGGGTGTGAGTGTGCATGTATGTACTGTGCTTGGGTATGAGTGTTTTCACAGCTGTGGAGTGTGCACGGTGTGAGTGTTCCTGGTTGTAAGTGTGTGGCCAGATTAGAGTGTGCCCCTGTGTGAGTGTGCCCGGGTGTAAGTTTTCACATGTGTGTCTGACCAAGTATGAGTGTGCCTGGGTGGGCGTGTGCGCAGGTGTGAGTGTGTGCCCGGGTGTGAGTGTGCCCCTTGTGTGAGTGTCCATGTGTGTATTGTGTCTGGGGCGGGGGGGGACAGGTGTGGGTGTGCGCCGGTGTGAGTGTGCCCGGGTGTGCGTGTGTGGCTATATTTGAGTGTGCTGCAGTGTGTGAGTGTGCCCGGGTATGAGAGTGCATGGATGTGAGTGTGTCCGGGTATGAGTGTGTGCCCCAGTGTGTGAGTGTGCACGGGTGTGATTGTGACCAGGTGTGAGTGTGCATGTGTCTGAATGTGCCCAGGTGTGAGTGTGCCCGTGTGTGAGTGTGACCAGGTGTGAGTGTGCATAGGTGTGAGTGTGTCCGTGTGTGAGTGTGTGGCCAGATTTGAGTGTGCCCAGGTGTGAGTGTGCCTTCATTTGTCTGTGCCATTGTGTTAAGATGACTCAGTGTGAGTGTGCATGGTTTTCAGTGTGCCCTTGTGTGAGTGTGTCTGGCTGTGAGTGTGTCTGGATGTGAGTGTGCTCAGGTGTGAGTGTGTGCCCAGGTGTGAGTTTGTGTTCAGGTGTGAGTGTGCCCGAGTGTGAGTGTGATAGGTGTGAGTGTGCATGGGTGTGAGTATGCCTGGGTGTGAGTGTGTGACCAGGTGTGTGAATGTGACCGGTTGTGAGTGTGCATTTTTGTGAATGTGACCTTGTATGAGTGTGTGGCCGGCTGTGTGAGTGTGCCCAGGAGTGAGAGTGTGCATGGGTGTGAATGTGTGGCCGGGGTGAGTGTGCCCGGGTTTTATGTGACCGGTTGTGAGTGTGTGCAATGCTGTGAGTGTGCCCGAGTATGAGTGTGACTGGGTGTGAGTGTGCCCGGGTATAAGTATGCTTTTGTGTTATTGTGTCATTGTGTCATTGTGCCCGGGTATGAGTGTGCTCAGGTGTGAGTGTGTGCCCTGGTGTGAGCTTTTTGCCCAGGTGTGAGTGTGCCAGGTGTGAGTGTGCATGGTTGTGAGTGTGCCCGGGTGTGAGTGTGTGCCCAGGTGTGTGTGACTGGGTGTGAGTCACACCCAGTGAATGTGAGTGAATGTGAGTGTCTCCGGGTGTGAGTGTGCATGTGTATAATGTGTTCTGGTGTAAGTGTGTTTCCAGCACTGATTGTGTGTGGGTGTGAGTGTGCCCTGGAGTGCATGTGGCTGGTTGTGAGTGTGTGAACTGCCGTGTGTCTGTGGGTGAGTGTTCCTTGGTATGATTGTGCCCATGTATGAGTGTTGCCGGATGTGAGTGTGCAAGGGTATGATTGTGTCAGGGTGTGAGTGTGTTGCTGGATGTGTGTGTGTCCTGGTGTGAGTGTGCCCCGCTGTGATTTTGCCCCGGGGTGAGTGTGCCCAGGAGTGAGTTTTGCCCATGTGTGAGTGTGCCCTGCTGTAAATGTGCCCAAGTGTGATTTTGCTCAGGTGTGAGTGTGCATATGTGTACTGTGCCCAGGTGTGAGTGTGTTCCCAGCTGTGAGTGTGCTGGGGTGTGAGTATGACCTGGTGTGAGGTTACCCAGTTGTGTGTTCCTGGCTTGAGTGTGCCTGGGAGTGAATGTTCCCAGGTGTGAGTGTCTCTGGGAGTGTGTGTGCATGTGTGTACTATGCCTGGGTTTGAGTGTGTTCCCATTTTTGAGTGTGCACGGTGTGAGTGTGCCCGTGTGTGAGTGTGACCGGGTATGAATGTTGCTCGGGTGTGAATGTGCCAGTGTGTTGTTGTGTCCGAGTATGAGTGTGACCTGGTGTGGGTGTGCATGGGTTTGAGTGAGCCGGAGTGTGAGTATGTGGCCGGGTGTGACTGTGGCCGGGTGTGACTGTGCCTGGATATGAGTGTGTCCTGTGTGAGTGTGACCAGATGTGAGTGTGTGCCCAGGTGTGTGAGTGTGCCCGAGTTTGTGTTGTGCCCAGGTGTGTGTGCCCGGGTATGAGTGTGACAGTGTGTGAGTGTGTGGCTGGGTGTGAGTGCTCCGGTTTGTATGTCCACCTTGAGTGTGCCCGGGTGTGAGTGTGCCCATGTGTGAGTGTTTCCGGATGTGACTGTGTGCCCAGGTGTGAGAGTGTGCCCGTGTGTGAGTGTGTTCCCGTGTGTGTGAGTGGGACCGGGTGTGAGTGGGCATATGTGTGAGTTTGCCCAGGTATCAATGTGTGCCAGGGTGTGAGTGTGCCTGTGTGTAACTGTGCCCATTCGTGAGTGTGACCTGCTGTTGGTATGCATGGGTGTGAGTGAGCCCGAGTGTGAGTACATGGCTGGGTGTGAGGGTGGTCGGGTGTGTCTGCCCCACTTTGAGTGTGCCCCATGTGATATTGCCCAGGTGTGCGTGTGTGTCCCGGTGTGTGAGTGTGCCCTGCTCTGAGTGTGTGCCCGGGTGTGAGTGTGTGCCTGGGTGTGAGTGTGCCCGGGTGTGAGTGTGTTCTTAGGTGCGTGAGTGTGCCCGGGTATGAGTGTGTGACCCAGTGTGTGAGTGTGCCACAGTCTGAGTGTAACCGGGTGTGGGTGTGTAACCAAGGGTTAGTGTGCCCGTGTGTGAGTGTGTCTGGGAGTGAGCCCAGGTGTGAGTGTGCCAGGGTGTGAGTGTGCCCGGGTGTGAGTGAGCCCAGGTGTGAGTGTGCCAGGGTGTGAGTGTGCCCGGGTGTGAGTGTGCCCAGGTGTGAGTGTGCCCTGGTCCCCATGTGCCCGGCTGTGATTTTGAGCACAGGAGTGTGTGTGCCTGGGTAAGAGTTTGCCCAGGAATGAGTGTTCCCAGGTCTGAGTGTGCCTGGGTGTGATTGTGTGCCCTTGATGAGTTTGCCCGTGTTTGAGTATGCCTGGGTTGAGTGTTTATGGGTGTGAGTGTGCCCGTGTGTATGTGTCTCCTTGTTAGTGTGTCCTGGTGTGAGTGTGTCCTGGTGTGAATGTGACTGGATGTTAATGTGCCCGAGTGTGAGTTTGTGCCCGGGTGTGTGAGTGTGCCCGGGTATGAGTGTGTGCCCGGTTGTGAGTGTGTGCATGTGTGAGTGTGTCCCGGTGTGAGTGTGTGACCCAGTGTGTGAGTGTGCCAGAATCTGAGTGTACCCGGGTGTGAGTGTGTGACCGAGTGTAATTGCCCATGTGTGAATGTGCCCGGGTGTGAGTGTGATTGGTGTGAGTGTATGCCCAGGTGTGAGTGTATGCCCTTGTGTGTGTTTGTGCCCAGGTGTGAATTTTGCCCGAGTGTGAGTGTGCCCGTGTGTGTGTGACCTGGTGTGAGAGTGCATGGGCGTGAGTGTGTGCCCGGTAGGAATGTGTGCTGGGAGAGAGAGTACCCCATTGAGAGTTTTCCTGGGTGCCACTTTGTGCCCAGGTGCAAGTGTGCCTTGGTCTCATTGTGCCCGGGTGTGATTGTGTGCCCGGGAGAGAGTTTGCCCAGGTATGAGTGTACTCAGGTCCGAGTGTGCCCAGATGTGAGTTAGAACAGGTTGAGTGTGACCGGGTTTGAGTGTGTCCCCAGCTGTGAGTGGGCCCGGGTGTGAGTGTTTATGGGTGTACTGTGCCCAGATGTGAAGGAGTACCTGGTACGAGTGTGCCCCGGTCAGAGTGTGCCCAGATGTATTTCCAGGTGTGAGTGTGCATGGTTGTGAGTGTGCCAGGTATGAGTGTGTCTGGCTGTGAGTGTGCCCCAGTGTGAGTGTGTACCTAGGTGTGTGAGTGTGACCATGTGTGAGTGTGCATGTGTGTGAAAGTGTCCGTGTGTGAGTGTGTGTCCAGGTGTGTGTTTCCGGATGTGAGTGTGCCCCAGTGTGAGTATGTCTGGCTGTGAGTGTGCCCAGATATATGTGTGCCCGGGTGGGAGTGTGTCCTGGTGTGAGTATGACCAAGTGTGAGTGTGACCGGGTGTGAGTGTGCATGTGTGTGAATGTGTCCGTGTATGAGTTTTTGTCCAGGTATGTGAGTGTGTGCCTGGGTGAGAGTGTGCCCATGTGTGAGTATGCCCGTGTGTGAGGCTGACATGGTGTGAGTGTGCCCGGGTGTGAGTGTCCCCGGATGTGTGTGTGCATGTGTGTACTGTGCCCAGTTGTGAGTGTGTTCCCAGCTGTGAGGGTGCTTGAGTGTGAGTGTGCATGGGTGTGAGTGTTTGGCCAGATTTGAATTTGCCCAGATGTCAGTGTGCTCGGGTGTGAGTGTGTGCCCAGGTGTGAGTTTGTGCCCAGGGTGAGTGTGACATGGTGTGAGTGTGCCCTTGTGTGTGTGACCTGGTGTGAGTGTGCTTGGCTGTGATTGTGCCCTTGTGTGAGTGTGTCTGGCTGTGAGTGTGCCCGGGTGTGAGTGTGCGTGGGTGTGAGTGTGCCCGGGTGTAGTGTGTGCCCAGGTGTGTGAGTGTGACCAGTTGTGAGTGTACTCTGTGTGAGTGTGTCCATGTGTGAGTATACGGCCAGGTGTGTGAGTGTGCCCTGGAGTGAGAGTGTGCATGGGTGTGAGTGTGTGTCCTGATGTGAGTATGCCTGGTTGTTCATGTGACCGGGTGTGAGTGTGTGCGATGCCTTGAGTGTGCCCGGGTGTGAGTGTGATCAGGTGTGAGTGTCCCCGGGTCTGAGTGTGTTCCCAACTGTGAGTGTGCAGAGGTTTGAGTGTGTCTGGGTGTGAGTGTTCCGGGTGTGAGTGTGCTCAGCATTGAGACTGCCTGGGTTTGAATGTGCCCTTGTGTGAGTGTGTGTCTGGGTGTAGTGTGCCCAGGTGTGAGTGTGACCAGGTGTGAGTGTGCATGGGTGAGTGTGCTCAAGTAAGAGTTTTCACGGCTGTGAATGTGCCTGGGTGTGAGTGTGCCCAGGTGTGAGTGTGCATGTGTGTGAGTGTGTCCGTATGTGAGTATGTGGCCTGGTTTGTGAGTGTGCCCGAGTGTGAGTGTGTTCCCAGGTGTGAATTTTGCACGGATGTGAGTATTCCTGTGTGTTTGTGACCTGGTGTGAATGTGCATGGGTGTGAGTGTGGCCCGGTGGGAGTGTGTTCCAGGAGTAAGTGTACCTAGGTTTGAGTTTGCCTTGGTGCAAGTGTGTTCCCGGGTGAGAATGTGCCCGGGTCCGAGTGTTCCCAGGTTGATTGTGTGCCCGGGAGTGAGTTTGCCTGGGTATGAGTCTGCCTGGGAATGAGTGTACCAGGGTCCGAGTGTGCCTGGGTGTGAGTTAGACCGAGTTGAGTGTGACCCACTGTGAGTGTGCCCGTGTGTGAGTGTGCATCGGTGTACTGTGCACAGAAGTGAGTGTGTGCCCCAGTGCGAGTGTGCCCGGATCCGAGTATGACCGGGTGTGATTTCGTGCCCTTGTATGATTGTGTCTGGCTGTGAGTGTGCCCGGGTGTGAGTGTGCTCGGTGTGTGAGTTTGACTGGTGTGAGTGTGTCTGGCTGTGAGTGTGCCCGGGTGTGAGTGTGTGCCCAGGTGTGTGTGTGACCGGTTGTGACTTTGCATTTCTGCGAGTGTGTCCATGTATGATTGTTTGGCCGGGTGTGAGTGTGCAAGAGTATGATTGTGCCCGTGTGTGAGTGTGTGGCCGATTGTGAGTGTGGCCCGGCTGTGATCATGCCCAGGTGTGAGTGTGCCCAGTGTGAGTTTTGCCCGGGTGTGGGTGTGCCCGGGTGTGAGTGTGCATGGGTGTACTGTGCCCAGGTTTGAGTGTGTTCCCAGCTGTGAGCGTGTGTGGGTATGAGTGTAAGCGGGTGTGAGTGTGTGCCTGGCTGTGAGTGTGCCTGGTTGTGAATGTTCCTGGGTGTGAGTGTCCCCGGTTTTGAGTGTGCATGTGTGGACTGTGCCTGGGTGTGAGTGTGTTCCCATCTCTGAGTGTTCTCGGGTGTGAGTGTGCCCGGGTGTGAGTATGTGCCCCGATTTGTGAGTATGCCCTTATTTGAGTGTGCTCAGTTGTGAGTGTGCATGTGTGTGAGTGTGCATGCGTGTCAGTGTGCCCAGGTGTGAGTCTGTGCCCCGATTTTTGAGTATGCCCTTATTTGAGTGTGCTCAGTTGTGAGTGTGCCCGGGTGTGTGTGCCCTGGTGTGTGAGTGTGCCTGGGTGTGAGTGTGTGCCTGGAGGTGAGTGTCCCCGGGTATTAGTGTGTGCCTGTTGTGTGATTGTGCCCAGGTTTGAGTGTGCCTGGGTGTGAGTGTGTGCACAGAAGTGAGTAGTGTGCACAGAAGTGAGTGTGTGCTCCAGTGCGAGTGTGACCAGATCCAAGTCTGACTGGGTGTGATTTTGTGCCCTTGTATGATTGTGTCTGACTGTGAGTGTGCCCGGGTGTGAGTTTGTACCCGGGTGTGAATGTGCCCGTATGTGAGTGTAACTGGTGTGAGTGTGCATGGTGTGAGTGTTACCGGGTGTGAGCGTGTGGCCAGGTGTGGGAGTGTGACCAGGTGTGAGTGTGCATGTGTTTGAATGTGTCCATGTGAGAGTGTGTGGCCGGGTGTGTGAGTGTTACCTGGTATGAATGTGCATCTGTGTGAGTGTGCTCAGGTGTGAGTTTGTGCCTGGGTGTGAATGTGCCCGGGTGTGAGTGTAACCGGGTGTGTGTGCCTGGCTGTGCTTGTGCCAGGGTGTGAATGCGCCCTGGTGTGATTGTCCCCAGGAGTGATTGTGCATGTGTGTACTGTGCCCAGCTGTGAGTGTGTTCACAGCTATGAGGGTTCGTGGGTGTTATTGTGCCCGTGTGTGAGTGTGTGGCCCGATTTGAGTGTGCTTTGAGTGTGTCCGGATGTGAGTGTGCCCTTGTGTGAGTGTGTCTAGCTGTGAGTGTGTTCGGCTGTGAGTGTGCCCAGGTGTTAGTGTGCTCGGGTGTGAGTGTGTACCCGGGTGTGATTGCGACGGGTGTAAGTGTGCATGGGTGTGAATGTGACAGGTGTGAGTGTGCATAGGTGTGAGTTTGCTCCAGGTGTGAGTGTGTGCCCAGGTGTATGAGTGTGCCCTGGTGTGGGTATGCATGTGTGTGAGTGTGTCCTTGTGTGAGTGTGTGGCCAGATGTGTAAGTGTGCCTGGGTGTGTGTGCATGGGTGTGAGTGTTTGCCTGGGTGTTAGTGCGCCCAGGTGTGTATGTGACAAGGTGTGAGCGTGTGCATTGCCGTGAGTGTACCTGGGTGTGAGTGTGCATGGGTGTACTGTGCAAAGAAGTGAGTATGTGTCCGGGGTCGAATGTGTCCAGGTCCGAGTGTGACCGGGGGTTATTGTGCGCCCAGGTGTGTGAGTATACCCACTTTTGAGTGTGCCCTGGTGTGAGCGTGCCCCGGTGTGAATATGCCCGTGACTGTCCCCGGATGTGAGTGTGCATGTGTGTACTGTGCCCGGGTGTGTGACCTGGTGAGAGCTTACCCAGGTGTGAGTGTGTGCCTGGCTGTGAGTGTGCCTGGGTGTGAATGTTCCCAGCTGTGTCTCCGTTAGTGCGCGTGCATGTGTGTACTGTGCCCGTGTGTGTGTTCCCAGCTCTGAGTGTGCAAGGTGTGAGGGTGACCGGGCATGAGTGTGTATGGGTGTGAGTGTTCCCGGGTGTGAGTGTGTGCCCCAGTGTGTGAATGTGCCCAGTTGTGATTGTGACCAGGTGTGAGTGTGCCTGGCTGTGAGTATGCCCGTGTGTGCATGAGTATGCATGAGTGTATGTTTGCCCCTGTGTGAGGTGCTCTCCTGAGAGTGTGCCCTTGTGTAAGTTCGTGCCAGGTGTGAGTGTGTATAGGTGTGAGTGTGCCCAGTGTGAGTGTGTCCCTGTGTGAGTGTGACTGAGTGTGAGTGTGCATGGGTGTTCTGTGCCCTGGTGTGAGTGTGTTCCCAGCTGCGAGTCTGCCCGGGTGTGAGTTTAACCGGGTTTGAGTGTGTGCCTGCCTGTGAGTGCGCCTGGGTGTGAGTGTGATCATCTGAGTGTGTGACTTGGTGTGAGTGTGCTCTGGTGTGAGTGTCCCCGGGTGTGAGTGTGCATGTGGATACTGTGTCCCGGTGTGAGTGTTTTCCCAGCTCTGAGTGTGCCCGGCTGTCAGTGTGCTTGGCTGAGTGTGTGCCTTGGTGTGAGTGTACCTGGTGTGAGTACATGACTGGGTGTGAGTGTACACGGGTATGAGTGTGTGCCCGGGTGTGAGTTTGCCCATGTTTGAGTGTGAACAGGTGTGAGTGTGCCCATGAGTGAGTATGCCCATGTTTGAGTGTGCCCGGGTGTGAGTGTGCCCATGTTTGAGTGTGACCCTGTTTGATTGCACATGAGTGTGAGTGTGACCAGGTGTGAATGTGTGCCCGGGTGTCAGTGTGCCCAGGTGTGCGTGTGACCGGGTGTGCTTGTGTGCACTGCGTCAGTGTGCCCATGTGTGAGTGTTCCTTGGTATAACTGTGCCCACGTGTGAGTGTGGCCGGGTGTAAGTGTGCAAGGGTGTGATTGTGTCAGGGTGTGTGTGGCCGTGTGTGTGTGTGTGTGTGTGTGTGTGTGTGGCCTGATATGATTGTGCCCAGCTGTGATTTTGCCTGGGGATGTGCCCGGGATTGAGTTTTGCCTATGTGTGAGTATGCACGGCTGTGAATGTGCCCAGGTGTGAGTATGCTCAGATGTAAGTGTGCCCGGGTTCAGTGCGCATATGTGCGCATACTGTGCCTGGGTGTGCGTGTATTCCCAGCTGTGAGTGTGCCCGGGTGTGAATGTGACCTGGTGTGAGTTTACCCAGGTGTGAGTGTGCCTGGGTGTGAATGTTCCCAGGTGTGTCTCTGGGAGTTCGTGTGCATGTGTGTACCGTTCCCGGGTGTGAGTGTGTTCCCAGCTCTGATTGTGCGCAGATGTGAGTGTGCCCGGGTGTGAGTGTGAACGTGTGTGAGTGTGACTGGCTGTGAGTGTGCATGTGTGTGATTTTGCCTGGGTGTGAGTGTGTGCCCCGGTGTGTGAGGGTGCCCATTTGTGATTGTGACCGTGTGTGATTTGTGCATGAGTGTGAGTTTGCCCTTGTGTGAGTGTGCTCGGCTGAGAGTCTTCCCTGGTGTAAATGTGCCCTGGTGTGAGTGCCTGCAGGGGTGTAAGTGTACCCGGGTATGAGTGTGCCCGGCTGTGAGTGTGCCCGTGTGTGAGTGTGACTGGGTGTGAGTGTGCATGGGTGTGAGTGTGCATGGGTGTGAGTATGCCCAGGTGAGAATCTGCCCGGCTGTGAGCGTGCCTGGGTGTGCACGGATGATACCAGACACCATTACACTGAAAGAGATCAAGGAGGACACCATCACACTGAAAGAGATTGAGGAGGACACCATCATACCAGACACCATCTCACCAGAAGAGACCATCACACCTGGCCAGCCTCAGGATGATGGCACAGCTCCTCCCTGCAACTGCCATCAACGCTGGAAGCAGGTGAAGAAGACAATCATGAACAGCCTCAGACATCTGTGCTGCTGCCACCTGCTAAGACAAGGGCCACCTCATGTAAGAATGTGAAAAGGGACCGTAGAGTGACCCTGAGCACCAGGTGAGTGCATTTACTTCACTTCATTTTATTCACTTTTCCTTCTGTCCTTTGTAACTAATGATAATTTGCCCACTTGTGGCCCACTTGTGAATTTAACAACCTGTCACTTCAGAAAGACCAATCCCATAGAAATTCTGTAAATGTGACCTCAGGCTTGTTCAGCAAGAAATGGACTGTATACATATGCTGATAAAGCAGGGAGAGGAGCAAGTGAGGCATGGGCAAAGGCAGCAGAGATTGTTTAGAGACCAGTAGGATGCTTTGGTGCTGCAGAGCCAGCACAGAAAGTTCTGTGTGCTTCAAAGTCACTAAGAGTCTCCTACCTGTGTCTTTTTGCTTTGAGGTCCTGAAGAGGACAAGCCCCCACTCTATGGCTTGTGGGCCATGGGTTGGGGTCAGCCTGGATGAAATTTGGAAGGCCTCTCGAGGAAACCAGGCCAGATGTCCAGGAGCCAGTGTGGTCACGGGAGCTTTCTGCACAGGACCCACTGCAGTGCAGATCTGTCCAGGTAAAATCCCAGGCAGGAGGGGCTGGCTTTCCACTGGGTCTTCCTCAGAGGGGAAGGGTTGAGGTGCAGAGGTACCCTAAAGATCTATGTGGCACACTAATCCCTTGCCTTCTCCCCCAGCCTGCATAAACATCAGATTGCCCTCTGGGTAGTGATTGTCCTTTACTCCCTGTTTCTTGACAGGAAACATGATTTTTCCACAAGGTGAGACTTCTCTCCCTAATGATATAGTTTCCAGTCTGCCTGTCCCATCTGCCCCAAGATGGGTGATTCCCAGGTTGAGAATGAGCCCTACAAGCAGCCCGGTGGGAATCCTTTAGAGGGCAGACTCCTGCCATCCTTTTGCAAGAGCCCCACACC
>CM053751.1:3324-23017 GCA_028658305.1 Pachyuromys duprasi
AAGAAAGAAAGAAAGAAAGAAAGAAAGAAAGAAAGAAAGAAAGAAAGAAAGAAAGAAAGAAAGAAAGAAAGAAAGAAAGAAAGAAAGAAAGAAAGAAAGAAAGAAAGAAAGAAAGAAAGAAAGAGAATAGAATAGAATGACTAGAATTTCCAGGCATGTGTATTTCAGATCTGTCATTATTCTATTTCCTTTTGCCACTACTATATTTTGCCACCAGGAGTCAATGTTGCAAAGGTAGGTCAAAAATTGGCCAAAGTGTACTAGAGAAAATCTGTATTTTACCTAACCACTAATGTGAAAAATATAAATAGAAGTATAGATTTTTCCTGGCATCTGATGAGCTATAAAGTAATACTTTACACATCTGAAAAGAGAGGCTGCAAAAACTCACTCTAGAAGACCTTAAAGAGTTAATTAATGCCCTCTCCATTTAAACATTTTAATTTCTTTTAATTAGAATATATAGTCCCATGAAGTGGGAGAGGCAATGTACAAGGTTAAAAAAAATTATAAACGCCGATCTGAAAAAATGCTTCAGGCTGCACTTACCGCTGACCCCAAACTGAGAGAAATAATTTCATCCTCAAATGCAGAATGTGTGTCAATATGGGCAGGAATTCCTGAGATAGGAAACATAACAACATCACTTAATTGTCCATTGTAGATTTAGACTGTGCACACATGTAGCCTACCCAAGAGTATAGTGAAAAGATTGTTTGGTTCTTAAAAAGGTTCTACAATCTTAGTCAAAGGCAAACAATAAATATAACTCAGCAAATTTAAACTAAATCTGAAACAGAATATCTCAACTTCAAGATAAAATGACACTAAGACTTGACTATAAAATCAAAGCTCAGCAGTCACTGCTTAATTGGACACTTTCCATCACAGCACAAGAGGACAAATGTGGAAGACAAAGGTAGAAGACAAATCCCTTGAGGACTGGGATTCTCAAGGTCTTGGAGAGTAGAGGGCATGTATAAAGACTAAGTGTATCAATAATTAAGACACAGCTTCTTTCATTCATCAGTCCAGTACATGAGCTGCTCTTGGTAAAGAAACTGCAACACAGAGAAAAGATACAAAGAAGAAAGATACATCCTCCCCAAGGATGTATAGACCAATGAAAAGCTATACAGGAAAATATGAAGTTCAAATCCTTACAATCTGAGCATGGCAGCAGACAGCTGCAACCCTCCAGCCCTGGGGAACTGGGACAGGAGCAGTTCCAGTCTGCATCAGTCTGGCTACAGACTAAGACTTAGACTTGGGAGCTGGGAATGTAGCTCAGGGACAGGGCTTGTGATTGGCAGGTACTAGGCCCCAAGGTAATACTCAGTACCACAATAAAACAACAAAAAATAAAAGAGAGCATAGCATGATAAAAGCAGGGGAAAAGTTCCTGCTACTGCCAAAACTAAAACCCTAAAAAAACATACTTAACTACTACAAACATCAGGTGGAGATGATATTAATAAACCCAGCAAATCTATGCAAAATATTTTCACCGGCACATACTCCTAGAACTATCTTCCGCATTCTAAAACAGATGAGAGAAATCTTCCCAGCAGTTAGACTTCTTCCTTTCTGTGAATTAATGCTTCTTTCATCATACTTTTTTTTTTTCCAAGCTACCAACTCCATCTCTAACATTTTGAGAGGAGAACAAAAATAAGCAAAAACCACAAGGAGCAATTTAAACATTTAATTATGTTTTATAACGAAAGCTCCTCAAGGGATGGAGGTGCAGACTATAAGTGATAAAAAGCAATGCAGAAACTGAATACAGGCAAGGCAGCCTAAAAATGAGTTTCAGCTAAAATAAAACAAAAACCAGTAAATTTTAACTTCTGTTCTAAAAAAGTTTCTTTTGGGGGATTTTTATTTGTTTGCACTAGCTGTCCTAGATTCACTTTGTAGATTAGTCTGGCCTCAAACTCACAGAGATCTGTCTGCCTCTGCCTCCCAGAGTGCTGGGATTACAGGTATGAGCCACCGCAACCAGCTCATAAACTTCTGAATTCTGAAATACAACGAGGATATTAAGGAAGAAAGAACTGCGGCTGGAGACAGGGCTGTGTAGTGAAGAACACTCGTCGTTCTTTCAGGACCTACACAGCAGCTCACAGCCACACAAACTCCAATTCCACAGAACTCGATGTTCTCTTCTGACCTCCAAGGGCATTAAAGACACATGTGATTCACAAATGTGCATGTTGCCAAAACACTCACATACATAAAAGAAAATACATGATCTAAAAAGAAAGAAATTTTTTTATAAAAGAAACACCTACCATGTCCAGGCTCATACTGATTTATGGTCAACTGATCTGGTTTATGCTTAATGTAACCTTCTTTCAACCATTTCTCCAAAATGCTATTGCAAATATCAGGAAGACCTAAAGCCAGTAACCAGAAAAGCAAAATACAGTCAAATATCTGCATGTTTAACCAAGAATAAAAAGAGAGTAACACTATGATAGTGATCAGAGTTTTTAGAGCTGCAGTCAAAAACAAATAAAGATAATAAATCCACAGGAAAACCAAATTAAAAAATAGACTTGTAAAAATCCTTTAAAGTTATTATATCATTGATTCTATCAAAAAGGCACAAAACAATAATTTTACTAAAAATAACTTTGACAATTTATAAAATGATAATAAAACAATATAAATTGAATTGCCCTTATGCAAATGTTTCATTTATACCTTATACTACAGGCTGAGGGTAGGT
Source organism: Pachyuromys duprasi (assembly GCA_028658305.1). Taxonomy (NCBI): domain Eukaryota; kingdom Metazoa; phylum Chordata; class Mammalia; order Rodentia; family Muridae; genus Pachyuromys; species Pachyuromys duprasi. The sequence goes on from CM053751.1 coordinate 6,059, forward strand.
TTACATCTTATTTTTGGTATACTTGTGTTTTGACTATGACCCCTCACATGAGTTTAGATATGGACATTTTCCACTGGTACCATCAAGTCAGCTCTCAAACACCTTTAGATTTTGGAGAAATTTGAATTTTGGATTCTCATATTAGGGAGGCTCAACCTATAGATTTTTTGTTAAATTAAATTGAATACTTTGTAAAATTTTAAAGGTATTTTATTTACCTCAAAGATTTTAAGTTATTACCATTTTAAAACTATCTCTCAAAGTGAAACTTTTATGGAATCATAAATGTTATTTCACCATGTATAAAAGCCTTAAATACTACCAAACTCATAAAAAATTAAACTCTAGGATTTGGGAGATGGTTCAATCCACAAAGAACCTATTAGACACCACAGAAAAGAGCTGGGCATGATAACACATAGTTGTAAAATCTATGTAGGCAGAAGCAGACAGATCACTGAGTTTAACTGGCCAACCAACTGGTTTGTTTAGTGAGCTCAAGGCCAGCGACACCCTGTCTCTAAATAAGATGGGGAGCTCTGGAAGAACAGTGCTGAAGGTCGTCCTCTCCTTTTCGTAGACACCTGGACACACACATATAAATAAATAAATAAAATATAATCTAATAGATGATTACTGCCAGTATAATTTAGATAATCAGTTTTTATATCCCCCCCAAAAAAAACAACCAGCAAAAGTTACAAAAAAAAATTAGAAAAGGAAATACAAGTGGCCAACCTCATTACTAAATAGAAAACTGTAAATTGAAAGGCTGTACAGCACGTTGGTGAGGATGGAAGGGGTGAGTGTGGCAGAATGCACTGGCTCAGCTACTTGGAGCAATGTCTGTCTGCTAGATGAACCTAAACTTTAAAAGAAATAATTCTATGTCTTTGCAGGCCTGCTGAACAAACTCTTGTATAGCATATGAAGAGGCACCCAAAAAGATATTTACGAAAGTGCTATTTGTGAGCGCTAAAAACTAGAAATAACCCTAATGTCTAAGGTAGGTAACTACCCTGACACTTGGTAAAAGGAATAATGACTTAAGATGTCCAAGGTTCAATGTAGAGAAAAACAGTGTGTAGAAGTGATACTTGCTGTATAATGGATGATGAAACACGACTTTTACACGCTGAGATATGAACTCGCTTCTTAGAAAAAAGAAGAGGAGGAATGTGTGCTAAACTGATAAAAGCACATAATTATAAGAAGTAGTGATAGAAGGTGAAAGTGAACAGGAACTTCGACTTCATCTGTATGTTTCAACTTTTACAATAAAACCGGGGGAAAAAACAATAAAATCGGGGCACTTACTAAATTAAAATGCTCCAAATTTAGCCAGTCATCTTGAAAGTTTACCTACATATGACAGGCACCCGACTGAAACAGACTTCTAATGTATCACATCTTTCCTTCCAAGACAGCATTGACTGTGCATCAATACGGACTTACCCCCAGGTAAGGGCTTATCCTTATCCACAGTGTTGTTCTCATAGTGAAACTCATAACCAAAATGCTTCACTCTTCTGTATTTTAAGGACTTTTGAACTGTATAAAGAAAATAAACTTTTTGAAAGAATGACTACCCTTCATATTTCACTTAATATTATAAGGAGATATTAGGTAATGGCAACTTCTGTTAACTGCTAAATGACTGTTTTAATAACATGAGCCATTTGGCTTATATCATAAATATTGTTGTATTTAAAACACTTAGTTTCATCAATTACTATGAGAGAAACGTGTATATATACCGCCACCCACAGCGCTGCTAATGATCTGCAAAGAGGCAGAGCAGCTTCACCCTTACGGGATACCCTGTGCTACTGAGAACTTGGAAGAATCCTCAAGAAGAGCTGTTGGGAACCAGGGTGATCTAGAGCTTTCTCAGAGGCCCCAATTTGATTGAAGGATTAAAGGAACATTAGCTCTGTGTCCTTGCCTAGAAGCAGACGTGACAAGGTCCAGTCTGAGGTTGGGTCCAGGGCCTTGAAGAAGACAAGGTTTCAGTTCCTGAGAATCTGACTTTTCTCCCTTGAGGAGATGTCCTAGGGTTTCTATCAGTCCTAGGGTTTCTGAGCACTTGACCACAATGAGATACCCTGTCTTCCTTTGTGCAATACTGCTTGATTGACTTTCTGATTATTCTATTCCATCTCCCTATGTAAACTGTATGTAAGATGCTGTACTTCTTAATAAGCTTGCTTGGTATAAGTCATAACCTGTGCAAGACCTCCTGACCTAAACTTTCCTGTCTTTATTATTTCTGATCCTCTGGTCAAATGCCTCAGGAACTTGTCACTGAAGAATAACCTGCTGGTCCGAGTCAAGGAATGAATGATATTTCAAACTGTGGAAGGACTGATAAAAGCTATTTCTCTGAAGTTTAGAACTGGTCGCTTTCCAATGTTATAAATAATACTGTTTCTGAAAACTGTCAGTGTAGCTTGCCTACCACCAGGTCCAAACTACTTTCAGTGATCTTGCAGTAAAGCTATGGTGTACAACAGAATCAAGAGCAGAAACAGGATATTTTCTAACAATCTAATTTATAGACCTTGGACATTTTACTTACAATTCTGATTGCTTGTGTCACCTGTCCATTTAACACTTTCTAAAAGCATTTTCTCATCCTCAGAAGAAATAATTTCTTCTACCACTAACAGGCCTGGAGGTAAGGCTTGAAGACCCAACTTTTTCCATTGTGCTACAGAAAAACAAATTAAAATAGTCATAAACAAAACAAAGAATTCTGCTCCAGTTTGAAAGGCTCTTAACTGTCATTTTCAGAAGTAAGGATGCCAAAAGACGCCCACAAATGTAAAATCAAAGATTAAGATCAGAGTTTACAGCACTTTAGGTTCTACAGTTCTCTCCAGCAAAGAACAGTACTCAAGTTTTCTCTGCACATAACTGAGTTGCTTTCTAAAACTCACTACAAGATAAGGCTTCATAAAACTTACTGTATAAACTGGCATAAAGAAAAGAAGTCAAAGGTAAGACAGTACATAATGAGAACGGAAACCATATGATCATTGAATTCTACTTCAAGTTGTTATCAATATTCTTACTAGCAGTGAATAAGGCTCCTCTATTCCCACATCAGCTTTTGATAGGCACAGCATACGCAAGCACACCAGCACATGTATGTGCACACACACACATATCACCATCCTCCCACACACAAATAATTGATTCAGACTCAGTAAGAAGAAAACTCACACATAAAGTAAATTGAAAGAAGCTAATGTCAAGGTACCTTTTTCAACAAAATTCAAGTACAGAAAGATCTTTTGCCCCAAATCATCAATGATTTCTTTTCCATTTAGGGTAGCATAGGCTTTCTTGGACTCTTCAATACTTTCGTATGTTACAAATGCATAGGGCTTATTCGGTGGCATCAAGAGAGCTTCCACAGGTCCACATTTCTCTAAAGCCAAAAGCAGGTGCTTCCTACTCACACCGTTACCCAGACCACCATTGGCAACAACCAGGCTCTTAAAAAACACAAACAAAGAAAAAAAAGTAAAAACGGTAAGTAATAAGCAAATAAATAACCTATTTATTTGAAAATAAAATGAAATCACATTATTATTTTAGAATAATGCAATTTAAATAGTTTCCTTTTCTTTGGTTATTTGGTGTGCTAGCTTCATACAAAGTATATAAACTTACTAAATTACTAAATATTTTGGGGGAAAGTATTCCTATGCTGTAAACATTTTTATATAAATAGTTGTATTGGTGATATATTCATTTCTTCATAACTAAAACTATAAGTTAAATGATAGTGTTCTACTGTTCAGAAACCTAACTTAACATAGTAAAGAGAAAGGAATAAAGAGTAGAGAGAAGCATGAAGTCAGGAATCATCCTGATACTTTTTGCCCTAGAGTGAATGTTGTAGCTCTTTTATCAATTTAATCATAATTAGCATAATCTTCAAATCAAAGTAAGCTTATTTTGGTAATGTGTGCCCCATTTTACAGAGCAGGAAACTATTCACCAGAGGGACTAGGGTAGCTACGCTTACTTTTGCTGTTAGTCTTCTGGAACCCATACTTTGATTATAACCATTATGCCATGTTTACCAAAAAGTTAAAATCAAGGGACTAGATTAAAAAAATAAATAAATAATTGCAGGTTTATAAAACATTAAGCTTCCTTATCAAGGAAATTAATTCAGTCAAAATAATTTAGCCATATGTCAAGGAAACTTTTTTTCTTTATTAAGTTTCAAGCTTACTTCCTATTACTTGGTAGACTGCTAAGTTCTAGTCAAGGAATTTGGGGTAAAAGAGAGAATCCTCCTATCTTATTTTGATAATTATAATCTAGTACTGTTATAGTTATTAATACTTAAAAATACCCTACATGGTGTTCAAGTATGTTAATGTAATTTATCACCTATTATTTCTAAATCTTGTGTGTGTGTCTATGAGAGTTTGTGTCTGTGTGCAGAAGTGCATGTGCCACAGTAACCATGTGAAAGTTAAAGGAAAATTTTCTGGAGATATTTCTTTCCTTTAACAATGTAGAGTCCAAGGACAGATCTCAGACTTTATCTACTGAGCCATCTCACTGGCCTAACCTATTATATTAAAAAAAAAAAAAAAGCCGCAGATCGCAGATGCAATGCTGTACATTGGAGGTGTTTCCTTGGCTGTCCTGGAACTGGCTCTGTAGACCAGGCTAATCTCAGACTCACAGACATTGGTCTGCCTCTGCCCCTGGAGTGCTTGGATTAAAGGTGTACGCCACCACTGCCCAGCTAGGATGGTGTGCTCTTATCAAAACATCATCCGAGTGTTGAAAATGTTCTTAAAACAATATTCCAAGGGTATATAGGTCATATTAGTTTCTGTAACACAACCTCATTTTAATTTATTTAACAGTTTTATTTATTTAAAATGTGAAAACCATACTCAGCTCACAAGACACCTTTGTTCTCAGTATAATAGTTTACTGGCTCCTTGAGTTATATTACGTTTAAGATTAGTAAATTAATGTTCATTTTATTACACAAAATGAAGATATCTATAACTTTCCTTTAGGAAGGTACAACAGAGTTATCATTAAATTAGATAACAAGAGAGAAAACTCTCTTCTATAGAGGGCAGCGAACTGTATTTTACACACAAGTATAAGGATATAGTTATATCATAATGAACTTATTACTACAATACTACATTGAACAGCATAAAATTTATCCTCAGATGGCTTCACCATGGACCTCATTCAATATTGTATTTTTAATAAAATGCCATAAAAATTTGGTTATATTTGACCACCATTACAAAAACTTTTCCATTTTTTCCCTAAATCCAAGTAAGAAACACAAAGGAAAAAAGTACCTTTTCCTATTCTCATGCACATTCTCATACAACATGATTAAGAATACCAGTGTACTGGCTGGTTTGTGTCAACTTGACACAAGTTAAAGTCATCAGAGAGGAAGAAATCTCAGTTGAGGCAATGCCTCCAGCTGTAAGGCATTTTTGCAATTGGTGATCAATGGGGGAGGGCCCAGCCCATTGTGGGTGGTGCCATCCCTGCGCTGGTGGTCCTGGGTCCAAGTAAGGGGAAGCAATCCAGTAAGCAGCACCCCTCCATGGCCTCTGTATCAGCTTCTGTCTCCAGGATTCTTCCCTGTTTGAGTTCCTGTCTTGACTTCACTGATGAACAGTGCTATGGAAATATAAGCTGAATAAACAAACACTTTCCTTCCCAGCTTGCTTTTTGGTCATAGTGTTTTGTTGCAGCAATAGCAGCGCTAAATAAGACAAGTTGCTATCAGAAGTGGGGTATGGTTGTGATAGACCTTCTGGGGAGGACTGTGGAAGGACAGAACCCAGTATTGCAATCATGAGAACCACTGCTCTAGTTTAACCCACACTAACAAAGAAAAACCTCAATAGAATAGGCTACCCTACAAACAAAGCTAGCAAATGCTACTACACGCATATTTAATATGGGCGAAACACATCACTGAACAATTACAGCTTTAAGCTATACTTTACAATATTAAGACAATACTTTAACACATGGATACAGCTAAATTCAAATGAGAATAGCACTTTAAGGTCACCTGGGTGGGATATGATACTGCCTGGATGCCTTCATGTTTCAGCAAAACATGCCTGGCTTTACTCTGTTTCCGTAAGAACTTCTTCTCCATTTTAGTGAGTTTCAAAACACCTTTATGATTGACGTTCATAGTAACACTGTAGAGAAAAAGTATAAATCTTAAAAGTCCCAAAGGAACAAGTATTCATATATTCTATAGTTTACAAACACTTCTGTATTGTGGGAAAAAAAAAAAAACCAAAAACTTAGTTTCCTTTTCAAAAACCTAGGAAAGTGAAAACAAATGAAAAATAGTAAAATACTACAGAACTGAACACGATCCATGACTATTCATCTGTTAGTTTATAATCTGCAAATTCCAGGACAGAAGGAATACCACAACATAGTACATGCCCAAGAAACATGTGAGAGGAATACATACATGTCAAGAGAGTGAGTACGTATGCCTATGGTGGCCTCAGTGAACTAACCATACAGCTCTAATACACTGCATGGCTTTGTGTGAACTTAAAGGTTAGTTGAACAAAACAAACACATATGCAACAATCAAAAAATATAACATATTCCATATAATTAACTGCTATTTCTGTTGCTTGTGGCATAACTAGAGACCAAAATACAAAACCAAAATTAATTGAAAAGGTTAGAAAGATTCCAAATCAGAAGTCATTTAAAAAGGAGGTATTCAGTGAAATAATCACAAACGGAAAACAGAAATGTCCAGCAACAGCGATGAAATATAGGCATAATTTGAGGGTTTCTTTTTTCCCCTGTTTTTTGTTGCTATGGTTGTTGTTGTTATATTTTGAAACAGGGTCCCAAGAATCTCAAGCTGGCCTCCAACTTCTGACAGGGCTGAGGACCTTGAATTTCTGATACTCCTGCCCTTTACCTCCAAACTGGGTGTATACCCACATGCCCAGTTTATGCTCATTTTTTTGTTTATTAAGACGGTTTATCACTATGTTTATCACTTAGATGACCACAGACTCACAATGTTTACCCAGCCTCAGTCTTGTGTGCCGAGATTACAAATGTGCATTATCATGCTCTGCTGGCATCAATGTTTTAGAGCAACTGTTTACTGATCCTCTAGTCTAATGCTGCACACTTCAAAGTTAACAAATAAACTTAAATAAAATTACATTTCTGTTTTTAGTTAATTCATGTTTTATCAATTATAGTTTATTCACTTTGTATCCCAGTTGGAGCCCCTTCACCATCCCCTTCTAATCCCACCCCGCCTACCTCAACTTTTCCCGTGCCCCTCTCCAAGTCCACTGACAGGGGAGGTCCTCTGACCCTAGTCTATCAGGTCCTATCAGGACTGGCTGCATTGTCTTCCTCTCTGGCCTGGTAAGGTTGCTCCCCACTCAGGGGGAAGTGATCAGAGCCAGCCCCTGAGTTCATGTCAGAGACAGTCCCTGTTCCCATTACCAGGAAACCATCTTGGACACTGAGCTGCCACGCGCTATATCTGAGCAGGGGTTCTAGGTTATCTCCATGCATGGTCCTTGGTTGGAGTATTAGTCTCAGAAAAGACCCCTGTGACCAGATTTTTTGGTTCTTTTGCTCTCCTTGTGGAGCTCCTGTCCCCTCCAGGTCTTTCTATCTCCCCCTTCTTTCATAAGATTCCCTGCACTCTGCCCAAAGTTTGGCTATGAGTCTCAGCATCTGCTTTGATACCCTGCTGGGTAGAGTCTTTCAGAGGCCCTCTGTGGTAGGCTCCTGACCTGTTCCCTGTTTTCTCCCTTTCCTGGTGTCCATCCCATTTGCCTTTCTGAGTGAGGATTGATCATCTTACCCAGGGTCCTAAAGGAGGATAAAATTACATTTCAACTAGGGAACATTCAAAACTCTAATTACAAGTTTAAATTTAAGTATAGAAAAAAAATTCAATTTCCTAGCACACATAGCACATGTTAGGAGGTACAGTAGGTAAGGCAGGTTAGTTGAACACCATGGTAGGATAGTGAGTAATCAGAAGACCTGTAATCCACCTGTGGCAAGCAGAAATGTGGACCTAATTTCCCCTGGAGGCATAGAAGGAAAGGAAACAAGGAGAGGGGAAGGATGAAGAAAAGTTCAACAAGATCAATAGGGCCTTAGTGATTACTCAGATCTGAAGAGCTGAATCCAGATCACTGCATAGCTGCTTGGATGCACCTTACCTGTGACAGGAGTAAGGTCTCTATTTTCTAGGATGCTAGCTATGACAGCAGTCCAGTTACCTCCAGCCTGAGCATGTTCTCTGTTAGTAAGGAGAGTATGGAGATATAAAGACTCTGTATAGGTAACTCTCAATGTATCTTGTTGGATACTACCTAAAGTGGCAATGTACTGTGTCCATCTCTGAGTTAGAAAACAGAGAGCTGTGTCTGGAGAGATGGCTCAATGGTTACAAGCACTGGCTGCTTTGCCAGAAAACCTGGGTTCAAGTCCTAGCATCCACATGGTGGCTCAAACAATCCATAACTCCAGTTCCAGGAGATCTGACTCCTTCTGGCTTCCTTGGGCACCAAGCATGCAGGTGGTTCACAGACACACATGCAGACAATACACATGCACATAAAATAAAAACAATTTTAGAAAAAGAAAGAGATTATCAAGCAAACCAGATAAAATGAATTTTCTTATGCTTCTGTGTAACTTACCAGCAAACAATAGAAAGAACCTAAATTCCTATCAAAAAAAGACTTGACATTATATAAATGTTATTAAAATTTGAGAAATCAGTGATAGGAATTAGCAGGAAAGAAAAATAGGGACATAGATGAAGAAAGATAGTCTTTCATTGTTTTGAATTTATAAGCTATTCAAATTGGCTTATTTATTTAAAATTAATGTAATGGCCATTTTACCAAAAGAAATCTACAGATTCATTGCAACTCCCATCAAACTATCAACACAATTCTTTACAGACATTGAAAGAACAAATATCAACTTCGTATGGAAAAAAAAAAAACAGAATAGCTAAAACAATCATGTATAATAAAAGAACTTCTGGAGGTATCTCCATCCCTGATCTGAAGCTGTACTACACAGTAATAGTAATGAAAAGTGCATGGTACTAGCATAGAAACAGACTGGTAGATCAAAAGAATTGAGTCGAAGACCCAGAAATAAACTCACATAACTGCAGACACTTGATTTTTGACAAAAAACCCAAAATCATACAATGGAAAAAAGAAAGCATCTTCAACAAATGGTACTGGTCTAACTGGATATCTACAAAAAGAAATGTGAAAATTGATCCATATTTATCACCCTGCAAAAAAACTTAAATCTAAGTAGATCAAAGACCTCAAGATAAAACCATATACACTAAGCTATTAAAAGAGAAAGTGGGTATCAGCCTTGAATTAATTGGCACAGGAAACAACTTCCTGAACAGAACACCAACACATAGGCTCTAAGATCAACAATTAATAAATCGGACATTTTGAAACTGAAAACCTTCGGCAGTCTACAGATTGGAAAAAGATCTTCACCAGTCCTACATCCAGCAGAGAGCTAATATCCAAAATGTATAAAGAACTAGAGAAATCAAATACCAACAAACCAAAATGGAGTACGGAGCTAAACAGAGAATTCTCAACCTAGGAATTGCTAATGGCTGAGAAGCACTTAGAGAAATGATCAATATCCTTAGTCATCAGGGAAACGCAAATCAAAATGACTCTGAAATTCCATCTTACAGCTGTCAGAATGTCTAAGATCAAAAACTCAAGTGACAGCACATGCTGGCAAGGATATGAAGAAAACAGAACTCTACTCCATTGCTGGTAGGAGTGAAAACTTATACAACCACTTAGGAAATCAATCTGGCACTTTCTCAGAAAACTGGAAATAGTACTACCTCAAGACCCAGATACATCACTTCTGGGCACATACCCAAAAGACACTCTACAATACAACAAGGACATTTTCTCAGCTATGTTCATAGTAGCTTGATCCATAATAGCCAGAATCTGGAAACAACCTAGATGTTCCTCAACTGAAGAATGGATACAGATATTGTGGTACATTTACACTATGGAATATTACTCAGCTAGTAAAAACAAGGAAATCACGAAATTTGCAGGCAAATGAATGGAGCTAGAAAGGATCATCCTGAGTGAGGTAATGTAGACCCAGAATGAAACGCATGGCATATACTCACTTATAAGTAGATATGAGCCATATAGTACAAGATAACCATACTGCAATTCACAGACCCAAAGAAGCTAAGTAACTAGAAGGGCCACTCAGATGGGAAAATAGAATAGACAGAGGAAGAGGATGAAGAGAGGGAGCTATGTAGGAGAGGATGTGGGGAGGGAAACAAGTGGGGAAGGGTCAGATGTGGGGACAGTGGGGAGGGAAGGGAGGAGGGCTTGGAGAGAAAAGAGAAACTGGAGAAAGGGGCATCTATGAGACGAGCTGGAGACCTGGGCCAAGGTAGGCACCAGGGAGGATATGGGGATAACTCTAGCTGAGCCTCCTAGCAGTAGGTGACATGGAAACTGAGGAGGCCACCTTCTAGGCAGGCAAGACTTACAGTGGTGGGAGGGGAACACCAATCCACCTACAAAACTGATCCAAAATTTACCCTGCCTACAAAATGTGTAGAGATAAAGATAGAGCAGAGACAGAAGGAATGTCCAACCAATGCCTAGCCCAACCTGAGACCCACCTCATGAGAGGGCCAACCTCTGACACCAATAAGGATACTCTGGTATGTTTACAGACAGGAACCTCACAATACTCCCCTGAAAGGCCCCACACAGCAGCTGATCTTACAGAATCAGAGCTGAGACTCACAGCTAAGCATCAGGGAGTCCTGTGGAGGAGGGGGTAGGAGGGGGAGAGAGGATAGAAGGAGCCAGAGGGGACCAGAGTACCACAAGATAACCAACAGAGTCAACTAACCTGGGCCTCTGGAGGCTTACAGAGATAGAAGTACCAACCAAAGAGCACACATGGACTGGACCAAGGACCCCTATACATGTGTAATGGATGGGCAGTTTGATGGATCTCCATGTGGGTTCCCTAGTAAGTTGAGCAGGTGCTGTCTGTGACATGGACTCTGCTGCCTGCTTTTTGATGACTTCCCACTAATGGACTGCCTTGCCTGGCCTTAGTGGATGAGGATGAGCTCAATCTTGATGCTACTTGATGTGCTGAGGTGGGGTGTTGGTGGTGGGGGCTCCCTTTTTCTGAGAAGGGTAGGAGGGCAGGGGGAAGAGAGTGAGAAGGTGGGACTCGGAGGAGAGAAGGCGGGGGCTCCGATGGGGATGTAAAGTGAATATATAAATTTAAAAAGTTAAAAAAAACGTTTAAGCAATTAGAAAAAAAACATTATCCTGCTATTTATCATACCCTTTTCTAACTCTCTGAATTACACATTATATTTTTTCTTACACTCGTTGTTTATTATCTTCCATAAGTGCATACATGAAGTGGTGATTTTGACTGAGGTAGCACGCAGTACTTAAACAAGATGTGATACCCAGTAACAACTCATGAAATATATTTATTTTTAAATAAAGCCAAGTATAATTTGCCATCTTAGCTACTAAACTTTGCTTCTCCGGAATTCTAATTTGGGCAGCCATCTTCAACGATTTCCAGAACACCAGATGTGCATCCCAATAACCTTCGTGTGTTAGGGTCAGAAAGACTCTTTGTCTGCAGACCTGGGTACCTGGCATACAGCCGGGTACAAACGTTCATTGAAATCGATCAAAACCCCAGGCTGACACCACTCCACCCCAGAAGCAGAAGGACTGATCAAAGACAAGTACATGAAGGCGCAGATTCCTGGGAGAAGAGACACTAGCTCGCCTGTGCTTCACACAACTGCCGCCGACTGCAAGAAGGCTGGAAGCAAGGGCCGTTCTCCAACCCCGAAGGCAGCTAACACAGACACCCTTGAGCACCCATCTCACGCCAAACATACGAACACTGGACGCTATCTGGGCTCCCAATACCCCGACATTCCCCGGCCCACAGATCGCACCCTGCGCGGCCTCGGTGGGCGCGCTAGTCCGGACAGAGCAGAGCCATGACAGGAGTGAGCCATGGTTTGCGATCCTCCGTCCCCGCCAAAATAAAAGGCGTCGTACCCTTCTGTCTCACCAGGAATTTTCTGTCTTTTTCCTCACGAGGGATTTTCACCTCCCGGCTGCTTTGTCTATCGCCAGCCTGCCAATCCGCAGCCTACAAGTGCTCTCACGACCCTTCACCTGGGCGCCGCCATACTGCAGACGGTTGCACTACATTTCCCATGAGCCCACGGGGCTACCACAACCCTCTGCGGCGCCTGCATGCTCTGTTGACACTTTCTCGGCCAAGTGTCTGCACTGTTGTGTGAAACAGAAAATTCGTCTGTTTTATTAGCAATCATTGGAGTAGCACCGACAACTGCTATATAACTAAACCAGCACACTCCCTAACTACATGCTAACAGTTCGCCTAATACGCACAAGTAAGTGTAGTCCTCAGCCTTCATTAGGGGAACTTATCTTTGTTAAAGATGGAGACCATTACAGAAAATCACAACCAATCAAAATGCAGAGGGTTTGGAGGTGGAAAATGCAATAGGTAAATTACATAAGTATAATTAGATTTTATAATCTAAAATAAAAAAACCGCAACTCAAAAACAGAAGAAATTGGATCTTTTTTAGGAAAGACATTTCAAAATAAAGTTTAAATGGCAGAAAAATTAGTCAAACAGAGAAAAAAATTATGTCCCTATTATGAGATTGACTCATGACAAAAAACAGCAACAGTACTCTTTCAATTTGTTTGTGTGTGTGTGTTTTGTTTTGGGTTTTTTTACCCAACTCCACATTGCTAAGTCTCAAGGAAACCAGGGACAAATGACTGACTGAAGTGCGTACTAAAATATCAAAGCAGATCTTGGCCAGCTCTCCTGGCATCTCAGTACCTGTTGTTCCTCCCAGCTCTGCACGCTATGCCCCTGCCCTGAACCTCCCAGGGACTGGTCTTCCCTTCCTGTTCCCTAGCTTCTGATCCCTGCATTTGCAGGTATTTGGACACTGGCTCTCTGGGCCTCCGGGCTGGCTCTGCTCCTGGAGCCCTCCTGGTAGACTTGCTCTCCTCTCTTCTGTCTTACTATCCTTCACCCCGACCATGTTCAGTCTATACTCTTCCAGATACCTCTGGTTGTTCTCACCCTCTTATCTAATAAACATTCTCCTCAAAACATACTCTGGAGCAGCCCTGTCCTTACTTTTTTTTCTTTCCATTCATCTGGTACCAAAACCATGGAAGTGGCATAAATTAGTTCCTTAACTCTCCCAGGGTACATATGGATCATTTGTTTCTTCTGACTCCTGTCACCTACCATATTTGGCTCTAAATGCTAGAGTCTGATTCTTCAGCTGCTTTCCCTCTATTGATCCAACTAACTAACTCTCCTCCACTACTTGGTAAGTGTCTCTCTTGTTCCAGGATCTATGTGTCCATCTGGGCATCTACCTCCACTTGGTCATCTCTCGTTTTCTTCCCTCCCCCTCCACTAGTTAAACTCTCCACCAGAACTGCCTGCTTTGTCTGCTATTACTACAAAAGCCACACTGGTATGCCAGCAAGCTCCTCTGGCCCTTCTGGGGTTCCCAGCCATGTGGAAAGGGATGCCACTTCTCTGCAGTTTAGGACATTTCTCTCAAACAAGTCTTTTAGCCTGCTTGGGAACAACTGGGTTTGAAATATGTGTCAAGGTTTTAAAAATCCTTTAAAACTTTCATTGTGCTCAGCAAGTTCCTAGAACTTTCTCTTGTCTCCCCCTAGGGGTTGCCTGCAATCCTACAGCTTCTCTGAGCCAGTCTGCTCCCCACTTTGGACTTTCTTTCACAACCATTTCTGGGGTTTTTCTTGTTTTTTGTTTGTTTTTTGTTTTTTGTTATTCTCCCCAGAGTCGAATTTTAAGTCCTCAGTCTTACTGTAAGTGGCTTGGCCTCAGTACAGCTCCATGACAATTATCCCCTATGGTGACAACCTCTGGTACCACTCAAACAATCCCCAAATCTTTTTACATCTAAGTGTTCTCTGTTCTGCAATTCTAAGTCCCTTCTGGATAAGGATTTCCTACTTTCTACTCTTAAAAATCTTTCATATATACGATTTCTATACCCTCAGAAAATCTTTTAAAAATATGATGTGAACCATTTCAAGGTTTGTAAGTTCATCGTGTATGGTTAAAAAAATCTGTAATGAAATTTAACTTAAAACTGATAACAAAGTCTTACAGCTAAAAAAAAATCTATACATTGCTATCTTAATGTGCTACAACATTCTATACATGTGATTGACTTTTAAAATATTCTGTATATGTAACTTGGTTTCAACTGCTGTTTAAAAAATGGATCTACCAAAGACATAGATATTTGAAATAGCAACCATGTGACTCATAGCCACCTTGGCTGATGACAGGTAATGTAACTTCACCAGCATCTTGATAATGCTTTTCAACCTTCCTAACGCTGTGACTGTTGCACACAGTTGCTCATGTTGTAGTGACTCCCCAACCATAAAAATACTTTTGTTGTTACTCCATATCTGTAATTTTGCTACTATTATGAATTATAATGCAAATATATGAAATTTCTGATGGTATTAGGTAACCTCTGGGAAAAGGTCATTCAACCCCCAAAGGGATTGTGACCCACAGGTTGGGAACCAATGATCGTTAAAGATTACTCCATGCTATAAACCAACTAAGGAAGCATCTATAAATTTTCTTAGTCCTACTGAGCTTTTGGTTTATCATTGTATCTACTTTTAGATTAAGGAGACAAGACTAGGTCTCCAAAATATTTTGAACTGGAATGGACAATGACAGCTTGTTGTAAGTGCTAGTAATATTTACTATTGATATATCTTTTAGTAATGCTGCTGTTAGTTTTAAACAGCTTTATAACCAAATCACCATACAGAGACCTAGTTAACCTAGAACACAACTTTGGGCAATAGTTATGAGAGACCAAGAGATTAAAGGTGACTATTTTTAGTGCTTGAGGCCTAAAATAGTTGGGTGGGGAGGTCCA
Organism: Pachyuromys duprasi; assembly: GCA_028658305.1. Taxonomy (NCBI): domain Eukaryota; kingdom Metazoa; phylum Chordata; class Mammalia; order Rodentia; family Muridae; genus Pachyuromys; species Pachyuromys duprasi. The sequence continues at coordinate 21,204 of CM053751.1, forward strand.
GTGGAAGAACTCGCCTTACCACATTCTTTACCCACATACTAAAGATACAGTTGCTAGGAAACTGGCCCATCCCCCTAGAGAGGGATTAATGGTTTGGGGACCTTCCTATAGCCAATCAATTCAAAATGTAATGTTTCGACAAATAGATGCTTGCCACGTAGGAATTGCCCCTGCCTTGGGCATGCTGGGAGGGAACAGAATCCTTAAATTACCAAACTAACCTGAGCACGGGGCTCTCGGCTCTTCACCGCTTTGGCGGTGGGGGCTGTGAGCCCAAGCTTCAGCTTGTAATTATAATAAAAAGATCCTCATGTGATTTGCAATGGACTCAGCTCCTGGTGGTGGTCTTTTGGGGAATCATGATTCCGGCACAACAGTTACTCCCTCCTAAACCTCTAAGCCCTCATAGTTTCCTAACATTTAGATTTCCCACATTATACTTGCTTTTTGTGAAATATTATGTCCAGTCCATCTCCACATAGCTCCAAGATCTGTCCTCCAGCTCCCTCTCACTCTGCCTCGCCCTTTCCTTGCACTCATTTCCTGCCCTCTGGCTCCTCCCACTGCTTTATTTTGGCCCGTTTACACAAAGTTGAGACAGGATGCTTAGAATAAGTATCACAATACAATATCTCACCCCCACAACCAGACAGTGGGGGTGAGAAATCAGCATTTGAACGAACAAGGGTAAGGTATATACATTTCAAAAGAACATTATACCAACAACAGCTGGATTGTAGTAACACTAACCATTGAGCAATTGCCCCATGCCTTGTCCTACATAAACTGTGGACACTGTTGGGTTGACTAACGTAATCTGCTTAAGTCAAGGTAGGCCAATTTCTGGTTTTTAATAAAATTTCAATTGTTTGATTTGACCAATGAAGTAAAGCAGAAAGCTCTTGGATTAAAAATGTATGCTAGGGCTGAGCCACACCACAACTAGAAACGGGTTTTCCCAATAACAACAAAATCTTGGGATCAAATATCCTGCAGCACCAATTTTTCCAGGTTCCTAATCCATAGAAAAAAAATATCTCAGACTTTTGGGTCTGACAGTTGACCAGTGCTGTTCTGTGTGGTAGCTGGCAACTTACTGTCCTGCACGACAGCTGAAGACCAACTACTATTGCCACAGTGAAGCCAGAGACTATCCCTGGAACTTGGTACCACCACAGGTACCAGTTAAGTATCTGTCCTTTTTATTGCTACATAGGCCATTTGAATTATGCATCCTGCTATAATGTAGTCTTCTCAGATCTCTGCTGACTGCTGACTGCTAAGTGTAGCTTTATGTTCACAATATGCAAACGAGCTCCACCCCCAAGGCTTCAGCTGCCTCTTTAGTGCACTTCAGATGTAAAAATCAGGTCTTGCTTTTTCTAGAGTTACTAGATCTCCAGCTGAGAAAGGCAATCACACTATATCTTGCTTTGTAGACCAGGATGACCTCAAACTTACAGAGATCTGCCTGCTTCTGCTTCCTGGAGTGCTGGGATTACAGGCATGCATCACCAGGGCTCAGACTTCATCCTTAAAGAGATAAACTCACAAAACAGGTTTGAAAGTAAGTTTTTACTATTCCTTAATTTAAGGCAGTAATTCTCAAACTTCCTAATGCTGATGCCTGACCCTTTAATACAGTTTCTCATATCGTGGTGACCCCCAACCATAATTATTTTTGTAGCTACATCAGCGCTGTAATTTTGTTACGGTTAAAAATTGTAATGGGGGGTGGGGGGATGGCGGGACAAGATGGCAGCTCCAGGAGGACGCTGCTTCTGAGCTGCAGAACAACATTTTCGGTACACCGA
>CM053751.1:23517-153152 GCA_028658305.1 Pachyuromys duprasi
TCTTCAGACACAGTGTCCTCCTGGGGCAGCCATCTTGGATCTCTCTTTTCAGCTTGGCATTTTTTAAGACTTTTTCCTTTTATATTTTGTTTCTTACAGTTACATTTTGATGTGTTTATTTATTCCCTCAATACTAATGGGTTTGTTTATTCTATGTTTGGGCTTATTGAGTTTATTGAATCTTTAGGTTACTTTTATCCTTCAGTTTTATACAGTTGTTAGGCCCTGTCTCTGCACCATTCGTCTGTATTCTTTATTTTTATTTTTCTTGTTTTCTATATTTTATCTCTCTACACTTTACACAAGCAACTAAGCAGTTTCTTCTGTTAACAAGTTTTTCTGTTTTTTGTTTTTTGAGACAGAGTTTCTCTGTGTAGCCTTGGCTGTCCTGGATTCCCTTTGTAGCCCAGGCTGGCACAACAATCTACCTACCTCTGCTTCCCAGAATGCTGGGATTGCAGCACACACCATACACCCAGCCGTTAACAAGTTGTAAAATTTGTTAATTTGTGGGTATGTAAGGGTGAGTGTAGGCTTAATTTCAGAAAATTACTTACAGACCATTTTTATATATATTATCTAGTTAGGTCCAGTATTATTATTTAGAATAGCAATGATATTTAATGACACAGAGTATTTTCTTTTTTTCCAGCTACTGTGCTGTAGTCAGCTTCAAAGAGGATACATGCTACATTCTCTTTATTCTACTTATATTTTCTTATCACATTTTATTTTTGAAATAGGTTGATTTGTTCACTCAAAAATTACTTATTTTTTCAGTTCTGTGCTTTGCTCTTTAAGTTCCCATTCATCAGCTGCTACTGTCTATAGTCTGAAACTCCTGGTATTTGATGGGTTCCTAAGACAGAACACCTTCTTAAATATTGTATTTTGGCAGGGCCATTTAGAATATTTGAGTATAACTCAGGGAAAGTTGTTCTTTTTTTTTTTTCTTATTTTTCTCATCTGTTTGTATCTAATTCCAGTATATTATATGGCTTTCAGAGTACCACATAGATTAAATGAGACTCCACATCTAATTATTATTTTTCCCGTAGGTTATTGCTTACTAATAATAGTCTATTGATAATAAAATATGATACTTTTCTGCATTACTATGTACCAAACACCGTGGTTTATATCCATTATTTGTTGTTTAATTTATACATCAATCCTATGAGGATTAAGGAAACCAGGGTGCAGAAAAGCTCCCTGACTATTACACATGACCCCTAAACTGCAGAAGCAGACTAGGAGTGTGTCAGCTTAATGTTCCCATGCTGAGACCTTCACACTACCTGCCTTGTAATGTCCTAGATGTGATTCCTAGAAATGTGGATTTCTGAGCTTCACTTTTTTTTTTTTTTGCCCAGTCTGGATCTTAATACACAAATATGTTACCCCAGTAGTTCACCTGTCCTTATTGTATTTTATTAGAGGAAGTTGTCAATTTCTTATCTATTAACATAGAAATTAAGTCAGCATAAATGAATTATCCTAAATCCTTATAGTGTATGAAACTAGACTCAGTATTAACCTTACTTGGTGATAACCTTTCCACGCTTGTCTTTTCTCCAAGATTGTTATGGATTTTAAGCATCCAGAGGGAGCCACAGTACAAGTTATGTTACCTCGTCGGAGTCTGCTGGTGATGACAGGGGAGTGTAGATACCTCTGGACTCATGGGTATGTACTGAGAGAACCTTGGTGAGTGATGGGACATTTTCTGCTTAGTGGAACGCCTCATTCTTTGTCTGATTGTCTGAGCTGCTGAAGCTGTGTCCTGTGCTTGCACACCAAATCCTTTGGGAACAAACCTGCTAGGATATATGCAGGCTTTGTTTTCCGTACATTGCCTTTGTATTTTGAAAACATTTCAAATTTGAAGAAAAATCATAAGCGTAATACAGCAAACTCACTTCACTTTTTACCTGTAGCTCTCAGTTGTGAACGCTTTGCTCCGACTTTTACTTTTTCTCATAGTATCATCATTGCTTTTACTTAATCCTTTGAGAGTGACTTATAACATCACAATTCTCAATCATTTTGGTGCTAATGCATCTTAATCTTTTTCTTTTCTTTTTTTTTTTTTTAAGATTTATTTATTTTGTATACAGTATTCTGCCTGCATGTGTGCCTGCATGCCAGAAGAGGGCAGTAGATGTTATTACAGATGGCTATGAGCCACCATGTGGTTGCTGGGAATTGAACTCAGGACCCTTGGAAGAACAGCCAGTGCCCTTAACCTCTGAGCCATCTCTCCAGCCTGCACCTTATTTATTTATTTATTTATTTATTTATTTATTTTCAGGACAGAACATTATACTGCTAGAATTTATGTGTGTGTAAAAAAGAATGTATACATGAAAAAATAATTAAAATACTGCTGAAATCTATATGTATTCTGTTCTGCTTATAAATTTAAATATTAAAGAAAATGATCATGTTATTGTATCTGTAACTTGTTTTTCATTTTATTTACTTATTTGTTTGTTTATTGAAGATAGAGTCTTTTCTCATACAATATGCCCTGACCATAGTTTTTGCTCCCTCCCACCTCCACTGTCCCCCAGATCCACTCCCCTTCTGTTTACTCTTAGAATAGAGCAGACCTCCAAGAGACTACAGCCAAATAGGACAAAATAAGATATAATAACACAAGGCAAAAGCCCTCATTTCAAGGTTGTGTAAGGCAGCCCAATGGCAGGAAAAGAGTCTCAAGAGTAGGCAAAAGAGTCAGGGATACACCTGCTCCTGCTGTTAGGAGTCCCACAGAAACACCAAGCTAACACCCATGACATATATGCAGAGGACTTGGTACGGACCCAGTCAGGCCCTGTGCTTGCTATTTCAATGTCTGTACGCTCATGTGAACCCTGCTTAGTTGGTTCATTGGGCCATGTTCTGCTTTCCTCCATTTCCTTTGGCTCCTAAAATCTTTCCTCCCCCTCTTGCTTCCTCGGGGTTCTGGGAACTCCAAGAGGAAGGACCTGATGGAGACCTCCAATTTAGACTTTAATGACTAACTGTGGGTCTCTGCTCCTGCTTCCATCCACTACTGGAGGAAGCCTCTCTGATGACCAATGTGAAAGAGGCGTGTCTATGGGTATAGTATAGAATATCATTAGAAATTTTATTTTATTTTTGCCAGTTGTGTCTTATTCTACCCAGATCTCTAGGCTATACAGTCTCTGGTTCCTGGCCATCCAGGCATTGTAAGACATGGGCTTACTCTTGGGTTGGCCTCACGTTAAACCAAACATTGGTTAGCCACTCCCACAAATTCTGTGCCACCATTGCTCCAGCACATCTTGCAAACAGGACAGATTATAGGTCAAGGGTTGATGTCCAAGTTCCTCTTTCCATAGCCTACAGAGTACCTCCTCACGCCAAAGGGATTAGAACACAGGATGAAGGCTCCTCAACCTCTCTACATTAGTGAGTTGTGTGGATATTGTCCTTGGCAAGGGGCCCCACTGTCAGTTTTTCCAAGAGTGACCTTCTGTCCTGATATCAGCCTGGGTTGTTACGGACCCTGCACAGGACCCCCTCAGCCAACAACACTACCAAATGCAACCCAGTCCCACCACTGTAAGCCTTGCCTGCTACAAAAGATAGCCAGTTCAGACGCTGGACTCTCTATTACTAGGACTCCTCACAAGGGTCACCTTTATAGGTTCCAGGAAGTTTCTGCTGGACTGGGTTTTCACTTCACCATACCAATGCCTCCGAAATCAATCTTTGGTAGAGGGATATCCAGGTTGTTTTCAATTTCTGGCTATTCTGAAAAAAGCCACAATGAGCATAACTGAGCAAGGATCCTGCTGGTAGGATGAAGTACTTTTTGGGTATATGCCAAAGAGTGAAGTAGCTGGTCTTGAGGTAGATCGATTCCCAGTTCTCTGAGGAATCACAATATTGTTTTCCATACTGGTTGTAACCGTTTGAATGTTCACCAGCAATAGACCTTGCTGCACATCCTCCCTGCATGAACTTGTGTTATTGATCTCAGCCATACTGACAGGTGTGAGCTAAAATGTCAAAAGTCATTTTGATTTGCATTTTCCTAATAGCTAAGGATGTTGAACATTTCTTTGTTTTTCAGCCATTTGAGATTCCTCTGTTGGGAATTCTCTGTTTAGATCTTTACCCCATTTCCTAATTAGATTATTTGTTTTTTTTATATCTAATTTCTTGAATTCTTTACATATTTTGGATAATAGACCTCTATCTGATATGGAGGTGGTAAATATCTTTTCCCTTTCTGTAGGCTACCTCTTTGTGTAAATGACAGTGTCCTTAGCCCTACAGAAGCTTTTTAGTTTCATTGATTGTTGATCTTACTGCCTACACTATTGGTGGTGGTCTCCTATTCTAATGTGTTTTCAAATGCTACTTTATTGGGAGGTCCTTAAAGCTTATACCTCCCTTCCAACCTCCAAACCCCAGTTAGGGGAAAAAGATGGTTCTAAGGGGAAGGGGATGTAGCCCTCTTTATTTCTTCCTGCTGGGTAGGGTTAGAGGATTCTTTTGGGGGCAATATCAATATCCATCGTCAGGAAATCCGGAATTCCAGGTAACCAGCAAACCACAAATGCAGCAAACACAGCAAGCAGTCCTTCTGCACCTTCTCCAAGCCACCACACTTCTCTGGGCTGCCATAGGTATACCCCACAAAGTCCTCAGGATTAAACAAATTCCATTTGGCGAAGACCATGTTCTGCATGAGACAATTAACAGGTGTGGACAAACTAAAATTCCCCCATTTGAAATTATAACAGAAACATGTTTACAGATGATAAACCAAACATCCACAATGCTAGGGACAACCTTGAAAATTGGGTTTAAGAGCTTGAGTCATTAAAAAACAAAACAAAACAAAACAAAAACAGATGACCTGATTTTGGTTATTTTAATGGCCATTAAAATATTAAATAAATTCAATCTAATTCAATTTTAGAAATATTTTCAGAATTTTGAGAATAAGCACTGTTTCTTTTTTGTCTCAGGCTCTTTGTGTTGTTCGTTCATAACCTTTTTAGAGTGACGGCACTCAGAGTGAATGAGAAATACAGGGTGACTTTGCGTATGTGTTGTGGAAACATTTCAGTCTCTTCTTGGAAATACATAGCTTCTCCTCGGATACCATTTTTCCTTGGGTTTTATAGGGAAGTACCTTGGCAAGTCAGGGCCAAGGTCTGTTGCACGTATCACATCATGCAACAGATGTCACACTAGAGATTCATTTGCTGGGGTCGGGGGAGAACAAGTGGAATGAAAGGCCATCTCAGAGTTAGGACATGAGAGACAGAACAAAAGAAAAAGAGAGCAGGCCATGATGTCAGGGATCTTTTAAAGGGTACACATGTCATACTGGCAGCTGCACTGGTAGCTGGTGATCATGTAGCTGCTGGTGCTGAGTAATTGAAAGTGGGCGGGGGCTGACAATTTTGAAAATATATGTTACTAAATGTTAATAGTAGTTATTTATCAGAGTTTGGATTATAAGTAATACTAATGTTTAAAGCTGGTGTAAGGATTGTAAATTCTTTGTAATATTTTTGAGAAAAATAAAAATAAATATCAACATTATTTTTGAAGGTTGCCATTGACATTCATAACCTCCAAAGTGACTCTGTGTTTGTGTGTGTGTACTGCACAAAGAGATAGAAGAAAAGGTAAGAGATAGAGACGGAGAAGAGAGTAATAGAGAAAGGAAAATCAGCAGTATACACGTTATTGGGATGGGTATTTAGATCTTTGGCGAAAGGGAGAATAAATTGAAATAAGCAGGCAGGCATAAGAAAGAAACTTGGTAAAACAAAATCCCAACCTGCTATACCTACATTCTTTCCCAAGTACATTGTAATTTGCAGAGTGTCATAGATTTGAAAAGGTATGTTAATTCCAACATTTGTTGTGTTTCTTAAATATTGTTCTCACTAAAATGTCAAGTAAGTTATTTTGTTTATTGTCTTCAGAATTACACCTAGAAAATTTGATACCGTTCAAGCATCTGAGCAGTTCAAAGGTGGGATAATCACCAGTGACATCGGAGACTTGACTTTAAACAAGAGAGGAATGCGAACATCATTCACGTTTAGGAAAGTGCGGCGAATGCCCTGTAATTGTAGTAAGTCTCTACTTCCATATATGCTGCCACAGAGTAAATCTGGTATGAAAATCCTTTAAGGCCATCAGCCTTTAAGAGGTTTTTCTGGTTTTCTCCAGTGACATCTTCTGTATTCTTCCTTGTATTAGGCTTTCACAGCACTTCCCTGACTTCCTTCAGTGGTGCTTATGTTCTTCAAAGGCATAGGCTATATTTTATCATTAACTTATCTGAAAGTTGAGTGCCAAGAAAATGCTTTAGTTTTTAAAATAACAGTTAAGAATGATTGTAGGGCGATAAAACATTACTTGTGCAGAAATGGCTTTTGTTGGAAATGCTTGTCAGCCTTTTGTAATTTTTTGTAATTTTAATTTTTTTATATTAATTACAGTTTATTCACTTTGTATCTCAGCTATAGCCGCCTCCCTCCCTCCCTCCCAACCTCACCCTTCCTCCCTCATCTCCTCCCATGCCCCTCTCCAAGTCCCCTTTCCTCTGACCTGGTAAGGCTGCTCTCCTCTCAGGGGGAGGTGATCAAAGAGCCAGCCACTGAGTTCATATCAGAGACAGTCCCTGTTCTCCTTACTAGGGCACTCACTCACTTGGATACTGAGCTGCCATGGATTACGTCTAAGCAGGGGTTCTAGGTTATATCCATGCAAGGTCCTTGTTTGGAGTATCAGTCTCAGAAAAGACCCCTGGGCCCAGATTTGTTGGTTCTGTTACTCTCCTTGTGGAGCTCCTATCCCCTCCAGGTCTTACTATCTCCCCCCTCTTTCATAAGATTCCCTGCACGCTACCCAAAGTTTGGCAATGAGTCTCAGCATCTGTTTTGACACACTGCTGGGTAGAGTCTTTCAGAGGCCCTGTGTGGTAGGCTCCTGTCCTGTTCCCTGTTTTCTCCTTCTTCTGATGTCCATCCCATTTGTCTTTCTGAGTGCGGATTGATCATCTATGCATTATTTTTAACCCCAGCAGGAAAGTTGGAGATGAATGATTGCTTGTGTAGGTGATTATGGGAATAAGTGGTGGCTTATAACTTAGTTTGAAAACGTGGAAGGTTCTAAAAGGAACTGCTCAGGATGCTATTCTGACTTGTTTATATAAGTGTGTTGTTTCTTGGATTTATTTCTTGGACTCAACAGTAATTTCTTTTACTTTATTAATGATAATTTGTAATTGACAGGAATCAGAGAATGCTTTTCATATCACAGGCGTTTCAGTTTGCAACAATAGCTGTTATATTTAGCTGTAATCATAAAGAACATTTTCAGTTAGAAATCTTTTATCTCAGGCTGGAGAGATGGTTTAGCTGCAGCTCTTCCAGAGGACCTCAGTTGGCTTCTTCCCGGTGCCCATATTGTTGGACTGTCAGTTCAGTCCAAGGGATCTGAGAGTTTCTGGCCTCCACAAGCACCCGTTTCCCACATGGTATATATAAACAGATATATACACATAAATTAAAAATACAAGTAAATCTTAAAGATCAAAACCTCTTATATCTCAAGATAATAATCCTGTCTAAAAAAACTTAAAATTGCTTATTTGTGAAGGTAAACACGAGTTCTTACTTATTTTGCTAACAGTGTCAATGAGTTCATAAAACGTGTTACTTTAAATTTAAAGATATTTAGGCATTTGAAGCATTTCACACTACTGGCAGCTTTATAAGCTATAGAATACTAAAGCAAAGCTCCTCCTCTAGAGCTACTTAAAATTTTGGTTGAGAAAAGCTAGGTTTCTTATGCAAATATTTCTTTGTTGTGGTTGGTTATTAATTGTAAGTGAAATGCTAAAAGCATTGGGCTTTCTATTTAGTTTACAGGGTTTCCCTCCCCTTTTTCTTTCTTCTGCTTCGTTCTTCTTTGGTAATTTAATACATGTGCAATGAAGTTTGGTCCTTGACATTCACCATTACCCCTCTCCCACTGTCTGTCTTCTTCCCAACAAACTTCCTACCCCTTATGTTTTTTGTTTTGTTTTTTTGTTTGTTCTGTTTGTTGAGTGTAATTAGAATTACTTGCTTGAGCATGGATGTAGAATTCTTTTCTGGAGCATGGATAATGTATCAGTGGTTACATTGCTGAAGAAAATGATAAGCACCCCCTTCAACTACTCCTAGACCTTTTCCCATATATGGATTTTATTTGATATCATAGTCTTTTGAATAAAAGTAAACGTTTACAATGCTTTACTGATTATTTGATAAGTTATTTTGTTATAATGGTTGATGACTGAGTGATTGAGACATAGTCGCCCGCTGTGAGCCTCCGCAGCATGAAACTCAACTGTGTAGCAGAGTGTCCTCAAGGTCGTGTTGGCTCTGAGGCTTGGACTCTCAAGTGCTGGGGTTGTGGGAATGAACTGCCACACCTGGATGAAGACCTTTCTCTTCTCACAGATTATCCCTCAGTTTGTGACCAACAGAGGAAGGCCACACCTCCCTCCCTCCCAGAGAGCAGTAAAGCAGCATTGCAGCTAGAGCAAGAGCATGTCCATCATGTGTATGAAGAGATTGCGAGGCACTTCAGCAGCACAAGGCACAGCCCTTGGCCACGGATAGTGGAGTTCCTAAAAGCTCTGCCAAGTGGTTCCATAGTGGCAGATATTGGATGTGGAAATGGAAAGTACCTTGGCATCAACAAGGAGATATATATGGCAAGTAATTCTACTGTACCTCTTTTTAATGTAAAAAAATGGGGAGGGGGTGTTTATACATGAGTACTTTATTTAACATCCTTTTCACTCCTTCCTCTCTCAATTCTTATTCCTCCCATATTTCCCTCACTCTCTCAAGTTTATGGCCTCATCTTTAACTGCTACTATTAAATAAATATTCACATATATACATAAACATTCATATATATACATATATATGTATACATATAGCCTGCTGAGTTCATCTAGTGGGGTGTGTGTATGTGTGTACATGTGTGTGTGTTTGGGGCAGATGTGAGATTGGATAACCTATTGGGGGTGTTTTTCCCTGAAGAAGACTGATTCTCATTCTCTCAATAGTCACTGCCCATAGTTCTTCATGCAGGGATGGACTTTGTGAAATTTCTCCCATCCACATCAGCATGTCACCTAGTGTTGTCACCTAGTGTTCACATCTTGATTAAGCAGCGATATTGTTGAGATTCCATGTGTAGAGAGAATTTCCTATGTATTATTTGGATCCATTGCCTGTCAACTAAAAAAAAAAAAAACAAAAACAAAAAAACCTATGACCCATGGGAAAGAGTAGAATAGAAGGTGGGACATTCAGTAGACAGAGAGGATTCTGGGATATAACCAGGCATGAGATTATGGTACCTTAGCAGAGGTAACCAGCAACATGACAAAATATAGATTAGTATAAATGAGTTAATTTAAGTTATAAGCTAATTAGAGAAAAGTCTTGCTGTATGACTTAGGTATTTGTAAATATATTTTTTCAGTCTCATGTGTCATTATTCCGGAAGAAAAAACTACCACAACATCCATGGTGCAGCTTCTCTGTTATATATAGAAAATGCTTTCTCGTAGCAGATGTCCTGTTTCCCTGGCTCTTACAATCTTTTTGCTCCTCTTCTACAGTTTTTTTTTTTGGGGGGGAGGTTTATGCATCTGCTTTATCTTTCTTCTATTAGGATGTCCCAATAAGGAAAACCTCTCTATAAAATTCTTTCTAATCTGTAGTTTATAATGATAAAATAGTTTATTCATGGTCACATTATAAAGCAAAATCTAAAAACAGGAAAAGTTGCAAAGAATATAATGCTCATATATACCTAGGGGAATAAGAAAAAGAATTGGAGGAGTGTTAGACTAATACCTCAGTAGATAAAATGCTTGTCATAGAAGCTGAGAACGCGAGTATGATCCTCCAGCACCCACATCGAAAGCTGGGTATGATAGCACATAATTGCCTTCCCAGTGTTGGGGATGCAGTGCTAGGAAGATCCCTGGGGCTCAGTGACAAACCAGCCTAGCTGATTCAATGAGCCCCAAGGATCATTAAGAGACTAGCTCAAAAATCAAGATGGACACTTCCTGACTAAGGACACCTGAAGCTGACCTGTGGCCTTCATACTTCAATGCAGACATGTACACTTACCCACATGTGCACATGTATACACATATTTAAAAGAAAAAGAGAATGGTCATGTTTGTTACCTTTTTGCAGTGGTCTAAATAATAGTAGTATACTGTGACAAAGAACCACTGCAAGAAGAACACAAAGCTAGAAGCACTGTAAACCCTGGTTCCAAAAGATCAGATATAAGTGTAACTCTTGCACCTCATCAAAGAAGCGACTTTTTGGAACAGATGAAGGCTATGATAGCCACAACTAGTCAAAATGCGAAGAATACCTGATGATGAGTTGCTGAATGCCAGCTGCTATATCTTCAGCACAGCCCCTACACCTGCATAACAGAGACTTGATCCCCAGTGTTCATTCATTCATAGTCAGAAAAGGAAAGTATTGTCTCAAAGATTTAAAAATTTATCAGTTTCACTGTGCTAGACTCAGGGCTAAAGAAATTTCCAATTCTGCAATTGCCTCTTTTCATTTGTTATCATTTCTTTCTTTGAGCCTCCTTGCTGTGTGAAGAAAGTTCTTTGAGTGGTCAGCATTGATGTAAATATCCATGTTATCACTGCTCTGTGATGACTGGAGAGTTTGTTTCTCAAGATTGGGGATGAAGAGGGAGAGGAGAAAGAAGGAGGAGGAAGGGAAGGGAAGAAGTGGAAGAGATTGCATGAGTGAATGAAGGAACGAGTCATTCTATACCCAAGATGTTGAAACATCTCTGGTTGCTGAGAATCTGGGCTCCCTTTCCCACCCCTGCTACCGTGCACCAACACAAAGCAAAAACTACCCTGCCGTAAGGGAAGGTAGAGCCAACACATAGAGGCAGATGAAAGGTAGCTCTCCATCTACACCCAATATAATCATGTATTTAGTTCAGTTTTAGTGTGTGAATAACAAAGTAAGTTTGCTCATATTGAAGATGTGTGGTTTTTTTTAAAGGTGTCATATAAAATTCCATCCTATAGTTCAAAGTAAGATAATCAAATCAGACTTGATGATATATGCCTATAGTCTTAATTCTTGAGGAGTACTTGGGTTACCTCAAAAACAAACTAAAAAAAAAAGTATTCTGACAAAGTCTTACTGTAAAACCTTTGCTGCCCTGGAATATGTGATGTAGATCAGGCTGGCTTTGAATTCATAAAAATCTGTCTGCCTCTGCCTCCCCAATGCTAGGATTAAAGGTGTATGCTACCATGCTTGCCAGATGTTAACTTCTTAAAAACCTCTTCAAAAATGTTTCATAGTAGACTCTGCTTTCTGGAGAAGAAAGAGAGAAGGCATATTTATAAAATTAGAGATTAAAACTGTATAATTCACCATATACTCCAATGAAAGACAGAGTATTATTAAAAAATACTATGAAAAATGGTCTTCTAAAAAGCTGGAAAACCTGGAAGAAATAGAATTTCTAGATACATACCATCTACCAAATTAGAGCCAGAAGATATTGCAGACTCATTATAATCAGTGAGATCAAAGCTATAATTAAAAGGCCTTCTCTCAGAGAAACACCAAGATAGACAGATTCCCTGCTGAATTCTATCACATTTTCAAGGAAAATCTCACACTAATTCTTTGTAATTTGTTCTACAAAATAGAAAATGAAGGAATACTACCAAATCCATTTAGTAAGCAAGTATTATATGGTTCTAAAACAATATAAAGACAATAAAAGGAGAAAACTACAGTCCAGTTTTGGGGTGAGCACAGCTAGACACATCAGAGTATCTGTACTGAAGCTAGGGCTTCTCTGAACTTTATATATTGCAGTTTGATTTCTCCACAGTGGAATGTGTTCTTTTTGAAAATATTTATTATTTTAAATTATTAATTGAGTGTGTGTGAGAGAGAGAGATGGAGGGTGAGAAAGAGAGAGGGAGTGAGTGGGGAGGGAAGGGGGAGAATGTGGGTTTATGTATGTGAGGGCACTGCTCATGGAGGCTGGAAGAGGCCATTGGGTTCCCAGGAGCTGGAGTTAGAGGTGGCTATGAGCCATCTGATGAGGGTGCTGTGAACTGAACTTGCATCCTCTGTGAGAGCAGTGTGTGCTCTTAAGCACTGAATTATCTCTCCAACCATAATGTTTTCATTATAGTTTTTAAGATCTTGTGTGTGTGTGAGTATACTTTTTAAAAGCATTTACTTATTTTATGTGTGTGAGAGTTTTGCCTGTGGCTATGTACCTGGATCATGTGCAGACCTGTTGTCAGATGCCTGTAATGGGCACTGAATACTCAGGAACTGAAGTATATAACACCAGCCACCATGTATGGGTGCTGGAAAATCAAACTAACATCCTTTACAAGTATAGCAAGTGCTCTTAACTGTTGAGCCATCTCTCCAGCCCAAATATTATATATTTTTAAGAAAAACAAAGCCCTTATTGAGAATATTGCTGAAAGAAATTCACCTACCTGTTTTCCTATTACCCTTATAAACCATTTTATAATGAGTATATTCACATATTGTTTTTCCCATAAATATTTATACTGTAGTTTGTATAATTTGATAGTTCATATCACTTATCTTCATTTTTGTATTGACTGTCTCAAAGTGTCTAGATTTTAGAGTATATTAGTGATATACCTGTAAGTGTCGTTGTTTTCAGATTAGTGCTATTATAAATTACCCAGCGGCGCGGCAGACTCTGCTCACTGCAGCGCTTTAGTGTGTGTGAGTTCTGGGTTCCGGGTTCAACCCTATTGTGCACTTAGAAATTTCTTAGGATTCCTTTCATGTTGCGGATATATGCTATAATTAAAAAACATAAACAAATCTTGCTCCATATAAACATGTATATTGAAAGAAAAAAGAAATTGTGACAAGAAAGAAAAATATAGATTTGGGGGATGAGGAAGATCAGGATTTTAAATCCATGGTCTAGTTTTGGCTAATTATTAACTTTCTTTAACATAAAATTCCATCATCTCCACTAAGGAAACAAAACCAACTCAAAATATTTTACAAAGAATTTGCCTGCGTGAATTCCAAACAGGTCAGTGTCTCTTAGCCTTGTTGGCTTTTCTGTAATTTGTGTTACTTAAAAAAAATAATTTATTTGTTTTTAGTTTATATACATTGCTGTTTTGTCTTATCATATGTCTGTATGAGGGTGTCAGATCTCCTGAAACAGGAGTTGTAGACAGTTATGTGCTGCCGTGTGTGTGCTAGGAGTTGAAACTGGGTCCTCTGGAAGAGCAGCCAGTGCTCTTAACTTCTGAGCCATCTCTCCAGCCCCCATGTGTTACTTTTTAAAACACATTTTAGAAAAGTGATTATTAAGCTAAAAGTTGGGAACGTTTTTATCATGATAGTTAAGCATAGCATGACGAGTTGTTTTTAAATGGTTGTGCCAGTTTGCACTATCAACAGCATTATGTAAGGAGAGTTTTGTCACACTCTATCACTGTGAGATATTTTGGTAGCTGTGCTCAGTGCAGTCCACTGTCTGCTCCGAAAGGAATCCTTACTTTCTGTTTTTCTTTTTTTCTTACCAGCTAAGGTAAACAACAATTATTTTCTTGCTCTAAAGGTTATATATTTGGTAGTTTAATAGTATGAAATGGAGCCTTAATGACTTTTTTAAATGTTTTTGCATATTTCCAGAGTTATGTATTTATGGTTTTGGTTTGTTTTATTTTTCTTTGAGAATTTTAAAAATAATAAGATACAGTTGGGTAGATGGCTCAGTGTGTCATACAAAGAAAAGGATCCGAGAGTTGGAATCCTCAGAGTCCACATAAAACCCAGCTGTGGTAGCAGATGTCTGTAACTCACTCTGCCCTCCAGTGAGGAGAGAGATGGAGACAGGAGAATTCTGGGCCGTATGGCTTCAAGTAGGCAGAATGCAAGGCCTGAGAGTGTGGCTATCCTGCAACCTCTACATGTGTGGTGTGGCACGCCCTGCATGCCAGCATGCCCACACACGAACTTAAACATGTGCACACGTAACACATATACAAATAGGGAAGAGTAAAGAAATATTTTTAAAGTTAATATGAATTTTTATGTACTTGATCTCGATGTAACACAATAAAATATGTAGCTTCACAAGAGTTTTTGAGTTCATGTTTTTGCTTATATATAAACCATCTTTCTACTCTGTTGTAGGCATTATGCAGAATTAGTGTGAAGAATTTCAAATATTTGTATTATACATGGTGTTTATAAAAGGAAAAAGAAAAAAAAACACGATTTAACTATGGTTTGTGAAGGACGATAGCAAACGAGATGAAAGTCTTGAGCGAGGCTTAGGCTGCTACACACCTCATCCTGGGAGGTGTGTAGCACATTGCCTATGCTTTCTTGTTAGTGAAAAGGAGCGCTATGTACAAACTGTCAAAAGTATGAGCAGGAGAAGAGAGATATTTCCTCTTATTTTGCTTGGCTCTTATTCTGGTTTTCTTTGTGGTTCCTAGCAACTTTCTTTTAAATAACCACTGTGCCCTACCTTTAAAGCGTTGTTTACAGTCAGAGTGGATTTCTTTCTGTTGACTTTTAGTAAGATTCAGCTGCCAGTCACAGGTCACAACTGGGCTTACTTATGCCTTTTGCTTTTTATGAACTGAATTTAAGTGTAAGGAAATGTAACTAACACCACACTATGCATATATCATTTGAGTGGTGTTTACATTCTGAGTTTGTGCTTACTGGCTGAGTTGTATAGAATGTATATGAAAATAAGGAAACGTGATCAACTGGGCATGAATCTTAAACAAAAGAGAGATTTAAGAATGGTGCTGGTCCCCTTGGAACATTCCTATATTGAATTCTACCAAGGAAAGATTGCTAATTGGGAATCTATCCCACTTCATAAATTAAATCAGCTCTAAGGACTGAATAGAGACATCATTTAATAATACCAATTGAAATTGAATACATGAATTAAATACAATTGGGAGAGCATTGTGGATTAACTCAAACAAGGATTGTTTTGAAAAGAAAATTTTTGATATGAAAAATTCATGTTCTTTTTTTTAGAAGGGCTGCAAGAGCCTTAAGAACCAACTTTTATTATAATGAAGAAAGAAATGAGTAAATATGAGCTCAAATTGACCCTTACTGTTGAATTAAATCTACCACTTCAATTACAAGGCTTTTAAAATAAATATTTATTTTATTATTTATACAACATTCTGCCTGCACACCAGTTCTTACTCTAGATGGTTGTGAGCCACCATGTGGGTGCTGGGGATTGAACTCAGGACCTTTGGAAGAACAGCAACTGTTCTTAACCTCTGAGCCATCTCTCCAGCCCTAATTACAAGTTTTAACAGAGAGAAAAGCATTGCTCATTATTGGATTGGGTTAAGAAAAGATGTCTCTGAATAACTATTCAATGATGTGTTAGCATTTTTGAATTTTTTAATGTCTTCCATAGTTTACATGTACACATCATAGTTATATATATATAGATGTGTGTATACATACACATGGGTAAACATAGTGCATAAATAGTTGGATGTTTGTACATGTTACTAAACAGGAAAACGTATGCAGAAACAACAAAGCTGTACTGAAAATGGGAAGCCCTCAGACACTTTGCACAGAAACAGAGATGATCATGGGCTCATTGGGCTTTGCCTGCTTGCTGTCTTCAGTGGTACTGTTCATTTATGATGGCTTTTTTATACAGAAAGGTTTAAACAAGCATAATTTTACAAACTGTGAACTCAGCCACTTTGTTCTTTGAAAGGCTAAGCATTTAACAGAAAAAAAGGTTCAATAGTTTTAAAAATTACAATAATCTTTAACAGTAAAAACAAACAAACAGAAAACAATAACAAAAACAAAACAGGGTTTCACTGTGTAATGCTGGCTGGCCTTGCCTGACTCTGCCTCCCACGTGCTAGGATTAATGGTGTGTGTGACCATATCTGACCTAAACATTTTTTTTTTGACCTAAACATTTTTGGTTTGATAATTAATTTTTCTGAACTACAGTTGTGACTTTGTACTGACTGCTACAACTTGTAATGTGCGTGTTGCCTTATGAATATGAAGCTGTGTGATTAATCTATGGTATGAAATAAACCTCTTTTGATATGTGAACTAAATGTTATAAATTTCTTTCTCTATCACAGATTGGGTGTGATCGTAGCCGGAACCTTGTGGACATTTGCAGAGAAAGGCAGTTTCAGGCCTTAGTCTGCGATGCTCTAGCAGTTCCAGTCCGAAGTGGGTCCTGTGACGCTTGTATCTCCATTGCTGTCATCCACCATTTTGCAACTGCAGTGAGTGTTGCTTTTCCCCTCTGTAAGAGCTTGCAACCAAAGTGATAGGAAAAGTTCGTGTGTGTATGTGTGTGTGTATACAAACATATATTTATTTGTAGATTTTTTTGTAAGTCAAAATAAGCCTTTCCTTCCTTAAAT
The DNA here is from genome assembly GCA_028658305.1 of Pachyuromys duprasi. Classification (NCBI taxonomy): domain Eukaryota; kingdom Metazoa; phylum Chordata; class Mammalia; order Rodentia; family Muridae; genus Pachyuromys; species Pachyuromys duprasi. The sequence continues at coordinate 40,085 of CM053751.1, forward strand.
TTTTTTACTTTCTTTTAGTTTTTTAGTTTTTATCATGGTTTAAACATGAAGTATCCTCTAAAAATAAAAAATAAAAAAAGGTTCATGTGTTGAAAGCTTGGCCCAAGCTAGTGAACTGAAGCTCACCAGTAGAGTAGCTTTGAATAGCGTATCTCATCCCCGGCCCCTTTCTTTCTCTCTGCTGCCTGTCTGCCGTCAGGTGAGCAGCTCCGCCAGGATGCTCTCTTCTTTGAGATGTTCTGCCCACTGCAGCACTAGGAACAAGAAGCCAGATGAGCATGGGCTGCAGTCTAAAAGTCTGTGAACCAAAAGCAGTCTTGATCTATGTTCTCAGCCGTTCCACCACAGTGACAAAACTGATAACAGCTCTCTTTGATTGCTCGCCTCACAGCCTCAGTGTCATCGGCCCTCCTTCCTTAGCTTTCCGGTTAGATAGTCTTTGACTATTTTTAATGGTTACCATAGGTGACCAATATCTACCTATGACATTAGTCTACGTTGAGTTGTTTTGCTTAGCTCTTCTAGCAAGATAAGACATCAGAACAGCATTTAGCTGCTCTGCCTTCCACTGTGGTATTATTGTATATTATTTTTGTTGTTTTAGGTCCTTGGTCTTTATTTGTGGTTTTTAATATTTACTCTATCTAGTCCTTCTTCTTTGAAGTACTCTTAAAGGTTTCTGAAAGACTAGCTTTCTTTTGCTTGAAGAATTCTCTTTGCTATTTTTATTTAACTATAGTTATATTGACTGCACATCCTCTTACATTTTATGTCATTAAACTCTATTAAAATATTATTTTGATTATATTTTGAATTCTAAATTGATAATATTTTCTGCATTTGTAATCTTTTCTCATCTCTGTTTCATTATTCTGGCTTGAATTTTAGCTCAGTGATTCTCTGGAGATATATGTAATTTACTGTTAAGTTCATGTGTTGTTTTTGTATTTTTCTAGAACTTATGTTTTCTTTATGGATAGTTTTTTCTAGTTTTGTGGACATATTAGCTCTAGTTATTTTAAACTCTTTGAAGTTTTACTTATTTATCTTTTAAATGGAAAATTAATCCTTTCTTGTTTTACTCATAACTGAACACATGTTAATAGTTGCTTTAATATATTCATTTATAATATAAGTCATTGTAAAATAATTGAAATGATAAGATACAAAATTTTTAACTTTGCTTGCATTTATTTAATTCAGTGGGTGTGGTGGTCGTGTGTTGATGTGTGTATTTGCCACAGGGTGTGTGTGTAGGTCTAGAGGATCACTGTGAGGCTGAGTTCTTTCCTTTCACCACATGCATTGTGAGATTTGAGCTTAGGTCATCATACCCTGGCAAGAGCTTTTACCCATGAGCCATCTTTCTAGCCCCAAATATACAGTGTTTAATTCTTAATTACATTGGTTATTGAATCACTGTGTTTTTCTATGCTATAACAGAGCTAGTATATTTAATTTTGATTAACTAAACTTTGTCTCATATCCAGAAACTACAGGGCCATAAATACAAAGCTTTAAGATGGAAACATTGTATAAACTCAGTTTCATTTTCAAGTAGTACATCAGTTGATTTTTTAAATTTAAATTAATAGAAACTGTAACAAGTAGTAAATCAACTGAAGGAATATGAGAAACTTAAAAAATATTATGAAAGTATAATAATAATTGTTAAATATGTTTTAGTGGTTTTAGTCCATATAAAAATAAAATACCTGAGTGATGGAAGGGTTATGGAGCCTATTCAGAAACTGAATTCAATTCTCAAATGCTGAGCCAGTTGCAATATATAATTTTACATCTTTTATTAAAAAAAGATAGCTGGATAATAGTGAACAGAATATTTCTTCACGGACACAGGCCATACTCAGTGATTATTTAGTAGTAGGAAAGTATCTATATCTAGCGAAAGTAATAGATATCTCATTTTCTGTCTGTAAAACCTGAGGGTAAAATTTCTGAGAATATGTAAGCAATTGAAAACAGACTGTGACAAGTAGCTTTTCTGGAATGAAATGGTATTTTCCTTGCTTCTTTTTTTTTAAGCTTCCTACTTTTTTAAAATTTAATTTTATTTATATATTTATTTATTACAATTTATTCACTTTGTATCCCTGCTGCAACTTCTTCCCTTCTCCCCTCACAGTCCCACCCTCCCTCACTCTTCTCCTACGCCCTTTCCCTAGTCCCCTCATAGAGGAGGACCTCCTCCCCTTCTATCTGACCCTAGCTTATCAGGTCTCATCAAAACTGGCTGCATCATCTTCCTCTGTGGCCTGGTAAGGATGCACCCCCAGGGGAAGGTGATCAAAGAGCCACTGAGTTCATGTCAGAGACAGCCCCTGTTCTCCTTACTAGGGAACCCACTTGGAAACTGAGCAGCCTATGGGCTTCCTTTTAACAGGAGGAGGTCTAGATCCTCTTCATGCATGGTCCTTAGTTGGAATATCAGTCTCTGTAGGTCCCCTAGGGCCTAGGTATTTTGGCTCTGTTGTTCTCCTTACGGAGTTCCTGTCCCCTCCAGGTCTTTCTATCTCCCTCTTCTTCCATAAGGATTCCCGTGCTCTGTTCAAAGTTTGGCAATGAGTCTCAGTATCTCCTTTGCTACCTTGATGGGTAGAGTCTTTCAGAGGTCCTCTGTGGAAGGCTCCTGTCCTGTTCCTTGTCTTCTCCTACTTCTGATTTCTATCCTGTAGAAGTGATAGTTGTAAAGAATTCAAATAACTTTGAAAAACATACGTCAGAGTTAAATAAGTCAAAGTTCTTTTTAGTTTCCTACTGTAAAAGAAGGATGTCATTAAATCCATTTCTTTGTCTGTCTATCTATCTATCTATCATCTATCTGTCTATCATCTATCTATCATCTATCTCTGTCTCTCTCAACAGTAGTTAAACACCCTTCCTTTTACATATACTAAACTATTCTTGAACTACAGAGGTGACTCAGTAGTTCCGAGCACTTTCTGTATAAGCATAAGGACAAGAGCTGAGGTCCTGACCCACATGAAAGCTGGGCGTAGTCCTCACACACAGCTGTAATCCCAGTGCTGAGCATGGCAGAGATAGGAGTATTGTTGGGGTTACTGGCTGGAATTCTAGAAGGAAAAAGCTAGTTCTAGGAACAGGAGACCCTTTGTTGAAAGGGAGCAAAATGCAAAGTGATAGAGGTGGACTCCTGGTGCCTGTAGTTTTGAAGCTTTGGTCATGAGTACTTTCAATTTACTTCACAGTGGATTTATTATTGTTGTTATTGTTCTTAAATTCTGGCTGTTTTATTAAATGGATTTTTCTGTCTTCTTCCAAAGAGAAGTAAATTAAGACCAACCAGTATATATAAGCTGATCTTTTTAAGGATTGGCTCTGTTTCTTGGGGGAGATTATAGCTACATAATTTCTATCCCTCCTTAAGGTTTCAAGTTAAGCTTGGTTTATATCTGGGCCATTGTACTTTGCAGACTTTAAGGTCATCTTCTGGCTCTCCAGCATTGTTTGATTGCTGAAATCTCCACTTTGCTTTCTAACCTCCCAGCTGCTCCTTTGCAGAGTTTCTTGGAATTTCACCCAGTATGCATGCAGTGTGGGAACTGGAGGATGCCTTGAGAGGACTTTGCATGTAGCCTTTGGAGCATTTTTCTATAGTTCCTCTTTTATTTTTGATTCTGACCCCTTTATTTCAGCTGCTTGATTTCTCAGTTTTGAGTGCCTAGTGTCCCTAGGCCAGTGAATCTTTTGTTTCCTGCTTGTAGTTTATTCCCCCTCACTGTGAATCAAATTTGCTCAGGTCCAGCCTGCAGACTTCCTTACCAGTGCCTTAGCCAGCTGCTTTAAGTACAGTGTTGAACATCTGCAAGCAGTCCTATATTTAATTATGTTCTCTACTTTCTCTCTCTGGGTTGATAAATGACAGTCATTTCATTTTAAATGTTTTTTAGGAGCGCAGAGTGGAAGCTCTCCAAGAAATAGCCCGTCTCCTGAGACCTGGTGGGCAGGCCCTCATTTATGTCTGGGCAATGGAACAAGAATATAAAAATCAGAAGTCCAAGTACCTTAGAGGAAACAGAATTAGCCAAGGAGATAAAGAGGAGATAAACAGTGATGCATCCATGGAAGAATTACTAGTAAATCAAATGCCTGATGGAGGCCGTGAAGACCCAGCATTGTCTGTCCCTTCCACTAATAACATCAAGAAAGGAGGGTGCAAGTCAAGGAACGTTCCGAATTCTGAGCTTCCTGTTCATAAAAATAGGACTTCTTTTCATTCTCAAGATGTGCTGGTTCCCTGGCACCTCAAGGGAAACCCTGGTAAAGGCAAGGTTGCTGAGTCATTTGGTCTAGCAGGATGCCCTGACCCCAGTCCTGTGTTTCATCGTTACTACCATGTTTTCCGTGATGGAGAACTGGAGGCTTCTTGCAAGGCTCTGGGTGATATTAGCATTCTGCAGAGCTATTATGACCAGGGGAATTGGTGTGTTATTCTTCAAAAGGTCTGATCATTAACATGAACATATCAAGTATAAAGAAAAATGGCTGTTTTTTTTTTTTTTTTAAAGCAGGCTAAATTATCCCTTCAATGAGAAAACTTTGGGAACCTTATCAGAGGAGAGCTGAGAGCAGAGGTTACTTAGGTAACATTCTGTCTGCTTCTGTTGGCTGACTTCATAAAAATAGGTTCCTGTTACATGCCTTCTGAGTATGGTGTTTAAAAGTGATTGGCATTAACTTGTGAAAATCTGTGATGTTTGTCTAAGTGTATAGCATTTTGGAGAAGCTTTTGTTATAAAGTGTTTATAAAGCTCCTAACATATGTAGGATCATAACAGTGTAGTTATGTGAGCTTTTAATGAAGTGAATAGGAAATTATCTGAAGTTTTATCTGCATCTGTTTGTTCCCCAAATTATAATAACTTTTTCACTGCATCTTTCTATCACATTGTGGATACCCAGTAAAACTTTAGCCAGATGATTCTCAGAAATTGAAAGTTCATTCAACAGATAATCATTAAACTAATACCATGTACTTGAGTACTATTAAGTACTAGGAATGGAGCTGTGAACAATAAAGGAGGTTGAGATGTAGCTCAGTTAAAGAACCTGTGTTTATCATTGAGGCCCTGGACTTAATGCCCATTACCACAGACACACAGACCAGCAGACAAGAGCAAGCCCCTATTCCTAGGGAGCTTACCTTCTAGAAAGTGAGGCTGACAAAAGCAAGCAAGTAAGTAAATACTGTATTCCTAGTAAATTGGAGCATGAAGGGGATATTAGTCTATGAGCAAAAAATTATATTTAATGGTTGAAATAACTATTAATCCTGACTGATTTATTACCAGAAACAACTGTTCCTGGTCTATTGGTCCAAGCTCTAAAGACAACTCTAATAGTTTCCTTTAACAGTTAAATTACAGAAGTTAAAATGTTTTCACCCACATAAAACTGTACTCTTGCGGTCACAATTGGCTATTTCTACTTATTCATAGTTTGTTCCAATCCAGGATAAGGAAGCATTTTTATCTAGTCAGTGAAACCAAAGCCATGCTCTTGGAAAGTACTAGTAAGATTGATCAGTATCTAGCCAGACTGAATTGACCAGGGGGAAATTTTTGTGCTTTTTGTAATTGGTTCAATTAAAAATCATCATTAAGAGTAACATGTAAATGTTTTAAGACTATCTCTTTATTTAAAAATGTTTATAATTGATAGGTATTCTCACACTGACAAAATGAGCCAATTGAAGCCAAATTAAAGTATGAAGGCAGGTTTATTGAGGACAGTTCTCAGATTGGCTCACCAGTCTTAAGGAACAGGGCTAGGGAAGTCATCAGCAGACAGGGAGACAGAGAAGGGGGTGGGAAGAGAGAGAACCAAAATTTCTAGGTTGTATAGTGCAGAGCTTCTGGGGGAGAGGAAGCCCAGGCCCTGGGCTAGAAAGTTCAGCATAGAAGTCAGGGTGTGCCAGCCATGGCCCATAACAGGTAGGGACTGAGGGATGCTGTGTGGATCCATAAGCCAGGTCTGCTTTGATGTGTTAAATAGGCACCCCAGCCATTTGTCCCTAATCTAAATTAACAGGTTTTTAAAAATTTATTATTATTTATTACAATTTATTCAATTTGTATCCTGGCTGTGGCCCCCTCCCTTTTACCCTCCTCCAGAGGAGACCAACAGAGCCACAAAAACTTAGCCCAGGGGCCCTGAAGAGAATGATACCCCAACCAAGGACAATGCATGGAGAGGACCTAAAACCCCTGCTCAGGTGTAGCCCATTGACTCAGTCTCCAAGTGGGACCCTAGTAAGGGGAGCAGGGACTTTCTCTGGCATGACCTCAGTGGCAGGCTCTCTGATCACCTCCCCCTTTGTGGGTATAGCCTTGCCAGGTCACAGAGGAAGACAGTGCAACCAGGCTAGGGTCAGATAGAAGGGGAGGAGGTCCTCCTCTATCAAGTAACAGTATTTTTGTTTTGTCTTGTTTGTTTTATGTAGTAGCATTCTTTTAAATGAGACCTCTATTCGGATTTTCTGGGCCTAAATGCAACTTACTGCATGTTTTCTACACATAGAATTAAGAAGCATATATGAGACTTTTGTTACAACCCATATCTAGCAGCTTCAGGCTGCCTAGCTATACCTTTGTGATTGGAATTTTCTTGAGACTAAAAAGGAACTGCCAGTGTGAAAATCTTGCTAGCCTTCTGCTAAAGTCTTTAGTAGATAAGGTTTTAATTTTTTCCTAAAACAATTGTTGCAAAGTAAGAGAAAATGTAAACTATAACTGACAATTAGTTCTTCGGTTATGACTATGATTCTGAAGAATTCTTTAGTTAATGAAATGTTGGTATAATGTTCTTATAGAATGTATACAATTTACCCTTGTTCATTCAAATGCTGATTTCTCTACCCCACTATCTTGTTTCAGTTGGGTCATTGCATTGTGGTGCTTTTCTAAGCATCACCTCTCAAGTTTGTGTGAACACGCTACCATTTGTTCTCTGTATTGCCAATAAAAACAACCAGCCAATGGATAAGCAATGGAGAGAATAGGATGGGACATCCTGGTCCGATGGGAGGAGAAAGAAGGGCAGGGGAGGAGAGATCCAAGAGGAGAGGACAAGGAAACATCAGAAGAAATGAACTGGACCTAAGATATGACTGAAAAGCAAGTATAATGTGGAAAATCCAAATGGGAGGAAGCTATGAGGGCTTGGAGGTTTGGAATGGAGTAATTATTGCCCAGCATTGTGCTCTTGGTTAATTTAATAAATCCTAGTCTTTGTGTGGGTATATATCTGATTTAGGAATAACCACTGTTTAACTAAAATGTAAATCAATATTACATATTAATAATCATCAACAATGAGGGAAAGGGTCTCAAGTTTTAATAGACAGTATCAAGATACTGTATTATCTTGGATGTCATAATTTACTCTTTTGCTGTTTACAGCTTTTGAATGAAAAAGTACCTGGACGATGAGGGGAACAATAATTTGGTTAGAAACATTGGCTGTCTTCATATAATTTAAAAATTATAATTTTGGATGTCCTGTTCAGATCAGAATCCTGTGAGATAAAAGGCTAAGAAATAATAATAGCAATTTGATTCATGTTTACATACTTGAAGGATTTTAACTGAAATTTTGAAAATATAAGTTGTCCTAATCTTGTGGCAGCTGTGAGCCTGCTTTGCTGTTTTAGGAACTGACTTCCTATACACTTCCATAGCCGTGTCTGACCTGAAGTAGATTTGTCTTGTTATATATTGTGGTATGAATGAAAATGCTCCATCATTGGCACATGTATTTACACTCCTTGATCCCTGGTTGGTGGTGCTAGTTGGGGAGGTCGTTGACTGGTTACACTGTAGGGCCTTGCTGGAGGAATTATTGGGAGGGCTTTAAGGATTTGTGACCTTGCCCCACTTCTTGTTTTCTCTCTGCTTCCTGTGTGTGGCTAAGATGTGGTCCCTCTGCTTCCTGCTCTATCCACCTGCTGCCATGATGGACTCTTCATTCCAGTGAAACTATAGGACTAAATAAACTTCTTCTATAAAATGTGTTTTGCCATGGTATTTTATCACTGCAATAAAAAGTGACTAGTACACATTTTTAAAACAGCATTTTCAGGTCACACATATTTAAAAATGAACACCACCACTTAACTGTTAGAATTTGTATCAGAGAAAATCATAATTGCAATTTCATTAGCTGGATTACATGAGATATCATGACTATTTCAAACATTGTACTCTTTACACAATGGACAATAATTGCCAGCTGTTCCGTCCTCATCTCCTGCCCTAACTTTTACCTTTCCTCACTTATTTGTGTGTAGTCATTTTGGCATTGACATTCATTAATGCATTCCTGTGGTTCTTTAATTGTTAAATTTCTGATTTCCTGTTGCACCTCAGGCATAATTCTTGTTGGAGAGAGTGGTGTGGCTCCATGGAATGTTGTGGAATGAGCAGTAAGCCAAAAGCATAATCGATAAACATACATTTTCATCTGAAGTGTCATTTTTCTCCACAGAGAAAACAAGAGTTAGATAAGGTAAGGAAGTTAAGAGTGAGAAGGCTGCTGGTTTCCAACTTCTGAAAGGTTGTGGATGATTCTCTAAGATGACATTTTAGTGAAGACTTAAATGGTTGGGGAGTTAGTTGTCTGCTTATATGGGGAAATAGAATTTCAGACAGAGGAAAAATCTAGTGTAAAGTTCTAAGACCAAAGTGAAGAACTGCAAGGAAGAGGTGTGTCTGTAACAGAAAGAGTGAGAATCTGCTATGTGTTCGTGGATTCAACCAACTGTAGACTAAAACCATTAGGAATATAATTTTATCTGTGCTGAGTATGCACATTCTCTTAGTATTTCTCCCATAGCTATGATGATTGCTCTTGATTGCTATCTTTGAAGGAATTAAGAATCACCAGGAGACAGACTTCTGGACATGTCTGTGAGTTCAGGGGGGGTTCATTCTTGGAATGGATAACTCCTTCCTACAGGCAGCCCAGATATAAAGAGGTCTGAGGAAAATGCAGTTTCACCTACATGTGTTTGTCTTTCTTTGTGCATGTCTGTTACTACAGTTGCTATCCTCTGCTGACAGTTTCTTTTGCTTTCCAAAGTGAACTGACTTTGTAATTCTCCAAGGACTGCTATATCAACTTGATGGACTGAGCAACAAGTGGATTCTCTCTTTCCAGTATGCAGATGGCCGTTAAGTTTAACAGCCTCTGTCATGTAAACCAATCTAACAGGTAACCATTGTGTAGTAAACATACATTCTGCTATGTTCCTCTAGAGAAGCCCATTTCATTTTTGTAGTAACACTAGTGTAACAGTATAATAACTACATACATAGCGTATTTATATTGTGGCAAGTAAGTTAACGATCATTTAAAATATACAAGAGGATGTGTGACAGAGTTATTAAAATTTTATTGTATGTATAATGGATTTTCACCTCTTCTGGAGATCCTAGAACATCCTACCCCTCCAGATACTGAGGGATGGCTCCAGTTGGAGATAAGATCAGAGACAATATAAGATATGTCAGAACACCTTTGGTTATCATTCTGAAATTGCAAGCTCTTTGAAACAAGTGACATCTGAATTCCACTTTGAAGGGTACTTCTGGCTGTTGTCCAAAGCTTAAACTGTAAAGGGATAAGAGTGGAAGTAGAAGGGCCAGTCAGGAAGCTTTTAATATAACCCAAATGAGAGGTGAGTATTGCTTTGCGACAGCAAATGTGTTTGCATTGAGCAACGGAGAGCAGTATGCTTTAGGTTATGGATTTGGAAATAGCAAGAGTTTCTGATTAATTGGATATGTTGTGTAATAGAGTACCAGGGGGCCCATAATGCCCCTACATTTAGCATGTGGAATTCTTTGTAGTTTCTACAGTCTGTTTCCCAGACTTGCCATTCTTCAGTCCAAATTCAATTTTAATTTATCATTTTCTTCTTCTCTCTGATACCAGACATGGGTCTCAATTGTGCTACCCCAAGCAAATGTTCCATATAATGCAATGCATTGCAGACAACATCAGCATTTACTGTAAGCTCAGATGTTCTATTCACTGTTACAGGATGTTTAATTATTGTACATTTTAAAATATAAGAGCCTAATATAGCTATTGAATTTGTCAGATGCAGTTAGGTGTGTCCTGAAGAGATGGAGTTTGGGTGTGCCTCTAAGAAGCCTCCAAGATAAGGATGCTAAAAAATAGAAAGTTCCTGCTTATTTTAAGGCAAGTTGTTTGGGAGAAGTCCATAGTCTTTGCTCTATGACCCAAGGCAAAGTGAGCTGGGTGGCCTGGAACCTACCCCACCATAAAGGTGAAATGGTTCAGTCCCTACTGACTTGGCTTGTCCCCCGCCCCAACACATACACCATCAGGGTGACTGGTTCAGTCTGCCAAGAATATAGGGGAGGAGCTAGATACTTCTTTTTATAAACAATTGGATCTTTGATAGATCTCTCTCCTCTCTCTTCCTCTCTCTCCCGCTATCTCTCTTTCTCTCCTCTCTTTCTCTCTAGGCTGGGAAGAGTATTTATGGAGGAGCTCTGGGTAAAAAACTGAGATCCTGTCTTTGGAATTGCAGAAACAACAGAAGCAGCTGGCAGGACACAGGTAAAACAGAATTCCAGGAAAGAGAGCTAAGAAGCCTTCTTGGGTTTGGAGGAACTCAACAAAAAGGTAGACTAGATAGGAATAATGATACAGATAGAAAAACTGTATAGTCAGTCTTATCAATAGGTGTTTTGTTTATAGTTCAGGAAAATTAAGTTACCTAACTGAGTTAGCAGGTTTTTACTTCAGTTTACATCTCCCATGTCTTTTTTGGTATAGCTGTTAGATAACTTAAACAGTTATAATTTACTGCTGAATAGTAGGATGTGTGTAAAAACAGGAGTAAATAGAATACAGTGCAACAATTGTGATCATAAATTCATTTAGGGACCATTAGACTGAGACAGACACATACAGTCAAGGACTCCAAGTCATGTAGGCAGCAGGATAACAAGCAACTGATAGTGCTTTATTTTCAGTAAACCAGAAAAAGAAGATGCTTACCTAAGAAGAGCCAGGCATGCTGAGCATAACTTTCAAATGCCCTCTGTAAGAAAAAAGAGGAAATAAATAGTGACAAGGAAAGGTTGCTCCAAGCTCTTTTGCTCCCTCACCAGATGTGGCTCTATTTATAGGTCCCAAAACCTTTACAACAACAACAAAAAAGTCTGTGGATGAAAAAAACAAAACAAAACAAAAATATAAGATGTCATTTCAGACCACAAAATCTCATCTTTACTTTTTCAGAAAAGCAAGTGAAGCTTTTATTGATTATTAAGACATGAAAAACAAGCAATTAGTGCATTAAAAAAAAAAAAAAAAGGTCTACTGTGGCTTTCAGTCCCCAGAAAGGAAATTGGGGCTTTTCAGAAAATTAAAGCTATGTTGGACTCAGGAGCGCATATACTAAAATTGAAACAGTACATTGAAGATTGGCGTAGCGCCTGAATGATGCTCAAGTTTATGAAGCATTCCATAAAAGAAAAGAAAGTACATAGACTTTTCTAAAATGATAATGTAAAGAGAATTCTGTTGTGTGAAGAAAGGCCCTCCACTTGTGGTCCATGAATGAGCTTTAGAGGGCTTGTGAATATGTCACAGTCTTGAGGCAGGCTTATATGTAGAATGTTCATTTATCAGCTTACACAAAATTAACAAAGTTGGCCTTTGTGTGTATTCACAAGATTACATGTAGCAACAGAGTTAAACCAGAAGCACCAGTAGCTTGGGATATAAAGATGTTTACATGGATTTCTCTAGCTCATACTTTCTAGTTCATGATGGTGTCCCTAGAAAATAATTAGATGAGAATATACAAAATTTTTATTTGATTTGAATGAAGTGGAAGGGTTCTCATTAAGACTGACTTGAACCACCAAAGCAAGTGATCCAGCTCCAAAAGTTGATTAGTCTACAAACCCAAGATTCTGAATGAAGCCCAGGGTGGGCTTCTGTGAGGAAGGGGCCTTCTACACTGCCTGAAACCTACACGGTTAATCTGTTTCATAATTCTGAAAAGAGACTCTGACTTTCAAGCAGGGTAAGTGGATTAGAGACAAACAATGAGACATTTGGGCATGACTAGACACTTGACTCTGAGCTGGGATTCATAGTAAAAGACTCAAAATGTTACCATCAGTAATTCGAGGCTTGAGCAGTATAGATCATCAGTGGAGTTTAGCTCAATTCCATTTTACAGTAGTCTAGTGGGTTCTTCAATCCATACTGTGTTATCTCCCCAGTTCTAGGACACACAACTGGGATAGAACTATTCAACAACTGTCATGGATTCTCCAAACTATGAAGTGTCCTAGGAAACTATTTAAGAAAGGACATCTGGAAGTGACTAATGGAAGGAATAAAGTGAAACCAAGATCATGTACCTGAAAAGGTTGCCAAGATTGGATTGCCTTCAGTGCTGAATGGGTGTGTTTTCTTACAGACCAGGGTGATGGTTTTTACCATACCACATTCCAGCTAAACTTTTTGTACAATAAAAAAAACAAACAAACAGATGAATCTTGAAGAATTATCAAGTAATCCAGCCATGTCATGAGTAGCTACTCTTTTAGATGTAGGCTAAATTTTGAAGTAAATTAATACCTTTTACCTAGGATGCAGCTAAATTAAGTAACAAAATATATTTTAACTAATTTTATCTTTTATTCAGTTATTTTAAGTAAATATCTTTTCAATACATTAAAATATTTAATTGATTCTTTTTATTGATAAGAACAAGACTGGTTTTAGATTCTTGATTTGTACTTTAATCTACTGTGTAGATCTGTATGTTATGTCTTACTGAACAATAATATTTCATTAAAGCCTCCTAGAGGGCCTGATGGCAAAAGGAGGCATTCAAAGGTCTTCCCCCAGGTCCTTCAGGCTTTATTGATTACTCCCTTCCCTAAATGCTGTACCACAAATAGTCTGCCCCCAGAATTTCAGACTATGGATTGATTGTGCCTTCTACTGTTCATTATTACTCCATGTCTCTTGCTTCACCAAGTTCTTTTTGATGGCTGTAACCAAACATTTTGTGTGATTTCCTCCTGGCTCAAGCCTCACCTCTCTCTGATTTTCATAAAGCTACCAAAGTGAGTTGTATAAAACCTAAAAGTCTTTGTTCTTAACTGAACTCTGTGTAACTTTTCCTTTTTTTTTTTTTACCTCTACGAAATGAATATAATCTTTTATAATGGTAGTTAATCGTTACATGCTTTTCCTAAGTTATTACCATATTAGATCGTTTTGTCTTTTATATGAAAAAGAAAATGTTGAACACATGCATACTTATTCTGTAGCTATATCAATTTTAATATGGAGGAAGATAGCAACCTAGTTATTTATATTACTGAATTAAGCACATGTAACTTCTAATTCTTAACAATGAATCTTGTAAAAAACAATTTGTTATCCCTTTACTGTTGTTGTTGGAACTATAATTGTTGACTTCGTTAGAGAGAGAATGAAAGGATGTAGATTTGAAACACGAAAATAAATTTAGCAATAGAAAAGATAATTGACCCTATCCTCTATTTTAATATTCACTTTAAATTAGACACAGAGCCTTGGATGGGGTAGTGTTTGAATCACTCTGCAAAATGTTACGTATATGAGTGTAGATTTCCTTAAGAAATGAAAAATCAGCCAGGTGTGTTGGCACATGCTATGATTCCAGCACTTTAGGGAAGCAGAGGCAGGCAGATTTCTGTGAGTTCGAGGCCAGGATGGTCTACAAAGCAAGTCCAGGACAGTGAAGGCTATACAGAGAAACCCTGTCTCAAAAAACAAAAAAAGAAAAAGAAAAATCTGTGTGCTTCAGTTACTCAACAACCATCTTTATACATACTGCTTTAGTCACTGTTTAGTGCTATAAAGAGATGCCATGACCAAGGCCATTCTTGTAAAAGAGATGCTTAACTGGAGGATTGCCCATTACTGTCATAACAGGGAATGTGGCTGAATGCGTGGCACAGGAATGGTAGCTGATAGCTACATCCTCATCTTCAAGTGGAGAGAAACTAGAAACCTCAAATCCCACCCCCAGTGGCAACACTTCCTCCAGCAAACACACAGTACTCGAACAAGTCCACTCCTAATCCTTCTAGTTCTTTCAAACACCTCCACTCCCTGATGACTAAACATTCAAGTATATGAGCTTATGAGGGTCATTTTTATATAAAATACTTTTATTTACATAATTTTTATTTACAGTGCATAGCTCCCTTCTTTAGAACAAGAAAGTTTACAAACGACAGTATTCTTTTGTCAAAGACTGCAAGCAAGGCAGCATGTATGTTCATGTGCATTTAGAATAATATGGTAAACAGAGGCTATTAACCTTTTCTTATCTGTGTTTTTTAAAATAGTTATTATTTATACAACATTCTGCCTGAACAACAGATTTTACTGTAGATGATTATGAGCTACCAGGTGGTTGCTGGAAATAGAACTCAGGACCTTTCGAAGAACAACAAGTGTTCTTAACCTGTGAGCCATCCCTCCAGCCTCTTATCTCTGTCTTAAACATTTATCAATTGTTGGTCCTCCTTCCAAGGATCTAGCCCGTGGGTGAAGACAGGGTTTGAGAGGTGGAGTCATCACTGGGAGTTGGATTCAGAGGACGAGTGGCGGCAGACTGGCTTATTCCTGGGAGAGAGAGCATGTTATATACTTTAGGTGACCAATCAAGTTCCTCCACACCATCTCTGAGCCTGCATTTGCTTGTTGGTCTCTGGGCAGGCTCCCCAATGTCAGGCCACGCACCCTCCACCTGACTATTTCAGCAACCACATCAGCGGGAAATCACTCCAGGCCATGAGCCCCAGTGGTCTCTTACTGAGAATGCCTACAATCAACAATCAGATTTTTAAACCATAATTAGTTACCTGCTAAGATGTAAGTGATCAGGAGGAAAAAAAATCAATAAAAGATAAAGACTTTTAATTACATCTCCTTGAAGATTCATAAAAACACATTTGTTGCAACATCTTTCCATCATCGTAGATCTTTCTACCTAATAAGTGAAGCACAGTGATTATATTGTTTCCCAACATTTGTTTTGAGGCTCTAACAATAGGACAGTTTATTGACTGACTCGATTCTGTATAAAATCAATGTTTTGTATTCTTTAGACAATAAATTACATCCTCCATAAAATTGGTTTATTACAGACCAACAAGAGATAGGGGTTATAAAATAAATAGTATATGGAGACAAATAGTAGTTTAGGCACAGAAATAACCCAGGTCACATTTTAAAAAATCTTTCAGAACATGATTTTTTTTAAAATTATACAATAGCATTAAAATGACAATGTTGATAACCTCCATGATTTTTGACATTAATCACATGAAACAGGTGCATACTTGTTAGAATTTCTAACTAATTTATCACTCTTTTATAACATGTTAATCAATAAATTTTACTCTGAGTTATAAGATGAGAAATGTGCTTGTAGCAAGTTTTAGTGAACTACTATCACTCTTAGACTCACTGAGTCCTAGCCTTTTTCACTTAGGGACTTGAAAACTGGCCACAGTTTTATCAATATACAAAGATGTAAATTACCTAGATTTAGAAATATTTTTCCTATTGACCATTTCATAACACATTCAACACAGGTTTTTAAACATAGACACATTTTAAAACTTTGTGACAAATGACTCATACATACAGACATCAAAACCTTCAGATAAGAAAAATCATCGTCCCGAGCTTGGAAAACTCAGCTGGTAAAGTATTGCAGGACATTTGATCACACTGGGAACCCTGAGATTATGTGCTTTAATGGAAAAACCGGATAGTAGTTGCAGTGTGGCTTGGCCCTAGCCACACTTCAATCTATGAGCCTTCTGCTTGAACAGGATTAAATAATGCCAACCATAGGTCAAGAGGCTGAGCAAGCAACCAGTTGACAGGGAGTGAACATAGGAAAAAAAAATAACAGAATAAGAGGAAGACAGAAAGACATAGAGAGGTGCACAGGCAGTAGAAGCAAGGGACATTCAGTTTGATAATGTTTTTGAGATGGTGTTGGGAAGGAGGTTTCATTTTCCTTTTGGAAAAGGAAGGGGGTCAGCTGAAGAGGAACATCAGCTGAGTGCTTTCTCTGCTTCTCTAAGCTAGGAGTCTTTCAACCCAGTCTTTGAAATTGAACAATTGAAATTTTGTTAAAAATAATCATAAAGTGCTTGTTTAGCATGATGGAAGCCATGGGTCTACTCCCAGCACAGCACAAAGATGGGCATGATGGTACGTTTCCGTAATCCACTTGGGAGTGGAGACTTGACAGAGGATCATAAGTTGAAGAACGTCCTCACCCTTATATGTAATTCAGGGCCAGTCAGGGACTCATGAAACCCCTTCTTATGGAAAAACAAAAACTGCAGCTTAACATGCAGGATCCAAATAAAAGCTCAATTAACCATGTTTCTCCACTCTGCACCCTAGGAGCTGGCATGAACTAGCAGGGCTGAGCAGCTGCCACTAAGACCTTTTCTCTACAATTTTAAAAATATTTTGTGGAAAAATTTCTAACTCCCGAGATAATTTATCCATCTGTGAGGTTTCTCTAATAGAATATGTTACAGGTAGTTTTTTCTAACTTGGTGTAGAATTTCCTTTTTCAGGTGGTCTTAGAATATTGCACTTGGCAACACAATGTTAGTCCAGTATCATGAGAAAATCTTGCCATGAAATATCTCAACTAAATGAGTTCCTTGAAATCCCATCTGAAGTGAGAAATACTACAAGTGATGTCTGTTCTTCATGGATGAGAAGGATAAAGACAGCGTAGCAGTTTCGTCTCAGGGGGAAGAGCTTTGCATTAATGCAGCAGACACTTACTCAGCACACTGCTGTTCCAGAAAACAACAGATGAAACTCTGAAGAATTGACTGTCTCCATTGCAGAGAAAGTGTTCTTGGTCACAAGGGATATGATCTGTACAGACCAAAACACATTTCCCCTTTATTCATTTTCACTTATGAATTATTTTGAATTACTGTTTTATATGGATAAAATGGCCCGTTGGAGTTTTACCTCTAATCTCCATGTAGTGTGTTACCATCCAGAGGAGTGTTTCTCAAAACATGGCTGCAACAGAGTGTTGGGTCCTATTTGTGTATCCATTCTCTTAGTCTGAGTCTTTTTATTGGAGAGTTGGGTCCATTGATATTGTGAGATATTAATGACCAATAACTGTTAGCTCCTTTTAGTTTGATGTTGGTTGAGATAGTGTGTTTGTGTACTTCTTTTGGTTTTGCTGTAGTGAAGTTATATATATCCTAAGGTGTTTTGTTTGTTTGTTTGGATTGTGTGTGTGTGTGTGTGTGTGTGTGTAGTTCCTCTAGTGGGAGTTTTCCTTCTAGGATCTTCTGTAGGGCTGGGATTGTGCATAGATATTGTTAATTTGATTCTGTTATGGAATATCTTCTTTGCACTGTCTGTGGTGATTGAAAGTTTTGTTGGGTATAGTAGTCTGAACTGGCATCTCTGGTCTCATAGAATTTGCAAGATGTCTGTCCAGACCCTTCTGGCTTTTATGGTCTCCTTTAAGAATTGAGGTGTGATTCTGATAGGTTTACCAGTATATATTACTTGGCCTTTCTCTCCTTGAATATTTTTTCTTAGTTCTGTATATTTAGTGTTTTAATTATGTGGCAGGAGAATTTTCTTTTCTGGTCTAATCTATTTGATGTTCTGTAGGCCTCATATGTTTATAGACAACTTTTCCCCTAAGATTAGGGAAGTTTTCTTCTCTGATTTTGTTGAAAATATTTTTTCTCCTGGGAGCTTCTTCTATTCCTATTATTTTTAGCTTTTGTCTTTTCATTGTGTCCTTGATTTCTTGGATGTTTTGTGCCAGGAATCTTTTTGGATTTAACATTTTCTTTGATGGATACGTCGATTTCATCCACTGTGTCCTCTAAAGCTGATTCTTTCCTCCATCTTTTGTATTCTGTTGGTGATCTTTTGTATTCTGTTGGTGTAGTTCTTGGTTTCTTTTCTAAGTTCGCTCTCTCCAAGATTTCTTCAGTGTGTGCTTTCTTTAATGATTCCATTTCCAACTTCAAATCTTGAACTGTTTCATTGATTTCTTTCACCTGTTTATTTGTATTTTCTTGCCTTTCACTAAATGATTTGTTCAGTTCCTTTACCTGTTTGTACTTTTCTGTATTTCTTTCTGTGATTTATTTATTTCTTCTCTAAAGGCTGCAATCTGTTTGACTGTGTCTTCTAAATTTCTTTACAGATTTTATTCATAACCTCAGTTATCCTATTTATAAGCATAGATTTAAGGTCATTTTCTTGTATTTCAGTTGTGTTAGAGTATCCAGGGATACTTATCTTGGGATAACTGGGTTCTGGGGATGACATGTTGTTCTGGCTTTTGTTGGTTGTGTTTTTACACTGTTCTTTCAGGCATCTGGTTGTCTAGGCATTGACTGTTAAATCCTGTTGCCTACTGAACTCCAGTAGGATGTGGGAAAAGCCTGAGTCAGGAAGTTGGATGTTTCTGCAGGATCCCTTCTCAGATTGGAGAGAAGGATCTCAGACTGGAGGGTAGATCTCAGGGACTTTCCAGAGGCTCACCTCAAATATATGATCTTGGGAACCAAGTGGATTCCTCAGTTGCTCAGGGATCCTCCTTTTACCAAGGAAGTCCTGGAACCAATATCTTTCTTGCTCTGAGTGAGCCCAGGCACGTCTCAGACACTGTGCTTTCTCTTTTTAGAGATCCTGTGAGCTCAGAGGTCCTATGGGTCTCATTAGGGAGATGGATTGAGCCTTGAAGCAGTGCCTGGGTTACTTTTGTGAGTCCTGAGCATCAGGAGACCCAAGTATGGAGCTGCTTGCCCAGGACAGTGAGAGTGGGCACCCAAGTTTGGAGCCACACTTTCTCAATACTAGAAGGTATCCAGGGGACAGTAGGAGTGGGCTTTCCAGGTTAGAGCCATGAGCTGATTGTACCCACAGACTGTGGGACTGGGTAGGTGCCTAGAGCTGCTGCTGTGCCAGGTGGGAGCCTCGGAACTTTTCCTGAGATTAGCCGGGTGACCTGAAGTTGGACCTTTCCCTGTGGGCTCTCCTCTCACCTGAGAAGTGCAGATGTCAGGGTGTTGGGGTCCAGAGTACAGCCTGTTGGTCACTCTGCTTTTACTGCTGAGCTGCTATTCAGATATGGTGCATGATTGGTGCCACCATCTTGGATCTCTGGAAAGACACTTCATACATTCTCTGCATAATACTTTTTTTCAAGTAGGGAATGTGAAGTCTTCATTATACAGTAAATAAAAAAGGTAAAAAGATTTATAGACTACTTTAAATAAATGCAAAGTCAAGTAAATACTTGACTATTGTGATGATTAGAGATTATGTATGTGAGGCAAAGTGATGTAAGAGTTTATACATCTTGGTTTACAAGTTGGATGGACTTAAACCCAGGGAAGTTTAGTGTTTATATGAATCAGAAGGCACGGGAATATTTCCATGATTCTACTCGTAGGTGATAATGAAAATGTTCATTATGATGACATCTCTCCCTTAACTCCTTTTACATCTAAAATTTAGCTAGAAACTTTACTTACCTTATGGGAACCACAAATGGAGGTAGTGATTTGTAGAGAAGATAGCATCTGAATATAAACTATTTGATGGTCAACCAGAGGGAATAAATGATGTGTTCCAATGCTGAAGATCTACTGAAAAACACTGTCCTTATTTCCTACACAATTATTTGTAACAAGAATAGAACAAATATAGAAGGCATTCATGCCATAAAGAATGAAGAGGGAAAAAAGGTAGTTTAGCATGGTGTTCTAGTTTCATTCTAGTGCTGTGACAAAGACCATGAGCAAAAGCAAAGTCGGGGAGGAAAGGTTGTATCTGCTCTATACTTCTAGGTCACAGTCCCTTATTGAGAAAAGTTAGGGCAGGAACTTGAAGCAGAAAACGTGGAGGAATGTTGCTTGTTTGCTCTGTGGCTCACTTGCTCATACCTGTTATATAGTTTAAGACCACCTGGACAAGGAATGGTGTCAACATAGCTGGATGGGCCCTCATACATCAACTAACAACCCGGGTAGCTCTCCCCACATCCCTGAACACAGGCCAATCTGATCTAGACACTGTCTCAGCCAAGGCTTTTCTCTAAGATGTCTTTAGGCTGTATCAAGTTGACAGATGTGATAAGGGCATATGGCATCAGGTCGCTGACTAGGAGATATTACCAAAGTCTGAAAATTGTTGCCCTTTCTTTACACTTAACATTTAGTTTGGAAGTTCTGTATGTGTTAGCTTATTCAATTCTTACAGAAGTTGGAGCATACAGTGTTGTTACCGCTTTACAGTTAAGAAACCAAATGAAGCAAATAATGTAAAGTGGCATGGCTAAATAAGTTGCAGAGTTATTTAATCTGCCAAATTTGTCTTCAGAATCTGTGCACTTAACACCTCACTAATACTTCTGAAATTTATCACAGATTTAATGGATGCGAAACAGATTTTCAAATCTCTGTTACTAGCTACAACATATTGTCAGAAAAGACTCTTGGGCTTTCTTGGCTCTTGAGCTACACTTGAAGACAGCCAACTATATGTTGGGGAGGAATTAAGGTAGGAGTAATGTTTGGGTGGTCATATGACTTATTATCTAAACTGTGACCCTTTTGAAAGCTAACTAAGGAACTCTTAATAACCATCAGGGAAACAGATGCAAATTAGATTGTCTGTGGGAGTTATAGCTGGGATAACATAGGTCATCCTCATGAGTTTTGTTGCAGTCTTAAAGACTTACCATTTCCTGGCAAAATTGCATGTTAATTTATGCATGTTACATTACATGTTAATTTATGCATGTTACTGTGTATGATTGTTTTCACACACCCACGTACCTTTATTTTATTGGCATTTTTGTGAATAATTTTGATTTTTTTGATAGTTGCCTCATACATTATGATAGACTTTAACCTACCCTCTCCAAATTGTCATTTTATATAAATAATTATTTTTCAAATAGGTCGTAAAGATTAAGAACCCATTTAAACTTTTTTGATTAATTGATTTATGTTTTATGTGCATGAATATTTTGCCTCTATGTAAGTACACTGCATGCAAGCATTGCCCACAGAGACCAGAAGAGAGCATCTGATGGCCTAGAACTGGAGCCACAAACATTTGTGGCCACGTAAGTGCCAGGAATCAAAGTGGGAACACAACATGAGCCGTACTTTTTAACTTGGAGCCATGTCTTCGTTCCCAGATTTATGTTAAAGTACAGGCTCTATATGATAACTTTTAGTTCTTAGAAATTTTTTCTATGAATATGAAAGGGACTGTTTTAAAATTATAAGCAGATGAATGTATTTTATTATGCAAATTCACCGAAGTTCTTGAACTCACATGTGGTAGGTATATAGGGGATTATTCAGGAAACAAAGCAAATGAGCATCAAGAAAAGTTCAAGTAGAGATACAGAGCTACGATAGCATTAAATCGTGATGTGATATCTGGGGAGTAGTGTCCAGAATGGGACATTGATTTTGTGATTAGGAAAAGGGATTTTTGACCTGAAAAATGAATCACAAACTAAGGCTTTAGGTGGGAATGAAAGCTGGAAGACCCTTATTACTAAGGCCCAACAATTAAGGGAGGGAGGGAGGAGAAGATGGGATGAGAGAGAGAGGGACAGGAAAGAAGGGAGGAATGTTCAGGCAGAAGAGGCAGTGAAAGCATAGCTACAAGATGGCTTCTATACAAGGCCCACCTGAGGTAAGTTTTCAACACTCTAAGCCTACACCGTGTTCACAGGACATCTGAAGATCTGGCAGGGCTTACACCTTACCTGTGTTTTTCTTTACACATTTGGATCAGGGCAGGTGTGGGATGAATGGGGATACAGACAGATTTTCTCTATCAGCCAGAGCCTGATATTCAGATCTACATTGGATAACAAATCAGCCTAGTCTCTCATCACCACTGCATGTTGGGATGGGGAACAGGTGAAATATGAAAGAAAGCATCAAAATCTAGTTTTCAGTTACTTGACATTTTTATTTCCAGTGACTCTTTTCAATACAAGAGCTCATGGTATGGCCTTCTGAGTGCCTTTGGTATTGGGTGAGGATTCTGTGTTGGCTGATTACCCTTGCTTCAGATGCACAAACAATTCAAGGTGTCATTTCCCAAACAATAGTACTTCTGGGGAGAGAAGGGATTTGTAAACATTGAAATTTGGCATTTTAAATTCTGCTGAATTGCCAGAGATAAAAAAAAAAAAAAGACAGAAATGGCTTATCTCAAATTTCCTGTTACCATCCCTGTGGGCCAATCAAATAAAGCACAGATAAGAACTAGTCTTTTGGTGCAGGTTTATTTATGCAAGATGTAATAAATACAAAAAGAAATCACTGTTTTCTTTATGAGAGATAATCTTACACCCAAGGTATCTTTCCTCGTTGTGATGAAGACTCTTCCTATACCTAGGCTTGTGCAACACCAAGTCTCAACCTCCGTAGAATTAAAAATAATATTTTTGTCTGCCTGTACCGAGGTGCATCACAGGTGCAGTGCCTGTGGAGGTCAGAAGAGGGCGGAGGATCCCCTGGAGTTGTGACCCTCCATGTGGGTTCCTTTCCCAACTTAGGTCCTTTTCAAAAAGCACTTAGCACCCTATGACTCTTCAGCCCCATTTTAAATATAAAGATAATAATCAACGAAAAACACTGAATACTTTTTAAAAATCACTCTCCTTCCTTTCCTTTCTTTTCTCTCTCTCTCTCTTTGTTTTTCGAGACAGGGTTTGTGTGGCCTTCGCTGTGCTGGACTCACTTTGCACATCAGGCTAGCCTCGAACTCACACATCCCCCTGCCTCTACCTCTCCGAGTGCTGGGATTATAGGTGTGTTCCACCGCGTCCTGCTGAAAATATATTTTAAGAGCAATTTTTTTCCCTTTTTCTTTATGTTCTGAGTTCCAGATCAGCTTCTTTCGTCCTGGTGCACCCTCACAGGAAGTCAGGCAAAAAACCTTGAAGTCTAAACTTCTAGAACTGTCTAGTTTACTGGGTGTTTTTAAGGGTCCTGGTGAGAAAGAGTGCATAATAATGCATGTCGATATTAATTCGGCGCTTAGCGAATCCAGTATATTTAAAATGTCAGCTCTCCAGCGGGCTTTCGGGTCCACCGACCCTTTCCGACGGCACTGGACCGGCCCCTGCCCGTCGGCACAGTCACGCCCCTTCTACATTGAAATCTGCTTTTGTTTTCTAAATTACGACAGTCGTAAACTGAGGTTTCCTGACGGCTTCCTCGCTTTGCGACAACAACTATGGCGTCCTTCGGTGTAAGATTTGAAAGTGCTAGTAGTATCGAAGAGCGGAAAGAACAGACACGAATTGCCAGGGCCGAGGTGTTACGACAGGTACCTCTGCTTTGGAGAGTTTATTTTATTTTATTTTTTTTTAACTGGGTCTTGTACTGAGGGCTTCCTGAATGCAAGGCAAGCAGTTTCTCAGAGAATCTATCTTTAGCTCTTGAAATTATTTATTTATTTATTTATTTATTTCATCGTAGGCAGGGTCTTGGAAAGTTATTTGGAGTTGTAGGATTTGAGAATTCTGGAGGTAGCCTGCCCACTGCTCTCGACACTTGTGTAGCTCGCCCTGTCTGGATGTGGTTTCTTTTTCCAGTGTAGTGCGTCCTATATGCTGTGGCCTGCGCCATTTGCTATTTCTCTTCGCCGAGAGAAATGATTGATTCCCTCCCAGTTTTCGTAGCTTCTAAGTCATTTATTATTGACATTTCTGCTGCCTGGATTGTTCAGTTTCTGAGTACTGTACGACATCTGACGGCTCTTACCAGTTACGTCGAAGCCCGAGTCAGTGCTCCGAGTCAGGGTATAGGAAGTAGGACACATTTGAATACACTGTCTTACCGTTCTTTTCTACTACGGACTTAGGCTACCCTTTACTAATTGAAACATTGTTTAACGTAAGAGATTCAGAATATGTGACCCCCAGCCCAAAGTTTGGGAAACAGAATTCTCTTTCATATTGAAATGTATGGAATTTATAAAAAAAGGAAAAAGTCATTGGATTACCTGACAAGTTATTCCTGGTTGATTATGACAGTAAAAATGGCAATTTTGTAATTGAAGAACAACAGAATGGTTGGTGAGGGTTTTTATTTTTATTTTTTTTACTTTTGTTTTAAGTTGAAAGAGTTTTAAATAAGTCTAAATGTATGTACAGAGTAGAAAAAAATAGATTAGGCAGGAAGAATATATAATGACTTAAGTCTCATTTTAAGGGGGTGGGTGAGCAGTTTGTCTTGGACAGGTAAACTGTTGTGATTATTTCCTGATCTCCAAATAGGTATAATAAATGCTCTTCACTGTTGTCTGGTATTTCAAGCAGTTTTTGGAGGGAACTCCTTGTAAGCTGTGATGATTTTATAGGGCTAGACATACAGTTTGATAAGGACCAAGCTCAGATTTGGAATGTGAGAGGTGGTTGTTAAACCAGAAGAAACTTCTTTTGTTGTTTGACTGTTGTTGACTGATGACTAGAAATTACCAATATGATTCTTTCTTTTTAAGAGGATAACTTTTTTTCCCCCCTCAGACAAAGTATTGGGGTAAAGTTTTGCCTATTTTAAAGGCATGGAAAAAAGTCAGCTTCATACTTTTTTGAAAGTTTAAAGAACTAGCCACAGGAATGATAGAGCTTAAAGTGATTCGAAGTCATATTTGCAACAGGGAGAAAGAAAATCATAGGCTAGTCCTGGACAGAATACTGTGTGTGATTTGTACCCAAATTTACTGAAGATTGGTATTCCTGAAGAAAGCTATTGATAGCTTTTAAAAAATCTTTTCTACAGCTACTAGAAGCAAAGTTATTGGTAAGAATAGGTCATTCATTGACTAGGAATCTTTATATGAAAGTGCTACCAATTTTTCTTTTTGTATTAGAAAAGCAGTTGTATCAAGCATCAGTTTCTCTTTTGTATTCTTTTGTTGTAGGCCAAAGGTAGTTTTGAAAAAGAACAAAGGCGTAAAGAACTGAAGCAACTTCGAGGTGAGGACACATGGATGCTGCCTGATGTCAGTGAGCGAATTGAACAGTTCTCACAGGTGAATATTAACGTTCGTGCTTAATGTAATGATATGACTTACTTTGTTGTTTTGGTTTTTTGAGGAAGGGTTTTTTTTTTCACTTAAAAATTTTTTTTAAATATTAGTTACAGTTTATTAACTTTATATCCCAGTTGTATCCCGCTCTTTCATTCCCTCCCCATCCCATCCTCCCTCCCTCTTCTCCTCCCTGCCCCTTTCCAAGTCCACTGATAGGGGAGGACCTCCTCCTCTTTCATCTGACCCTGGTTTATCACGTATCTTCAGGACTGGCTGCAAAGTCATCTGTGGCCTGGCGGGGTTGCTCCTCCCTGGGGAAAGGGGGAGGTCAAAGAGCCTGCTATTGAGTTCATGTCAGAGATAGTCCCTGTTCCTCTTATTAGGCCACCCAATTGGATACTGAGCTACCATGGGCTACGTCCGAGCAGAGGTTCTAGGTTGTATTCATACATGGTCCTTGGTTGGAGAAACAGTCTTATAAAAGACCTCTGTGGCCAGACATACTTGGTTTGAGGAAGGGTTTTTTTTTTTAATTTTAACATTTTTATTTTATATTAATCACAGGTTATATACTTTGTATCCCAGCTGTAGCCCCCTCCTGCATTCCCTCCCTATCCCACCCTTCCCTCCCTCATCTCCTCCCTGCCCCTTTCCAAGTCCACTGATAGGGAAGGACCTCCTCCCCTTCCATCTAACTCTAGCTTATCAGGTCTCTTCAGGAATAGCCGCAATGTTTGAGGAAGGGTTTTTATGTAGCCTAGTTAGTTGGTCTAGAAACTCTTAGGTAGACCAGACTGTTATGTAGACCAGACCCACCTGCCTCTGCTTTCCAAGTGCTAGGATCAAAGACATTCGAGGCATGTGCTACTATGCCTGCCTTATGTCTTAAACCAAACAAAGAAACAAACAGAAACACTATTCAAGGTAATATTGAGGAACATTTTTTAAACATTTATTTCTTCATGTGTGTGAGTGTGAGAGAGAGAGGTTGGGGGAGGGATAGGGAGGAGGGCCACAGAGAAAGGGAGGGAGAATGGGTATGTGTGCAGGTCAAGAACAACCTACCTTGTGGGTTCTGGGGGCTGAACTCAGGCTGTCAGTAACATACTCCCTATCAGGTGGTTGGCAGTGTTGAAATTTTTCTGGCAACACAATTTCTGTTTTGACCACAAGTTCATCATGATATGAGAAGATTTTATTTAAATTGGCTGGTAGGTTTAGTTATAAATCTGTGGTCTATTTGTAGAAGGCTTCTAGATCTGGAAGTATATGTTTTATGTTTGTTTGTTTTTGTTTGTTTGTTTTCTATCAATCCTTTTCTCTTTTTACAAGTTTTTAGTAGCTTGCCTTCTGTCATTTGTCCCACAACTGGTACAGATTTAAAAATTTATTTTTATGACAAATGTTAATTGTTTACATTTGAACAGTGTACATATAGGAGGTTATATGCCCATCATCCACTCACTTTTTTGGTAGAATATTGAAAATCTGTTTGTTTGTTTTAGAAAATTCTAAATGCTTACTATCTGTTAGTAGCTGGTTGTATGTATGTATCTGTATATTTATTTGATAATATTGGTCACATACAAATAATTTAACGAAAACTTTCCTCAAATTTTCCTTGTAAGAAATCTGAGCTACTCCATTGATTAGTAGTGCTTGTCTTATAGAAATAATGTTAAGGTTTCTTAGGGAATTTTGTATACTTGATGTATAGATAGAATCATAATCTTCATTTCTTTTCATGAAAGATGTAAACTTTCTTGGAGCATGGATTTTCCTTTTTATTCAGATTTTTTTCCTGTTAAAATTAGATAAGATTAAATTTTCTTTATCCTTGATTAAAATTATTAGGAACATTCTGTGAAGAAAAAGAAGAAAAAGGGCAAGCATTCAAAAAAAGAGAAGAAAGAGAAGAAAAAGAAGAGCAAGAAACAGAAATATGAAAAACAGAGTGAGTCGACTGACGGTTCCTCAGTAAGTGAGGCCCCAGATTGGGCCTGCCGCTGTGGAGAGCCAGGGGCTTGAGGGAATATTGAATAGGGCTGGTGGTGCAAGAGCCCTGAAAGTATTACTAGTTATGATAGAAAATGTCCACACGTCATACCCTTGGAGTTTCTTGGGGAATAATGCATCTGTAGATTGATTGTTGGGTTCAGAAAATGGGATACCGTTTAATCATCACGGAGACATGATGATAGTAAGATGTGCGGGGAAACAGAAGGATGAACACCAACATTGGAAGAGCTACATGGGAAGGAGAGAAAACCACTTGCATGCAAGTAGTTGGTAAGAACTGTATTATAGAAAAAAGGGAAAATAGTTTAAAACACTGGGGTCTATTTTTCTTTTATATTTGTTTTCTTCATAGAAATTAACATCTAATCTGTCAATGTAGGATTTGTTTATTTATGTTTTGAACCAAAAGAAGAGAGTGTTGTGTAGCTCTCATCTGAGAGGACTTGGAATGAAAGAAAGGAAGCCAAAATATTTATACCTATTTTCAAGAAGAAAGGTATTATGTGTAGAGACTAGTAGCCTAGAAATATTTAGGGTTGATTACTTCCTCAGACAAAATTGGGTCCTTTCAGCAGGAAGGAAGAGAGAGTATAAATTCATAGTGACAGGAAGCCATGAAAGGTAAGCGCTGTGGTTTCCTTGTAGCACCCAAATGTGTGGTGGGTAGAGATGGGGGAAGGAAGGGGAGTGGAAAAGATGGGTGTCCTAGAGCTTTATTCAGTTGTGAAGGTAAAAAGATGATCATATTTAAGACTCCTGTTTTAAGGATGGGAAGGGAGATATGTGTTACTTAAAATTTCTTGTTGTAGGTTATAGACACTAAACTGTTTAGCTTGTGAAAAAGTGGGAGGGACATAATATTCAGATACAAACATCTGATAAGACGTTTAGGTCTAGGAATTAGCTTGTTCAGTAACAGTTGGAACTAAAATTGTGAGTGCTTTATAATCTTACCTGGTCTGGTGTTTGTTTGTTTTGTTTTGTTTTTGGTTTTTGTGAATTCCACTTTTCAGTAAAAGGGTGAACCCTGACAGTGCCTTTTCAGTTTTCCTCAGTGTAGACAAAAGTGGTTGTAGCATCTGTGGTCATAGAACTTACGGGTTAAACCAACTAAGGATCAGTAAGGTAAATTCTGGTTCCGTTAGTGTTTATTTAACTGAAGTTTGCAGGTGGTGATTGCCATTGTCTGGGTTGGAACTGCGATGATGGAGTGCCTAGTGACTCAAACTAATAATCTCAGCATACGGTGACACACAAAAACCCTAATTATAGAATCCTGTGACAGGACCCCTGGAACTTGAACTTGATATTTTATTTTATTGTAGAGTAAAATTGTCAGTCTTCTAAAGAAAGTTCTAATTGTTTCAAGCTATAAATTCTCATTCTAGTGCGTAGCTTCAAGAATTGTGATCAAGGTACTAAATTGACTGTATAAACTTGAGTTAGGCCAGAAATTATGTATATATGATATAAAGATTATTTCTAAAAAATTTATGTCTGTAAATATAAATAAGTTCTGCCATTTAAATCCAGATTAAGAATGAATGAGTAGAGTGTGCTTTGCTTTGGGAAACAGATGGCCATTGATGTGGCAGAGCATAAATATAGTTTACGTGCTGATTATAGCACTTGACAGATATGCTTGTATCTTAAGGGACTGGAGAGATCACTCAGGAGTGAAGAACATTTGCTGCTCTTTCAGAGGGCTCCAGCCCCATTGTTCTTAGCACCCACATTGGATGGTTTAAAACAGCCAAACATAGTCTAGCTCCAGGATATATAAATGGTGTGTTCTATACACACATGCACGAATGTGTGTGTGTATGTGTATGCGCGCCCACACACACACACACACACACACACGAAGAGACGAGTAAATCTTTAAAAAATGTTTAGGAAATCTTTAGGACTTTTATGGAATAGAAGAATATAAGTTTCTTACAGGAACTTTCCTCAGTTGGTAAGGTGTTTGCTCTACAAGCATAAGGTCCTGAGTCTCAACCACTAGCACCATGTGAAAAGCTAGCATGACTGCACATGCTAACTAAAGCACTGCGTGACAGCAGAGGTTTCCGGGGCTCGCTGCCTTCCACCCCCAAGTGCAGCCAGACTCTTACAAGGGAAGAAAGTGGGCAGTGGAGGAGCAGGCTAAGCCAGCGTCCTCTTCTGGCCTCCACATTCATGTTTATGGGCACGTGCACGCTCACACACATGCACTTGAACCACTCACAAGCACTACACACTTAACACACACGCAGACATGTACACAGTATTTGTGTCTCACTAAAGATTCTAGGGTTTGCTTTGGTATCTGCTCATATGCCCTGACTGGCCTCTGAGTTTCCCAACTGTACACTAGAAGGTATTTTTCACAGATGAATCCTAGCATTTTATATAACTTCAATATCTCTGAAGAATATATTTTAGAGCCTGACAGAACTACGTGCCCATGCTGATTAAGTGATGTAGGAAAATTCCTTAATATTAGAAAGCTTTTATCTATGAAACAGTTACACTTTACAGAGTTAGTATTAGGATTCAGGATGATAATTGTTGTGAAGATACTGATTACTCTGCTGACATAGAGAGTAGCTTGATATTTTTGTTGAAAACAAACTCCGAAATTTGGCCTAGTGTTGAACATAAGGGACTGTGACTAAGTCATAGTTTATCTAATAGTGTGGCATTTAATGCCTAACTAGCCTAGATGTGACTAGAGAGAAGCTTTAGCTTGAGGAAAATCCCCCAAGTTTGACACATGAGCAAACAGCAAACTCCTTTACATGGGTGTCATTTCCTTAATGCTACTGAGACAAATATGTGAGCGTATCAGAATGTTGGTAGAAATTGATCCTCTCTGTGCTGCTTTCCTTTCCTAGGTTTATATTTTATTTTTTGGTATAACTCATGAGATAATAATTAATGAGAAGAATAAATTTGGCTATGCTGAGCTTAAACCAAATAAGATTTTTATGTTATTTCTTAAGATTTTTACAGTGCTACATTTATCTACCTAGGTATCTATTTATCTATCTATTTAATTTATTTTTGGTGTTTCAAGGCAGGGTTTTTCTGTGTTGCCTTGGCTGTCCTGGAACTCCTGTAGACCAGGTTGTCTGTCCTGTAGACAAAGACCTGCCTGCCTCTGTCTTCCTGAGTGTTGGGATTAAAGGCGTGCACCACCACCACCCAGCTCCAGTGTTACTTTTTTAAAGGGGAAACCAATGAAAGATCTCTTAAAGAAGCTGAATTATTTTCATGTAACAATGTGGTTACTTTATATATAAATATGCAAATTTTTGAATGTCACATATATGCTAAATGTTCTTAGAGCTCTGAAGTTGAGTGGGTTGAGGCCCTACCCTCCCAGACACCTGACAAAGAAAAGACCTGGAAAGTGAAAAACAAAGAACCAGAAAAAGAATGTGACAGCCATGTTATTCAGGTAAGCACCTACCTGATGTCAAAGAGAAATGGCAGCTTCTAAGCACAGATGGATGTTAAACTGATGATTTTGACTTCTTCAGGAGAAGAATTAGACTTTAGCAGTAGTTTATGAACACTTTCCACAGAAATGCCAATTGCTAGTGTTCGGATAGGCTTTCTTATGCTGTAGAAGGAGATGCTCCTCTTTGCTGCAGCTCTTCAGAGCGTTCTCAGCTATGGTTGTTGGCATTTTCCTCTTTGAAGGGATTTATCCAATACTATTCCATTGTCTGAACCTCCTGTATCTGTCTAGGTCAGTTGTAGCTTTTCTTTTTTTTTCTCCTTACGTCATAATTGGCCTATCAGTACTTACAGTTGAATAGCAAATAAATTTTGAGTTCTGCTTCATATACTTAAGAAAGAATATAATTAGCCACAGATGAAGGAAGAAGGGTGAACAGGAACTAGTTTTTGATTGTGTACACCAAACCCTATGTTGACTACCCTTCCTACTTGTTATTTTGTTTACTTTTTAAAACAAACCTGAAAGGTAAGTACTTCCCCCTTCCCCTCATTTTATAAAGGGAGAGACTAAGGTGCAGCAAAAAGGAGAAACTTGAGAGTGGCTAGCCGTGTAGCATTTGCTTTTGACTGGTGCCTGCAGTCTCTGATCTTAAAGAACCTCTTAAGTATACATTGAAATGGCTTCATTCCTTTAAACAGCGGGATGAGTGGATGACTGTTGATTTTATGTCTGTTAAAACTATGTCCTCATCATCACTCAAAGCTCAAAAGGAAACGCTACAGA
Organism: Pachyuromys duprasi; assembly: GCA_028658305.1. Classification (NCBI taxonomy): domain Eukaryota; kingdom Metazoa; phylum Chordata; class Mammalia; order Rodentia; family Muridae; genus Pachyuromys; species Pachyuromys duprasi. Next base: position 71,544 of record CM053751.1, read on the forward strand.
AACTAGAGCAGGAGAAAGCCCAAGCGCTACTGCAGGTAAGAGAACAGTTTGAATGCTTTAATTTTTGAATTTGCCCTAAATAAACTAATACATTGTTTTATGTGTCTTTATTCCTATAAATACCTAATTATTTCTAATGACAATTTATTTGTAAATACTTTTTCAGTGGTGTGTGCTAACAATGAGAACTAAGAAATGTGAAACAAATACTTTAAAAAAATAAATTTCTTGTAGGAAAGCTATTTAAAGGGTACAAGGGATTGAGAGACAGCTCAGCAGTTAAGAATACTTGATATTCTTCCAGAAGACTCAAATTGGGCTTCTGGCACCTACATGGTAGTTGACAACCAGTTCCAAGGGTTTTGATGTCTTTCTTTGGCCTCTATGGGCACCACACACATGTGGTACACAGATATACGCACAGGCAGACCATACATATAAAATACACATAAAATAAAGATGAGTATGTAATTTTTATAAAAGTGTATGCTAAATTCAGGCTGGAGAGATGGCTCAATGGTTAAGATCATGTCCTAGACCCAGAGGATCTAGGTTCAGTTCAGAACCCACAGAGGGTGGTTCACGGCTGCCTGTAACCCAAATTCAGGAGATCCAATACTTCTGGCCTGGGCAGGCACCTGTACACATGTTCACATGTACACACTTAGACATAGGCACATAGAATATATTTTGTAAAAGACATACACTAGATGTGTAAATCTAGGTGAATGAAGTTATGCAGTTGTGTGTTACATGACTGTCATGAATTACAGTTGAGCCTTCTGTGTGTATAAAAATTAGTTATAAGAATGCTTTCAAGACACAGAATTCCATAGGAAATATTGAACAAGCATGTTTACGTTATTCTTTCACTGTGAAAGCAAGAAAGCAATGGGAAATCCTTAGAGACCAAAAAAGATGGGATTTAAACCAAAGAGGTAAAGACACAAACCTACAAAGTATGGGAGTGCTGTAGCTTGTGGCTTTCAGAGATTGTCTTTATAATTTATCTTTTATGTAATAGAGACTAACATGTGAAGACTATGGCCAAATGATTTTGAGAGTCCTGTGGTCAGTGTTTTTTTCTTTTTTCCCTATCTAATTTTAAAAGTAAGCATGGTAATTATGTTGGTTTGTAACCAAGCTGCTACTCATATGGAGCCTCAGACGACAAGATTTTTGGAATGTCTTGTCCAAGTCTCAGTTAGACTTGAAGGTTCTGAGACATGTAGGAGTTCAGTGAAGACACATGAACGCAAGTCAAAAATTGTTACCTACATAATATGTCTTAAGAATTTTAAATGATTCGTCGAGGCTTGTATATCTGACAGTTAGCCACCTCAAATTATTTAGTAATCGTCTTCATGCTGGGTTGACTTTTATACTCTAACCTTTCAAAATATTTTGTTCTAGTCCACACTTCTAGAAAGAGAACTGAATCCATACTGGAAGGATGGTGGGACAGGTCTCCCATCAGAAAACTGTATACCCTCAGTTACTAAAGGTATCTGTTTGTTTCTGTAGTCTCATAGGCACTTCTCAATGATTAACGTATATTATATACATGTTTGAAAACGTCACAGTGAAACTCACTATTTTGTACAGTTAATATACACTAATAAATCCATATTCTTGTAGTTTAGTGTTTCTATTGCAGGTCCCACTTGAGGGTGAATAATAAAAGCATGGTGTAAAAATAATGTGTGGGTTGCTCTATGCCCATTCTAGCTCCCAAATAATGACACAGAGACCTATTAAATTTACTAGTAAGCTTTAAGCACTATAGCTGAGCAGATTCTCGGCTATTCTAACCTGACTATGCTGGCCCGGCTATTTTCCAGCCACATGTCCCATTATCTGCCAACTTAAGTCTCACTCTGGCTGTTCCTGCTCCATCCTGGTCCTCATGGTGGTTTCCTCAAGGCAACCTTCTCATGGTGACCTTCTCTTCTATCTCTTCACTTGGGACTCTTTTCCTGGGGTTCCAAGTCCTATCTTTTCTCTCCTGCCCAGCTATTACCCAGTCAGAGATGTTGGACACAACATTGAGACAGGAGATACTTCAATAATAATGACAATGCCTATGTGAGGACTGCAGCCAGATGTTTGGGTACAGAAACAAGCATCTGAATACACAGAGCATAAAACCATCCCCTAGTGTCACACTAGGAGGACTGTTAGTTTTGTGTTATCGATTACAATTTGTAATGCACAGATATTCTTAAAGTTAGGATTTAAGTTGTGACTGAATTTGTTGGGTTTTTTTTTTTCCCTGTCCTGTTTCCTTCACACAGCAGTGTAGGGCAAGCAATCTTTTTTTTTTTTTTCTCCTATATTTCCCTTTGGATTGCTAACACCTTAGTGACAGTTGAGATTTTCATGATGTACAATTGTTACTTGATTACTTTCAAATATGGTTCTGTAGACTCATTGATCTAATTTTGTAGCTGGGACATTATTAAAGACATTAATTGCTGTGGGTTCTTCAGTTATCACCATGCTGACTGCAGATTTGGCCTAAGTTCCTTGAGTGTTTACTCTATATAATTTACACCATATATGTGTGTGTGTATACATATATATATATATATATGTATATGTATATGTATATATATATATATGTATATATATATATATAGGACAAAAGTGAAATAACCTAATGTGTTTTAGATCTGTAAAGAAAGGCCACATTGTATTAGAAGAGATTACGTAGTAAATGTTGAAACTTTGAATAAAACAGTACAATTAATTTGAATATAATGTAAAAAATTGTCTTGTTTTTAGTTTTGTCTTTAAACTTAACAAGTTTTTTTTGAGCATTATACCATTAAATAATCTTACCATCATTTCAAGCAAGAGAAGGGTGATTAAAGAGCACATTGGTATGGATACATGCTATTTTTTATTTAAATTTATTTATTATTAATTACATTTTATTCACTTTTTATCTCAGCTGTAGCCCCATCCCTAGTCCCCTCCCAATCCTGCCCTCCCTCCCTCTTTTCCTCCCATACCTCTCCCCTAGTCCACTGATAGGGGAGGTCCTCCTCCGCTTCCATCTGACCCTAGTTTATCAGGTCTCATCAGGACTGACTGCATTGTCTTCCTGTCTGGCCTGGTAAGGCTCCTCCCCATCAGGGGTCAGTGATTAAAAAGCCAGCCACTAAGTTCATGTCCTAGACAGTCCCTGTTCTCCTTGGGAAATCTCTTGGAGTCTGAGCTGCCATAGGCTATATCTGTGCAGGGGTTCTATCTCCATGCATGGTCCTTGGTTGGAACATCAGTCTCAGAAAAGACCCCTGTGCTCAGATTTTTTGGCTCTGTTGTTCTCCTTGTGGAGCTCCTGTCCCCTCCAGGTCTTTCTATCTCCCCCTTCTTTCTTAAGGTTTCCTGCACTTAAAAATTATTTGTAGTTCTGTGTACATGTGGAGTAGAGTTATTATGTGCATGTGAGTTCAGGTACCCATGCACGCCAGGTGTGTCAGCTCTGGACCTAGAGTTCCAGATGCTTGTGAGCCAACTGGTGTGGCGTGGGAGCTGAGCTCGGAGCCAGTTATGAGAACTGCACACGGTCTTGACTCCTGAGACATCCCTCCAGCCCGCCGCAACCCTCTTATCACAGCCTGACATTCACTGAAAAGTACGTAAACCACAACTGCAGAGCAGAATGAATATTGTCACAGTGTCATGGAAATCAGCACACAGTTGGAGAAGCAACAGTTTCTACACCCTAGAAGTGTTCTTGTCCCCTTTTAGTAACTCTGTTCCTGGAGGGGTAACCACTATCCTATTTTCTGTAATCACAGATGAGTTCTACACTTCGTCTCTTTGATTTCTTTTGTTTGTTTTCGGTCCACATTTATAAGTGTAGGTATTGTAAATAGCTGCAGCTTATTTCTTTTCTTTGTTGTATAATATTCCATTTAAGAAAAGAGGATGATCACCATGCCACTCTCTGGCTATGGACATTTCCATTTTTGAGCTGTTCTGTTATGAAGATTCCTGTGCATGTCTTCAAGAGCCTGTTTGTATTTCTTAGCTGTAGAGCTGGAGGGATCTGAAATTGCTCTTCATTGGGTCAAGAAAATTAGGAACAGCATTTTATTTTAAGTAATCAATTATATTTCTTTGTATAGATTAAATATACAACACACACATGAATACATGCACGAGCACACACACACATGAGAGAGATTTATTGAAGGCATTCAAATGTTCATAGCTTCTAATCACAACTAAGGTTTAACTTAGTGACATTATCTTCTGTAACTTCCGTATTTATACTTTCTGTTGCTTCTTTGGTATCTTTCTCCTCTGTGCACATTTATTCTTTATTTCTGGGAGTGCTAATCCCCTTATTATTTTAAAATAAATACAACTCATTTCTTGAGCTCATCCTATGGAATTTTTTCTGACCTTCCAGTTAAAAATAATTTTTAAACTGAGCATAATGGCGCATACTTTTAATCCTAGGGTTTAGGAGGCAGAGGCAGGCATACCTCTGTAAGTTCAAAGCTAGCTTGGTCTATTTAGTGAGTTCAGGCCATCTAGGGCTGCATAGTAAGACCCTACATCAAGAAGTAAATAGTCATTAACTTTTTTGATTCTTCTGTACTTTTCTTTTATTATATGCCTTTACACCTGTTCTCTTAAACTGGTATTTACTTACAGGTAGTTTTGTTTCTCTTTTTTTTCATCATGATAAGCCTTTGTAGGTTTTGTAAGTAGGCATTTAAATAACAGCGAATTTTAATTATGGTTATAACTTTTAAATATTCAAGGAAAGTGTTTAATTTTATACTTTAGAAGTGATAGAAACAGTAAATAATAATTTTATAATAACCACGTAAGAAATATAACCAATGCTTATTATGGAAATTTAGCTGCAGGAGTGGAGGATGGTGGATTAAGCTGGCTAAGAAAGTCTCATCAAAGAATGAAGGAGCAAGCGCAAAAAGAAAACAGAAAATTTGAAGATATTGTAGCTGAAAAATATGGAGTAAGTATTTGTATTTTAAGGAGAAATACATTTTTTCATAGTTATTTGAAAAACTAAATGTCTTTGTTTTGAGTCATACAACATTTTGAATAGATACTAGATTTGAATTGATAGTAGATTTATCTGCATTCTTTTAAATAATTTCCTGCTTCTAATTATAAGGGTATTCCTTTTTTTTAAAAGGATATTCCTTAAAAAATTATTTTACAGTTATTTATTTGTGTGGGTATGCTCAGGAATGTGCACACGCAACAGGGCCCATGTGGAATTTAAGGCTAGAACTTTGGGAGTCAGTTCTGTCCATCCGTCATGTTGTGTCTTCTACCATATGGGTCTTAGGAATTGAACTCAATTTTTAGACATCTTGCCAGAGCAGCCTGTAACTTCATAATGAGTGGAGAACTTGAATGAACACATGACATACGCAGGAGAGTCTCTCTAGTGAGCTTTAGAGATAAAGACGTTAGCACTTTGGTGGACTGTAGAGTCTCACAGACTGTAGCATTTTAGCCGTGTGACTATGTTCCAGCATGTTTTTAAGCCATTTTAGTGTTCTTTCTTTTCAGGCCAAGTGTTGCCTGCATACCTTGTCTGTAAGCACATTCCCACTTGCATACTTCTTTCCTTGTCCAGTTTTTGGGAAGATTTTTATTTGAGTAAACTAGGTATCTTCTGCCCATATCCTAAAGGCTATAAATGAGCGCTTCTGTTCAAGAAAATCAGTTGTATGAAATCCTCCTTTTTTTTTTCCGCCATGCTTTCTCCCATCCTTTTGTCTTGAAGTACTAACATAGTTAGGAGGTTCTCTAGAATCAAAGATCATGTATCTTTTTTTCCTCTTAAAACATGCATCTGCTTACTGTTGTTTCCCACTTTAGAGAATTTCCTAGGCAATTTGATTTTTAAGAATTTATTTCATTCAATATACCTGAACATTTTCCCCATTAGTCTTTCTTATTTTTATACAGTTTTTTTCCTCAAAGATCCATAGTTTTAGCAGCATAGTATAGCCTCTTGAATCTTAAGTTACCAGTATGTATTAATCATGACTTTTTAAAATTGTGTCTATTGTGTCTGTGTGACACTGTTGTACAGGACATTTGTGCTCAGTGTGTCTCTTTTTTGAAATCTTTTCATTTGATTTAATTATTTTTCTTTATCTACCTATGTATTTAAAAGCATTGTTAGTGTATTGTATTTATGTTTCTGTCTATTTTGGTGGGGTGTTTTTATTGTACCGTAACGACACACTGACATGGGAGACAAGACACTGAACCTTTTTTGATTGTAAATATATTATTATTCTCCCTTGTAGTCAATGGAAGTATTTCAGTCAAAGTTAAAAGAAGCTGAAAAGATTGCCTCCAGAAGAGAAGACTGTGGATGGGAACGGTGGAGGAAGCCTGCGTGTTCAGACAGAGGACAGTGTAGTCAAGTGGGTGGCACATCAGAATTAGGGAAATTTAAACAGTGCTCAGAGGACAGACTCTCTGAAACACAGCTTGCACGCAGCAGCAGCAGCAGCAGCAACTGTACATTGAGCAGTCTTAACACAGGGAAGAGATCTGGGTCTTTAGAAACCTGTAGAAGAGAATCTGCCCTAAGAAAAAGCCAAGAATATTCTGGAAAATTGAGACCTAAATTCTTGAGACCCTCTGATGAGGATGAACTGAAACTCCGCAGCAAGAGAAGAAATTTTGAATCATCTACTTTATCTTCTACATTAGCAGCTCGGACTTCTTTGCATTGTGATTTTCAAAAACCCCCAGAGAGCAGTGAAGAAAGTTTGACATCCTGGAGCCTATCTGGTAGGCGAGAAGGGGACAGGAAACACTCAGATCAAAAGCCGTCGGAACCCTGGAGTTGCAGTGCTGATCAGCACTCTGCAGGAGACAGGAGAGAACAGTTACAGGCTGAGAGGATAAGGTCTGACTCTCCAGGAAGAGGACAACTGCAGGACACAAGGTCAACGTTATCTGAGTATTCTATGTATATATATTTTCACATAGGTTCTTGATGGGATCAAACCTAAGAAAATTTGATTTTGTCATAGATGTGGCCCTCTTGGAGGTAGGAAAAAAAAATCTGCTCAAAGATGAGGATAAACTTCCACATAAAGGATTATTAAAATAGGTTAAAGGCCTGGGGAGCTAGGTCAGGTAGCTGCCATAGCAGGGTACGTGTATAACTCCATTGCTCCAGCAGAAAGATGGGAGGTGGAAATCGGAAAATCTGTCAGACGCTCATGGGCCAGATAGCCTTTGGAAACTGAAAGGGGAGTTTTGTTACGATGACTGAATAACCATGGCGGGGATTAGAAAAAGTTACTGTCTATAGTAGCAAAAATGAGAAATCCTCCTTTGAAACAAACTGGAAGGCAGAACCAGCACTAAAGGTTGTCCACTGACCTCTCTTGCCATGTGCAACCGAAGGGAAAATTCTGTTACTATTGACAGAGTAACCATTGCAGGGTTAGAAGACAAACTGCCTGGGCTTTATTCCGAGGGCCTCAGATGGTAGATCATTTCTAGTCCCCAACTGCTAATGGGATGATGCCACTAATTTCTTGATGGCTTAGTATTTCAGCACGGTGTGTTGGTCCTGTTCTCTGTGAATGTAGGTGAGCTTTGTGTGTGGAGTTCCCATACATTGTTAGTGTCCCATCTGGTTACTGAATTGCTTCATTTCTGTTATGTCTTCTGAAATTGTAGGTTTCTGGTAGTTATATCATGATTGAGGAATATACTAGAGCCCTTGTAATCGGATTTTTTTTTTCTGCATTAGATAATATGATATTAGAGGTTTGAGGCTTTTTGTTAATTCCCTGATTATCTGAAGAGACAAAACTTTAAGAATTATCTTCATATATTTAGAAGAAAAATATTTCTGAGTGATGCAGTAGTGGTAAGAGAGCAAGGTAGGCCTTGAAGAATGCCAAAAAGCATCAGTGAAGGACTTCTGGAGGGTTTTTGTGTGAACGCTATTGTGAAATATGTTGGACTGTTAAAAGCTAGGATTCTAGAAAAAATTTTTCGTTATTTTTTCTAGGAAGTTTTAAACCAATGGACTCTAAAACTATGAAAAGGTTATTAATCTGATTTTAGAACTAGAACAGATCCAAATCTGAGCCCTGCACTTTGCAGGTGTGAAAACTGAGGAAACCGAGGTTGTAATTCTCATTATATAACAAGGGTTGCTTGATTTAGTAAGTAAAACAAAAATTGTAATTTAGTTGAAGTAGTTAGATGTGTTTATGATATAAGCACACATACACAAGTGGATCTGCACATTTTATGTGGCAAGGAGATATCCCATTAAATTTTTTACCAGATATATATATTAAAAAAAATATATTTGTTTCTTTTAAGGTAAGTGTAGTTACTACTACTTTTGTGTAGTTGGTTTTTCTTTCTCTTTATTTGCATCATTGGTAGCTTTCTTTTTCCATCTGTTCTTTCACCTTCTTTTATTTGATCATCTTTATCATTTCTTCTTCATTTGTTTTTGAGCTGTGATTATCTTATAGGAAGACATCATCTAATAGTGGCCCATGTGAGTTAAAGCTTTAGCCTTACTATTTTTAAAGATAAAATGTGTATATTTTTTTGTTGGAAAAAATATATTAGCTAAGTAATTTTAGGAGCCTGAAACACAGAACGGTACTTAAGATGAGTAGAATATATTATGTCGTCATTTGGCATGTACACATTTAATCAGAAACTAACTCATTAATACACTATTATAACCTTGAATTGTCATCTTGTCATTTTGGTATTACAGCTAAAAAGGTCAAGGAAAAAATGCCAGGCTCTTAAGTCTCTGAGTATGATCCTTAGGCAGTAGTGAAGAGAAAAGAGCTAGATGCCAGGTTTCAGTAGTCTAAAGTATGATTCCACATACACTATTGGAGACAGAAATGGTACTCAGGAGATAGAAACAGAAGTGGTCTGAGGAGAGGGTTGTATGTTCCTTTGGTCTGCTTGCTCTGCAAGCCTGGGGACCTGAACTTGACCTTAGTACTGAAGACTTTGTGTCCGTGTGCAATCCCAGATCTGAAAAAATGGGCATGAGGAATCCCCAGAACTCAAAAGTGACCTAATCTCTCAAATTGATGAGCTCTTTTTCAGTGAGAGAGCCTATGTCAAAATAAGGTGAATTGATATATTATATATACATACATATATATATATATGCATATATATATTATATATCTGGCAAGCTGAAGTTACTATAAAAGTTAATTTTTTTTAAAAAATGAAGATATGAGAACTTTTTAAATACACATCGATTATAACTTATTAAGACTGCTTTAAAGCATCAAGGACAGGGGCTGGGGACTCTTGGTTCCATGACAGCCAGGACTCAGCAGAGACTCCCTGTCCTCAAAACCAAAACCGCAAACCAGAAGTGCTGATGATTTCCCAAGCAAAAAGTGTAGGAAAAGAAAGTGCAGAAAATTCTGCTGAATCACAAGAACTTCCTTCAGTTCTTCAGTCCGTGGGGACAAGGCATGAGGGGATGAATGTAAGTGGGCAGAAAAGGCAGCTGTGAAATGCTCACGAAGTGGCAGGACAGGGTGGCTGCAGCAGAGCTAGGGCTGCTGTGGTCCACCCTGTCCTGAGAGGGGACTGTGGTCCCTGAGAGCAGCTGGACTGAAGTTCCACTGGTTGCAGGTGGGTGTGCCCTAGGCTGCTTCCCAGAAGTCCTAGTTTATCAAGGCTGCTTCTTTACTGACCTGGGAGGAAAGTTTCCACACCTGGTTGATGTTCGGCTAAGCTCCTGGTCCTTTGTGGTGATTAAACCCTTGAGTTCCTCTAGCAGGCCCCCTCACACTGGCGCCTGGAGAGCAGATGCCCAGCTCACCCAAGAGCTGTAGTGTAGTCCTCAGCGCCAGCTGCAGATCCTCTAGGAGCTCTTCCCCACTCCCCTGTGTGTGGTCAGACCTGCATGTGGTCACAGATAGATCACTGAATCATATGGTACTTGCGCTTTAAATATTAAGAAAATGTGAGACTGTTCCTAGAATTGCCATGCCATTTTATGTTACTACCAACAAAATATGGCACCATCACGTTCTCTGTTTATGTTCAAACACTTGGCAGTGAGCAGGCTTTTTAACCTGGTGAGTAGCTGTAGCCCAGAGGTACCTTGTACCTCCTAAGAACTACAGATGCTTAGCATCTCTCCAAGTGCTTTTGTGGAGTCTGTGTCTTTTTAGTTAATGCTTAGAATATCTAGTAATGATTTCTCTTTCGTTTCCTTGTTTTCTTAACCTGTTTTATTGATCATATTCAAAAAGCAACTTCAATTTTATTTAATCTTTCTATCTTTTGACTTTATGTTTTATTTCTGATTTTCTGTTTTCTGCTTTTTAAAGCTGTAAGCTGGTATCTGTTGTTTTCTATGTAATGAATTCCCTGCTTTCTCCAAGGTCAGAGCCTAGCAGATTCCCCCAAATTCAGACATATGGCATGTACATTTCTATTCAGTTCAGAATGCCTTCCAGGCTCCCGTCTCTCCTGCTTGATTCTGGTTACTTTATGCTGGGGGTTGAAGTTTCTTTGTGTTGACAATAATTGGTATGCTTTTTTAATGCTAGTCCAGGTTGTTGAAGGTCTTCCAGCAATTTTTATTAACCATTTCTAATTTAATTTCATTGAACAGAAAATACTTTTTGGATGGCCTGATTTCTTAGGCTTCCTAAGAAAACCAGTTTTATGGCTCAGACTGTGATCTATTTTGGTAAACAGTTTTATTCTTTAAATAATGTGTCTCCCATGGATGTTGAGTGTTATGTTCTGTAAATCAGCAGCAGCTCATGTAGTTGTTGTTCATCTTCCATATTCTTGCTGATTTTTCTGTTCATTTATCTTTTGGAGTGTTGAGATAGCTGTCATTGGGGATTAGTCTGTTGAAATACTGTTAGTGTTTGCTGTTTGAAACTTCCTTATGAGGTACATGGACATAGGGATTCCTGTGTACTTTGATAGCTTAGACCATTTCTCTCATGAGATGACCCTCTTTGTCCAGGATAGTATAGGACCTTTGTGTTAGACAGTAATTTTTCTCATATTGACATAGATACTTGAACTTCCCCATGACTAATGTTGACACTTTGTATCTTTCATCCTTTTTACGTGTAGTATATTTATATCTTTATACTTACAGAACTTCTTTGTTAATTAAAACTGTCCATAGGTAACATCTGCCTTTTAATACAGGTCCTTTAGTAGTCTGATCTTTTACAAACCTTAGTGTGGATTTTTAAAAAATCTCATATTTTAGTTTTCCTAAGTAGAAGTTCTCTTTGCGTCTTTGTTGTGCCTTTGGAGACAAGGTCTTGTGTTGACACAGGCCAGATGAGCCTTGAACGCTCTGCCCTCTTGCCAACCCTCCTAACTACAGATGCACACCACCGTGCCTGGCTCAGTGTCTTCTTAATATCTTTATTATTTTTTTATGAGCAGATGGGGTACTTTTATACTAATAACTTAAAACGCTTGTTTATTATATCTGTCAGTTCTGATGGCTTTTGATAAGAATTTTCTTGTCCTTATGAATTATAATTTTCTACTTGCTTGCATATTTGATAATATTTGTGTACTAGATATCATGATATTTATTTGTTGAGTGCTGAATTTCCCCTTATTATTGACATGCATTCATTGTATGAATTGATCAGTTCCATAAGAACACTTTCATTCAAATGTCACGCATTTAAATATTTTTGCATTTTGTTTGGGATGTAAATGAGAAACCATTTGCTACTTAATTTTAACATTTTGTATTTTGGCTCTGAATAGCATTTTTATTTCCTAAGCATTCTACCCAGTATTTTCTTACTTATGCAACTTTGCTGTGTGGTTAATAGGATCAGACACCATTACCAGAATTCCTCCGAACATTCTTTAACCATCTGGGGAGTTGTTTCCCTGACTGTAGGTATTTCCTTGATATGTACTTAAGGGCAGCTCCGAGGGGTTCTCTCATCATACAGCTTTCTCTTCTCTGGCACTCTGAACTGGGACTACTTTGAACTTGTGGAACTGTTACTGTTACTTGCTCAGTACTCCTCCAGGCTCTTGATAGGCTCCCCTTGTTTTTGTGGCCTTGATTCTTAAGATAGTTAAGCTGGGTTATCTGATGTTGGCTGAAATTTTCTCTGTGTGAGGCTCTGTGAGTTTGACACATGATCTCAATTTTAAATAACTTGTTTTTAATTAATTATGGGCCAACTTTACAAAAGAACACACAATTGTTGCTTTTATTTGTTGAATACAGTTAAATATACTCAAGATTCTAGTTCTGAGAACAATAACTTATGATATGAATTGCAGCATTTCTTAAGAAAGAGAAAATTGTGGGCTGATGTTAGTGCTTTTGTTTATTTTATTTTTTGAATGAGTATAGATTTTGTTTGATTATTTGTTTCTGAGACAGGGTCTCTCAGTGTAGCCCAGACTGGCCTCACATTTACCATAGCTCAAGATGGCCTCCAGCTCATAGCAGCTCCCAAGTATGGTCTCCTGATTTATGACTTACATTCTTCTCCTCTTCTGTTTCACCTATAGTCCAGAGGCAGAGTTCACCCAGATCTTGAATATTGATGAAAAGAACAAGTTGGGGGCCAGGATTATCAAAGCAGAGATGATGGGGAATATGGTAAGACCCCATGTGCTGTTCACTTGGAGAAGAATGAAATGTTAACTTTCACAGATATTTTGAGACGTTTCAATCAGTTAGATGTGGCATCCTTTGAAGATAATTATTGCTTCTTACTTTCTGCTTTTTAGAGTAGTAAATATTAAATAATTAGAAAAAAATGCAGTTTAATATTTGAAAGCACAAATAAATCAATGAAAATAATTGAGTGGTTACCTAGTAGGTTAACTCATAAAAATTTTAGAAAGTGTTCTGTTTTTCATAGAAGCATGGCTGATTAGCACGCTATTTTTTGTCTATCATTTAATCTATTTAATTTATCATTTTGTGGTTTATTTCGTGTTTTATATAAATTTACAAAGTTTGAAGAATAGTGAAGTATATCCAAAGTTTTTATGAAAATTTTTCATCAGAAATGAAGAAAATAAAGTTTTTGTAATTGCTTCCTATGATGAATAAATTTTTAGTATTGGAAGCTTGTAATACCTAAGAAATTGCAAACATGTGATTCTTTGTATTTCTTCTGTTTTCTTGAGTCTCTCAAAATATGCTCTCTTGAAACTATTTTCCTTAAAACCATAGACAGATGCTCTCGGTACTCCAGCAATTTGTACCTGAGGTGCACTCATTAAAATTAGCGTGACTTGATTGTTGAAGCTAGCTTCTAGCTGTAGGGCCTTTTGATTCACTGTTTTCCGTTTTATAACTTTGAAGTATTCTGTAATGAAAAATTCAACCTCCCAGCTTACCTCTCTTATTTTCCTTTTGAAGCAATTAGCTGAACAACTTAAAGCCCAACTTGAAGAGGCAAATAAATTTAAAGAAACCGCTACACAGATATCAGCAAAAAGATCAAGGGTAGAGGTAAGTAGTAAGAGTTTGTGTGAATGCGTATTATCTAGTCTAATATTATTGGAGTACAGCAGTGGTATTGTAATACTAGATGTCTGTGTGTAAATTTCACTAACATTTCCAGATGCAAGCCTCATCCTAGGACCAAGGAAATCTGCTTTTATTCTAAATTCTATGGCTTAGTATCTTTAAATTCTTTTTCTATTGAAGAGTAAGAGATTTGAATTAGACATTCATTTCATATGGGCCAAATTATTTTGTCTAAGGTTTGTTGTTTTACTTAGTATTACATGAAACAAAACCACTTACCTGCCAAGAACTTTTGTTTGAGCATGAATAAAGGGACAATAAAATCTAAATAATGGTATGTATCAGAAAGTTATACATGCTAATCCAGAAAGAGTGAGAAAGTACCTGTTGGGTAACTGGAAACAGACTATCAGACTTGGAGATAGATTTTTTTCCGGGGCAGCGGGGGAGCTGTCTAGCAAATGGTTACCTTTCTTACTATAAAATTGATAATACATTTGTGGAAGAATAGTATTTGCTCTCCCTCAGCTATTTTTAGATACCAATAGGGAATGTTCATTCCTAGCTATATCACCAAGTTGACTTAATAAAAAGTATTTTGTTTTCTCCTTTTTTTTTTTTCTTCTTTTTTTAGGTTTTATTTTTATTTTTCAAGACAGGGTTTTTCTGTATAGCTTTGCCTGTCCTGGACTCTCTTTGTAGATCAGGCTAGCCTCAAAATCATAGAAAGAGGCATTGCCTCTGCTTCCCTGAGTGCTGGGATTATAGGTGTGTACCACCACACCCTACTCCTTTCCTTCTTAAAATAGAAATTCACATTTTTTGCCAGCCAGAGGCTGTTTTATAGATACTGAATGGATAAGACTAAAGCATTTTGAGATTTGTTTATAAGAATATCCCCATAAAATGTTTATAATTTAGCATTTCATTTCAGTGTTTACAAAATTGAAAGCTATACAGTTTGAACTGTGATTGTTGGGAATAATTTAAAACTCAAGAGCATTTCACATTCTTAGGAAATGAAAAGCATTTATAAATGCTTTCTCTTTATAACAGAAAGTAGGTTTGTGTTTATTCTAGAAAAAATAGTAAATTACATGGCTGTTAATAATGGTTTGCTATTTTCCTTTTTAGTTTTTTGAGATGAAGTCTCTATTATATAGCTCTGGTTGTCTCGGAACTCACTATGGAGAGCAGGCTGTCTCTGCCTCGTAAGCACTGGTATTAAACACCTGTGCTACCATGCCAGGCTTTTGTGTTTTCTCTGTGGATGGACCTCTCTGTTGTAGGTGCATGAAGTGAGTTGGTGTCAGGTTCTATTTATTTGCAGCATTATGGAAATGAAAGAAGACAAAGTGGGATAGAGACACCCAAGGAGAGGAAGTGGGCTAGTTGTAAAATCATATCAATCTGTCTGAAGCCCTCATCAGTTAATCCATTTATGAACCATTTATTGAGGAATCTTTGATAGTGTACCAAGTCTTATATACACTTAAAATATTTACCTTTGACTTGGCCTGGAAAAGGAAGTTAAGACAGAAAATCACAAGTAGTCTAATAGTTCTTAAAAGTACTTGGGATCTGACTGTTGCCTGTAATTACATTCTTAGTTTTCTTGTTGAGCAAGAATGTAACTTTTCTGTGTAATGGAAGTAAAGTAGACAGTAAATTTACCAGAGTTATGAAGAACTGAAGAGAAGTACAGGGTCAGAAGTTGAAGGCCTTGCAGACTCTTGCATTATTCAGTGCAGTGCCTCTGCCTTCCATACAGCACTAAGGTTGTTTATAGATGTGTAAAATGTGTGTGTTGTTCATCTTGGAGTGATAGTGTCATAAAATATGATCTGCATGAATTATGGAAAATGAAATAAAGATTATAGGAAATGGGGCTATAGAAATGGCTGGGTGGTTAATTGCTATAAGTTTGAGTTCCTGCATTCACATCGCTACTCACAAACATTTGTATAACTCTAGTTCCGTGGAGTCTGGTGCCCTCTTCTAGCCTCTTCTAGCCTCTGTTGTTTGAATGGTTATTTGACTAGAGAAGCTAGGGTTTCTCTACCCTAGCTAGTTCCCAAGTAATTGAAACAAAGATCTTTTAGATTTATAAAAGCTTTAAGGCACCATAACTGAGCAGATATCAACCCTCTAAGCTATTTTGCTATTTCCCAACCACATTCCTGAAGTTACTTGCCGTAATTGTTCCTTCCTGGGCTGCTTCTGTTCCATCAGGCCAGCACTCATGGCCATGTGCTTATGATCTGTACTGCTTCATGATGACTTCCTTCTCTCCAGCTTCTTCTCTTCCTGCTGTATCTTCAGCTTCCTCTCTCTCCTCCTCCCAGCCTTGGGTTCTCCCAGCCTGACTAGTTCTCGTCTGTCCAGTCACACACAGGCTTCAGCTACATTATTAACATTTTAACTTTGAATTAGGTAAAGTTTACACAACAAAGACAGGTATAGATGAGAATGTGCTCAGGGCTGGAGAGATGACTCAGGTTAAGAACACTGTTCTTCCGAAGGTGCTGAGTTCAATTTCCAATCAACCACATGGTGGCTCATAACCATCTGTCTTGAGATCTGGTGCCCTCTTCTGGAATAAAGAAAGCTTTAAAAAAAGAAAGAAAGAAAGAAAGAAAGAGAGAGAGAGAGAGAGAGAGAGAGAGAGAGAAAGAAAGAGAGAGAGAGAGAGAAAAGAAAGAGAATGTGTTCATCTGAGTGGCACTAGATCTTGGGGCCAGTAATTAGCATCAGAACACATAGCACCAGACCCACCCGCAACACTCAGGAACCAGTGTCACATGTAGTGCACATGTATGCAGGCAAAAATTCATGCATGTAAAATAAAAATACAGTAATATGTATTTTTACAAAAGATCTCAATTTTTAATTTAGATGGAATCAATACAAAATTGCTGAGTGCTGCCTTCAAAGATCTGTGTATATTCAGTTTCTTAATCTTTTATTGCATTAGTAACATATTTCACAGGTCATTCTGCTATATGTATATGTAGTCTCTAGATTAAGTAAAGACTAGCACAATTAAGTTATGTTTAATAATAGAGTTTGGGGCAATGTTAGTACCAGTGAGGTTGGATTTCTGGGGAATCAATAAATCTTAGAATCACCAGCATATAACAGATAGCTCTAAGATGTAGCAAGAAGAGAATCTGGCTTTCATTATATTAATACATGGAAGTAATTCCCACATGGAACTATACCTTTTAGGTCAGGGACTTTATTTTTTAAAATTATAGGCATTCATATTTTCTGATTGAGTGACTAAGTTAAAGAAAGCAAGGCATAAAAAGTTGAAGAACTTGATAGATGGCTCATTCAGTAAAGTACTTGAGTTGGATCCCCAGAATCCATGTGCTAGACCTGATAATCCCGGTGTTAAGACAGTGGAGACTAGTAGATTCCTCGGGTTTATTACTTAGCCAGCCTAGCCAACCTGGTACGTCCTAGGCCAGTAAGAAACCCAGTGTAAAAACCAAAGAAAAGCAGGTGTTCAGGGAACCACATCCAAGGTCATCTTCTGGTCTCCATATGCATGCACACACATAACACCGGGGTGCGTACAAACAAAACTAAAAAGAATCCTAGGCTAGAGAATGTGATTAACATAATAAAATACTTTGAAATCAAGGAATGTAATTATACAGTTAATAATTACAGCTTTCACAATATGATGAAGTTCGAAGCCATATTATTTTGTTTTCCTATCTCTATTTTCTTTGTTTTTTGTTTTTGTTTGTTTGTGTGTGTTTTTGTTTTGAGACAAGGTTTCTCTGGGTAATCTTGGTTGTCCTGGACTCACTTTGTACACTAGGCTTGTCTCAAAAACTCACAGAAATCTATTTGCCTCCTCTTCCCTAAGCGCTGGGATTACAGTTGTGTGCCAGCATGCCCGGCTCATCTTTATATTTTCTAGCAAGGGAAGAAATAAGGTTTAAAATATAACATCTCATAAAATAACTAAGGGAGAAACGTTAGGACATTAAATATTTGCAGAAAAAGAAATTCCAATAAGGATTTATTTTACTTCTTCAACACGGGGGTTGTTAAATGTAAGTAGAATTGATTTTTATCGTAAATTCTAATTTGAGAAGAAAATTGAAATATGAATAATTTGATTGGCTTTGTTTTCAATTGCTCTTTAATAAATATATCACCTAATGCTCTTATTGATTATTACTAATGACATTCCACTTGCATTATAGAAAACTTTTATCTTATGTTATGCCAGGAATATATTCGGCTATAATTTTTTTAGTAACAATATCTTTAAACTATGTAAAATGTAATAACTTCTGAAGAACCAGACACATGAAAGGTATTTGACCTGTTAAGACAAAGGAAACACTGATATCATTTCAATAGGTGCTTTGAAAACTCTGCTTTGTCAATTGGTTGCCTTGTTACAGTCAAGTCCAAGTTAAAAGTTTATGAAACATCCATTAAGTATGCTGTCCACTGTATTAGATGTGGGGTATTCTCAGACAAGTCCTGGTAGACTATTGCTACTTCATCATCCTTTTATTTTCCAACGTAATATTTTTATTGATTATTTGGAAATTTTACATAGTGCACCTTGGTTACACTTGCTTCCCCCATCTTTCCAGGTCCACCGTCCTCCACCCTTATGTGTTCTCTGGAAAAATAAAAAGAAAGGAAGGAAGGGAGGGAGAAAGGAGGAGGGAGAGGGGGGAACACCAACTCTAATTCATGTGGCCCATATACTCATTTGAGCATGGTGAAACTCGCAGTGGCCAGTGGCCAGTTTCTTAAAGAGAACTGAGTCCTTCCCCAACCTCAACCCTCAGCAGTGAGTTCAAGACCACTGAATGGTTCAGTAATACCGTATCTCAGAATCTTTTTAAAAGTAAATAAGAGGGTTGCATATAGCTCCTTGGTGGGATGTTTACTTAGTTTTACAACTGAGGGCTTAGGCTTAACTCCCAGTGTGTCCAATTAAAATCAGTAACATAAATATTTGAAGATTGCCTTAGTAGTTAAATTAGTAAAATACTAAAATGAACTTTGGGTCTCTTGTCTTCTGTTATGGTCACTTTGTAGTGGGTGATAAAAATCCAAGAGACTTGTCGGCACATAGTTCTGCACTATGCCACATAGTTCTGCATGGTAACTAGAATCTTTTCTGTGATGTTGTTAAGTGTAGAAATTTACCATCGTTTTAGTATTTCAAATATTAACTAAACCTTTCCATAGCATGAAGATGAACAAGAAGTGATCCTTACTAAAACAGATGCATCTGGAAGAATATGGCCTATGAACACCCCCAAAGAAACCCTGGATCTGAAAGCAAAAAGAACGAACAGACGGAGAGTATGTTTAGCATATGCTTTCATTTACTAATTCACAATACTTTTTTTTTTTCTTTTGAGTTTCTTTTTTATTAGACTAGAAATTTTTTGAAATGATAACATTGGAAAGTAACAAATTATCACTTTTATTCTTAGTTGTATCTTTTTACCTTTTACAAATGGCAAACAATTCAACTATGTCTTTTTCTGTGTCTGAACATGAAAGGCTTACCACAGTATTAATTTTAATGTATATTTCTTTGATGTTGTCTTCAGTTTATTTTACATGTTTACCATATTGTACATATAAATGCTTGGCCCTGTAGACACCTAATTTGAGGCTTGAAAATGGGGTGTTCTCACACAGCACTGTCTTAATTAATTACGTAGGCTGCATGAGTTTTTAAGCACCCCATTTTCTTTTCTATCTTTCATCTGTGGCAGTTTTCAGCACTACATTGAGTATTTGGGGAGGTTTTAAAAACAACACATTCACTTTCCTTAAGTTAGATTTTCATTTTAAATTTGAAGATCATGTATGATAATTAAATATACAAATAATTGTTCATTGGGGAATTTTATGTCAAATATTGTTTGCCTGTTGTGTGCCTATCCTGCTATAGATACTATTGATTTTTTCAATAATTAGAATGAGATTAAAACTTCCAATGTAATGAGAGGACTGGGGATGCTGGAGAGATGGAGAGAAAAATAGAAGTTTGCATATACACAATGGCAACACTGACTAGGAGTCCACAAACACAGTCAGATGCCATTTGAATTGCATATTGCTCAACAACCTAAATAAACTATTAAAGTCAAAGACTTAGTCATTCAAGGCTGGGATTTACATTTTGAGCGTAGGCCAGATATTAAGTATGTAGGCCCAGGGAAATCATAGCAAATGAGTTTCAGGTTAGTAAAAAAAATATTAGCAATGTCAGAATAGACTGTGATAATAACTTATTGGTTAGGAATGACTATTTTATCAGACTGGCTACCAGAACAATATGTCAGATTGGTGGCCTGGCTAACAGAAATGAATTCTTGCAGTGTTGGAAGCTGGGAAGTCCAAATGAAGTCACTGGTAGGTTAACGTCTGGGTTTACATTGAAGCATTCTTATTTTATTCTCACATAGTAAAGAGCAGAGACAGAACAGGTGCTGTCATGTCTTGATAAGATACTAATCTTATTCATGGTGGCTCCACCTGTGATCTTCCTGATTTCCTCTCCAAAGTACTGACTCCTGGTGCCATCATATTGGGACTGTGACACCAAGTGAGTTGAGGGAGGGATACAAGCATTAGGCCTATAGCAGTGGTTCTTCATCTCTCTCTATTGTATACTTATTTCCTATTTGAATACTAGCAGTCTTCTTTCCATAGCACTAAAAGTTAGTATTTTAAAAATGATGCCACATGCACACAACAGATCTTATATGGAAGAGTTTATTACTTGGAGGTAGGGAGAGAGAGGGAAGGAGAGAGACATGGTAAGGGGGGAACCACCCTGACAGAGAAAGGGGAGAGATCAGAGAGGAGAGTAAGAAAGTGGGAGATGGGAGGGAAAGAGAATGACAGACCAGTTTTACCTGAAGTAACTGGCCCGGATGATGCAGGTACTGACATAGGATGTTGTCAGGACCCTAAAGGCGCCTAAGGGCAGGCCAGTTGAATTGCCTGTACAACATAACAGTAAGGAATTTTAACTACAAGAAAATTAGAGGAGAGAGGAAAGGACAGTTGTAATCTTTCTTCATACTTGGCAATCAGCTAGTAGACTTCCTCATGGGAAGGAAGACAGGAAAGGGGAAGAAGCATAAATTGTAATACAGACTTTGTTTCACATGGAAGTTTCAATTGTGATACCTGGTGGGATTTTGTACATTTATTATCAGATTCATGGACTATCCATTCAAAGTATCTGCAAAAACTTCATTAGGTCACTTTTCTGTAGGTTTCAACCCATGAGGGTAAAGAAAGGATCCGATACTTTCCTGATGATGATCATCTGTGTCTCAAAGATTTAGTCAAGAATGAGAAGATGGGAACAGATACCAATCAAAACAGTCTTTTCATGAGAATGGCATCTAAGGTAAGAGACTCCCAGCAAACCTTTGCATTTTGAGAAACTGATTTATCAATCTGCTCATACATATTAAAGAGATCTGGTTGTCTCTAATCTTAGTTTATTTCATTAAATTGAACCTTTTTACATGGTACATCAGGAAAAGATTAGGACAGATATTGTGTGTGACTTTTCCAATATTTTAAGTGAAAATAATTTTTTCACATGTTTTGATAACAGTTTTCCTCCCTCATCTTTTCCCAGATCTCCCCCCTTCCCCATCCACCCAACTCCGTGTTCTCTCTTTCTCTCCAGAAAACAGACAAATGAAAAACAAAACAAACAGGAAAAACAACAACAAAGAAAATGTCTGGGAAACAATCAAAACACAATGTTAAAAATGCAAAATAAAGCGTCATGAGACAAAAAGTCTCCAAAATTTCATTGAGTTGTTTTTGTGTTGGCAATCTACTACTGGGCATTGGGGCTTCCTTTAAATGAGACTCCATTGGAGAAAACTAATTTTTTTTTTTTTTAATTCTTGATAACAGTTAGCACTTGAAGACTGCTTCTGCATTAAGGTTGGGTCCATTTCCCTTTTCAGTGCTTGTCAGATACCATGCACATAGTGTGCCACCATCTTGGAATTTTCTACCTGTTTCCTAAGTATAAAATATTTTCTACTACCTGTTAAAAAGACTTTTTGTTGATACCAAATATGACAGTATTGTGGACCTAAAGTCATAGAAGAATTATATATGACTGATAAGTTGAGAACATCTGAGTACACCCCAAAGAAAAGGTAGTGGGCAAAGTCCAGATAATTGATGTGTAGGAGAAGGCCATTCATGCAGTTCTCAGGTAAACGGAACCATGTTTCAGTTCTGGTTAGGTATCATTCTCACTTAGTTGGCAAGTCTATACCAGAATCAGTTCAAACACTATAAATAAGAGAAGATTAGCAGCATCTGAAAACTTTTATAAAATATGGAAGTGCTGTCTTTCATATACAGAACATAAACATCTCCCTTAATGATATAGGAACATTGTGTTATATTTAATAAGGCCATGATTTTATAAATGGAAGCATATACTGTGTTGTTTTAGTATACTGTAGATAAAATAAATCCCCACTAAATACCTTCGCACTGTTTGGTTTATTTATTCTTGAAGAAATTTTGTTTTCTTCTATTTCTTGTTTTATAGAATGTATTTACATTATATTGATGACACATAGTTTAGAGATTGGGTTCTTAAGGAGAGAATATCATTAATGTGCCAGGCACCTTCAGCTCAGTTGTCAGACAAATGTGGCTGCACATGGTGGACCACACCTATAATCAGAGCAATCCCAAGGCTCAGACAAAAGGATCAGGAGTTCAAGGCTAGCATGAGCTACATAGTGAACCTCCATTAAAAACCACAAAAAATGTGCTCCATGTAGTCTTGGAACTTGGCAGTTGTTCAAAGACATTTCTCGTTACATTCTAGACTCTTTAAAGTGGTTGGTATTTCTTTATAGTTCGCAACGTCATCTGTCTATGTGAACATTCTGCACTTGGAAAAGCATTCACTGTCTTGCCAAGTGGGCCTCTCTCAGTGTTAATTAGATCATATTGGTTCTGTGTCAGAGTCTTCAGTGTTTCTCTTGGCTCTTTTCTTATTCTAGTAATTATAAAGTGGTGATTAAATCCCTGGATTATATTTCTCCTGCAGTACCATTGAGTTTTTGCATTATGTATCTTGAAATTCTTTTACTAGGCACATAAATTTAGGAATATTGTGTTTTGAAGTGGAATTTTTTTTTTTCTTTTTTGCTTTTAGAGACAAGGTCTCACTAGGTAGCCCTTGTTGGCTTGAAACTCACTATGTTGACCAGGATAACCTTGAACTCATAGAGACCCACCTGCTTCTGCCTTCCATGTGCTAGAATTAAAGCATGAGCATTCTTTATTTCACAATCCTTAATTAGAAATACCCTTTTACTTAAGTAGAGCTACTCCGTCTTTAAATTGTTGTAAAGGTCTGCTGAGATACAAGTATCTTATATTGCTTTGTATTTGATGGGGTTTTTTTGTTTGTTTGTTTTGTTTTAAGTATCAGGGAAGTATGGATAGGTTGAGCAGAAGATAATGTAGTTAAAAAGGAAAACAAGCCTACAAACAATGAACACAATGCAGTCTTTCTGAGACTGATGGGAATACTTTAGAGGGACATGAGCTGAAGAATGGCAGCATAGAGAGACCTGGTCATAGATCATGTGCAAGCTGGAAGGGAACAGTGCCTTGGAAAGTTAACACCTGCTTGCTAGAACATAAAGAGTGAATAGGTGTGGCCAGATGTGTTAGGAGAAGTCACTGACTCTTGATTATGACAATGGTCACTTTTGATTATGAGTGTTTACCTTATATCAACCATGTGTCGTGAGGATAAACTCAGAAGACAGACAGTATCCTTGTGATCATTGTAAAATAAAGAATTGAGAGAATGCAGAATGAATAAATAGCAAGCTCAAGGTTAAATAGGTAGGAGATGGAATTTTACTGTGTTTATTTTGACTGTGGAATCAAGCTTCCAATTGCTACAGCTTTTTGTATCTAGTATTTTCCAGGCTGTAGCAGAGTTTGTATTTGTCCTTGTATAGAACTCTTTAAGGACGTTAAACAGAGACATAAAATATGTTTTTTTTCTCTTTGTCTATATGTTGGAAAGAGTGTCAGAGGAGTAGAGATCAAATGGAACAATAATTACTTTTTATATTTGTATATCCTGTGTTTTCAAGTAGTGTAACCTCAGCATTTTGGCTTCTTTTTAGCTCAAGTGAACATAATGGTTTCCATATTATAGTAGTACAAAACTAATTGAATGACATGAATTTGTACTTAGCAAAGATTCAGTGTCTTTAGCTGTGATGAAGTTGATGGTGGCCTCAGTAATGATACATAGATTGATTTTCTTTTTCTTTCTTTGTTTCTTCTTCTTTTTTTTAGCTCAAGCTTAATTTTAATCATTTAAAAAATTATAGGCTATGTCATAGTACTTACAGATAGGACTTTAGGATGCCACTATTCAATAAAATATTAAGGCCTTCTCTCACCCACTGTTATTAATTTGGTTTTTCAGTTTATGGGAAAATCAGATGGAGACTATTATACTTTGGATGACATGTTTGTCTCCAAAGCAGCTGAGAAGGAACATCTTGGTAAAGTGGAAGAGAACCAGAGGAGAAGAGCAGTAGCTGAGCACCAGAATCTTGCTGCACAAATGGCAAAATGCCTGTACTGTTTTGACAGTTCTCAGTTCCCTAAGCATCTTATTGTTGCAATTGGTTTGAAGGTAAGAAAGAAGACACAGACAAGATAAAGTCATTTCGTATATTCAGATATGCTAATACTTTTGCTCTCTAAGTTAACATAGCTCTTAGGGTTTTTGATAGACCAAGCATCAGTGTTTCATTATTTCAGCCCATGTTGTATATGATTGTGTTCTGTTTAGAATCAGATTCCTGCTCTGCTGTTTTTGAGCTTCATGACCTAATGATTGAATTGATTTCAGCGGTAAAATCTCCCCTCAGTGTCTTAATCCAAAGCAGCTTCCTTTTGTGTTTGTTTGTTTGTTTTTTAATTTACCTCCTCATAGCATGTCTTTGATTTCTTATAGACTGTGTCACAGTTTGAAAACTTTATTAAAGTTACATTGTCTTGTTGGTTGGGTCATTCCCCAAGTCTTTCAGCTTTCTGAATGTAGAGAGAACCTATGTATTCAATTGTATTCCAAGCATTTCCTCTTCATAATGTATCACTATAATCATTTAAAGTATCTAATACTTATACAAATAAAGACATGGGAGCCTTAAGAGGTAAAAACTTGCTAGCTCAGCAAGGTAACTTTATTTTCTGAATGATATACAAAATATCCATTCACAAGCCTGATTCTACAACCAAACTGCTAGTTCTTTAGTTTTACCTGATACTTGCCAGCTGTTGCTTTATTGTTCCTGCAAGCCCAAAGAAAGGTTCATCAAAGGTCCAGTTGCTTATCAAAGAAGCTCTGGCTCCTCCCCTACGTTCTTGGCAGGCTGAACCATGTCACTGTTATGGTGTGGAGCTCCAAGCCAAGTCAGAAGGGGCTAAACCGTTTCATGTATACTTGGGGTAGCTCCAGGCCACCCAGCTGACTGTGCCTTGGGTCATAGAGCAAAGACCACAAGACCTCTCCCAAGCAACTTGGCCTAAAATAGGCAGGAACTTTCTATTCTTTAGCACCCCTTATCTATGAAGGCTTTTAGTGGCACCCCCAGACTGCATCTCTAACTCCATCTGACAAATGCAGTATCTATTTAGGCTTTGTATTTTGCTAAAAATTAGATTTTCTGTGTTTAAAAGCCAAATATCCAGTAACATATCAGTGTCACTTATTTCAATAAATATGGTGTTTTGGTGACTATTTTTTATGTTGTATATATTAGTTTGTGGATGTGGTAGGTGCCAAATTTTAATTGTCATAAAAAAGCAAAGAATCAGGAAAATTTTTTAAATTTTTATTTTAGTTCATTTAAAGGGTTGTTTTGTTTTTAGAGCACAATATTGGGATTTGAATCTAGGGCTCCACCTAGGCAAGTGTTCTTCTATTGAAGTGTAATAAAATTACCCTGATTCAGATGGCTATTGTCATAAAGTGAGGGATAAAATGATGGAGAGGCCTTATGTTAGAAAGATTTTCTAGAAGTCTACTCTGGGGCACCAGTGAATGAGAAGCTTTGGCAGGGAAGAAAAGGAATCATTCCTTTAATCCCAGCACTTGGGAGGCAAAACTACAGAGAGAGTTCCAGGACAGCCAGGGCTATACAGAGAAACCCTGGTTTTTGTGTTTGTTGTGTGTAAATGGTTGTGGTTGTTGTTCGTATGTTTATTTGTTTATAAAAGTAAAAACCACTAGGACGGATTTGTGAGAATGGGTGACTGAGGCTGAATGAATGAGTTCTAGCTTCAGGAACTAATAGTTTGGGGAACATTTATTATATTTATTTATTATATTTATTATTTATTTATTTTATTTCTCATCATTTATTTATTATTTTTGTATTTATTATGTTTCTCCTCATTCATATACTTATTCATACCTCCTTCTTTATAATAGATAAATAACTTAAGGTTATATGTGATCATATATGTAAGGAAACAGATTTTTGCCAGAGAGGTAAAGCTATCCTGGTCTTGTTTTCTTTCCTTCGGCTGGTTAACTCAGTTTTCTCCCATAATGAGAGAAATTGCCTGGTTGGTACACATAATTTAAACAAAAAGAAAACAACTCTCCTCACAAAGGAACAAGAGCTAAGTATGAATGACCATGGTCCAGGAACTTCAGTTTAGGTCACCCCAAGTTCCATGTTCCAGTGTCTTAAAAATTCCCTGATGCTCTTAGAATAACAGAATAAGGAAAAAGAAAGAAAAAAAAAATCACAACACTTCTGTATATATTAGTGAAAACACCAGGTAGGCAAGTTGTATAACAACTGGGAAATCTCGTCAATCTAAGGCTTCTTAGCTTTTGATTGGTAAAAGTTAGTGCTTTGTTGTATATTCTGGAAGTTTTACATATTGGTCACAGGAGTGTTACAGAAAAAGGAGAGGAGTAAATGGCTGTTAAGAGGGCAAAGGGTTAAAGGTGGCCAGGGTACCTTGGCTCTGGATTGGCAGCATGTTATTCTCCATAGCAACTGGAGCCCTGGCCACTCATTAGCTGTACACAGCACAGGATGCAGCTCACCAGGACCTTCCATTCATAAGGTTTACATTTTATTTTGTTTTTCAAAAAATTATGTTGTTTTCAGCATTTGTAAATATATAGTTACTTCAGATAAAAGATCAAGTGGCATTTGTTCTTGTTCTTTCTTGAGGAGTCTTAGTTTTTAATGTCTTTTATGAAAATTGAGACTTGTGTTATGAATTTCTAGTTTTTTAGAAGCCATTTCCATGATGTTTTAAATGTAAAAAACTATCTTTGAGAGTATTTAAAATAAAGATAGCTTTTATAAACAAGTGTGCCAAAATAAGTTCCCATGATTTCACTACTGTAGTCTCATCTGTTACAGCTAAGACCAAATAACACATCGCCTTTGGAATTTGCCCCTAGGTTTACTTATGTTTGCCCAATTGTCGGTCTCTCACTGAGGGCCACTGCCTCATCGTTCCTCTGCAGCATCATCAAGCAGCCACTGTATTGGATGAAGATATCTGGGAGGAGATTCAGGTCAGTGCTTCAGTGCTCAGTGTCTGCAAGACTTGTTTTGCAAATTATTATGGTAAATTCTAACAGGTTTGATATCTTTACTTGACAATTTGTAGGTGTCTAGATCATCTCTCATTATTTTTATTTTTGTCATATTCTCCTATTTTGAAATCTTTTGTTTATTAAACAAACTGAGAAAGTAATTACTTTAAAAAAGACAATTGGTCTCCAATAAAAAGACATAGACTAACAGAATGGTTGCGGAAACAGGAGCCAACATTCTGCTGCATTCAGGAAACATTCCTCAGCAATAAGATAGACACTACCTCAGAGTTTATGCCAGTGAAGCTGAAGTAGCACAGTTTTGTTTTCTTTTTCTTTTACTTCCAAATTTTTGTGACACTCAAATTAATTATACTCTGATGACTAGCCCTCTGTTTATGCATCCATTTATTAGGTATGTTTTGAAAAGTGATTTGACCTAATTCAAAACATTGTTTGAAAATGCAGAAGTTCTTTTTCAGTCATTTTGTTTTTAGATACTATTACTAATAACACTGGATTTAACCTTGGATCTTATGTTTGGCGGAAAATGTAAAGATAGTTCCACCAAAACATACTTGAATAACTATAAATTGCAAATGAGAAAGATGCAAATGGTATAGTATTATTTTTTTATGTTGAGCTCTCAGAATTTTTTTTTTATGCAGTTGATCATCTCAAGTTATCCCATCTAACCCAGAGTTTTTGAGACACAAACTTTTGCAAATGTGGAGTTCTTAAATATATGGCTTTGGTTTTTCTTCCCCCTTTCCATAGATGTTTCGGAAATCATTGGTAAAGATGTTTGAAGATAAAGGATTGGGTTGTATCTTTTTAGAAACTCATATGGGCATGAAAAAACGATACCACATGGTTTATGAGTGTATCCCTCTCCCAAAGGAAGTGGGTGATATGGCTCCCATCTATTTTAAGGTATTTAAAAGCTGATTTTGTATAGATTTGTCTTGTTTATATATTCATTTGGGGGGATATGTTTGTAGTAATGTATTTTTTATATATTCATACCAAATTTTATATAAAAAAGTGAGGTAAAGCATAAAATATTCAAAGTACATTTCTGTATAAAGAATTTTGAGCTTTTTATTTAAGGAGGCTTGCTTAGAAGTATAAATAAGCAACCTGGTGTGGTGGACACGCAAGTAATTCCAGCACGCTGGGAGGCAGAGGCAGGCGGAGCTCTGTGAATTCAAGGCCTGGTCTGCAAAGCAAGTCCTGAATAGCCCAAGCTACACAGAGAAACTCTGTCTCAAAAAACAAAACAAACAAACAATAAAAGTATAAGTGAGCTATAAAATAGTGACTTATTTTACTTTTTCTTAGTGAAGTCATTTTTTTTCCATGAAGCACTTCCAAGTCATAACTCTATAAAAATGAACTCATTCAATTGTAAATAGGGAATAACAGCATATATGATATATATATATGATATATATGTGTGTGTGTGATTTTGCTTAATGTTAATTCCACATTAAAATGCTTTGCATTAATTGTAACCACTAAAAAAAGATTATTTTGTAAATAATATCTCTACTACTTTACTTAGGAAATCTTAATATTCCATTTCTCTGTATTTTAATCTATGCTTTTAAAATGTAGACTTTAGTTTTGACAATAATTTTTCTTGTTGTATGGGATGAAATCACTTTTGGTAGGCACAAATCATATTCACTCTTCTGATGTTTGGAAGAATAGTAAAATTAAATGGATTTATGTGAGAATATTTCTATGAATAAAAAGGAAATTTATGAAATTGTATATTCACAGATCTTCTCCAAGATCACGTTTTGTCACACAAAGTTGAGCTGGTCACCATTCATAAAAATGAGTATAAAGAATATTCTCTCTGAGTAAATGTCAGGCTTTGAAAAGTTAAGTACTTCTAGTTTTAGGTCTTCTATTAAGGCTTTCACCCATTCATAACTATAGTCTGTCATGTGCACTGTACCCTGCATTAACTAAAAGAGAAAACAACAAAAAACCAGCTTCTTTGTGTTTGCTTCTCTATTGATTTTTTTCTTTTATTGTTGTTGTTCAATTACTTTTTTCTTAGAAAGCCATAATGGAATCTGATGAAGAATGGTCCATGAATAAGAAGTTGATTGATTTGTCTTCAAAAGATATTAGAAAGTCTGTAAGTAGTATTCAGATTTTCTAATATAAGAAATTACTCTTGTGTTGAGAATCTTTGTGAAAGTCCATTTCTTGGTTGAGAATTAGGTTATTTGGCTGAGTAAAGGTGAAGTAGCTAAGAAACACATTGAGAAGAACGTATGTTCATTCTTTCTCATTTGTAAAATGCTTATTTGTTTATAGGGGGATTTTGTATGGTCAGATAAATCCTTCTTCCTGGTCCTCAGCCCTTCCATTTTACCTATAATCAGATGTGGTGGCCACTGTATTCTGCCATGACAACATCTCAGGAAAAGGACATTTTTGTCACTGGTCTTATAATAAAAGAAACACTTTTATATGGATGTTGTTTTGAGTTTGGCACACTTCCGTTTTTTGTAATGTTCTGCTTCCCCAATCTCCCTTTCTCCCCACTCCATTTAAAAAGAAAAAAATGTGTGTGTATGAATATGTGTGTGTCCTCATGTCCTCGCCTCCTACTGTGTTTGAGACAGGGTCTCTTATGTGCTGCTTTATACACTAGGCTAACTGACACAAGTCTCCAGGGTCTCTTATCTCTGCATTCAATCTTGCCATAGCAATCCTGAGATTATGGATATGCGCTACTACATCAAGGTTTATTGGGTTCTGGGATCCCAGTTTGTCAGGTCCTTCCACTTGTATGGCAAGGATCTGCTGAACCATTTTCCTGGCCCCAAACTTATTTTTTATATAGACGTTCCCTGCTACATTCTTAGAAAGCAGTAGCTGAGTTAGAGTGTGTATTTACCATTTTGGGGGGGGATATATGTAAGTTTTGACTTGCAGGTTCAGTTTTTGATGCAATATAA
Source organism: Pachyuromys duprasi (assembly GCA_028658305.1). Taxonomy (NCBI): domain Eukaryota; kingdom Metazoa; phylum Chordata; class Mammalia; order Rodentia; family Muridae; genus Pachyuromys; species Pachyuromys duprasi. The sequence goes on from CM053751.1 coordinate 101,737, forward strand.
TAATTACCTCTATAATGACTATTCTTTTGTAGAAATAGAAATTAAATTGAATAGATATTTGATAGACATAGATTGCTTTTGAATTTCTTTTTAAAAATAACACAGTAAGTCTTTATTGCATGCCTGCCATTTATCAGCTCTGTTTCAAGCGTGCTCTTTATGTAGTAGACCAGAACAGAGAAAATGGAGCTTACTATAATGCAGGCTGTCAATTCAGCCCATATGCTAAACTCATTCTTCCCTCTTGAGTGGTTTGTTATTGTTGTTATATTTAAATACAGATGTACTGGCCCATGTATTCCCTCTGGAGGCTTTTCATGCTGCTAAGGGTTGAATAGTCTGAGATCAGATGACCTTCAAACCCTAAAGCATTTCAGTATGAACCCATTTTTACAGAAAATGTATGGCCACTGCCGTTCAAGTAGATGTCACAGGTATATTTTCCTTTCACATCTAATGTAAAACACACGGATGGTTAGCATGCCCTATCATAGTGATAGCCCAGTCCAAAAGTGCAGATTTCATAGAATTAGTGAAGGTTTTGGGTTTTCATTGTTGTTGGTTGGTTGGTTGGTTGGTTGGTTGGTTGGTTGGTTGGTTGGCTGGCTGGTTTGTTCAAGACAGGGTTTCTCTGTGTAACCTTAGCTGTCCTGGACTCTCTTTGTAGAGCAGACTGGCCTCAAACTCAGAGTGATCTGCCTGCCTCTGGCTCCCCGAGTGCTGGGATTAAAAGTGTGCCCTGCCACACCTAACTTTCTCCAAGGGTTTTAGTGTTATAGCTTCAATAGAAGATGTTCAGTGAAACAGCTTGTGTGCTTTATTCGGGGTGAACAGAGCTGTGTGAATCTTGGGGGTGGGAAGGGAATTTTCAGGGTGGGAGTATATCATTGGCAGGAGCTGAAATGCTGGGGATGCTTTATTTGCATGGAGAGAAATTCAAGGTGTTAAGCTACATGACTACCCCGAGAATCGAGAATCATAGGGGTGGCCTGCATCAGGACATGCAGGCACAGAACAGGGAGGGAGCCATCCTTACTCCTGCTGGTCTCAAGATTGAGAGTTCCAGTCTCAACCTGACTCTAGCTCTGTGGTGGTTTCTCCAGTGGCACAATCCATCTGCCCCACACAGAGCTTTGACATATTCAGGGCCCCCAGAGTGTACAAAGAAAAACAAAAACAGAGAGTGCTGGCGCCATACACTTCATGTTATTTCGCAAAGTATTGCATGCGGCGTCCCTGATAATCTAATTGGGTGGCATAGTGTTCCTCACTTTTGTCATTGGACAACTTTGCACAAAGTGTTTTTTGTACAAGAGATAGAAATGAATGAAACAGTCTTCTATATGCTGAAATTTGAGCCTGGGACTTGCATGTACCTCAGTCTCTTGGATGTTCCCAGCAAACCTCAGAATGTTCCATGTTTGTACTGAGACTCAAATGTTGCAGAACTGTCTGGCTTTATATAATTATGAGAATCAGAGTGTGCTTACAGCCTTATTTGGTTGTCCTGTGCTTTTACTTTATTTTTTTTTTTTTGATTGTTAAGGTCATGCATAACTATTACTTTAAAAATAGAGAACTGTAGAAAAATACAAATACGTAAAGTACCATTTTTACGGTTATGCTATTTTGTAAACTGTTTTTTAAATTCATGCTTTCTGTTGGCCTTAATTTTCTTTGATTTATAATCCTTCAAGAAGAATTCTATGTTCCTACCATACAGCACTACACACTCTAAAGTTGTGCCTTTCTAAGTACTCAAAACCAAATGTGTGCAGTTAAGTAGCAGTATCTGAGTCAGTTTGCAGAAGAGTTATGCTGATTGTATGGTCGTGTTAAAGGGAAAGCTTACTGTATATTGACCAACCTGAATAATTTCTAGTGATAAAAGTTGGAACTTAAGAGAAAAACTTAGAAAGATACAAAATCTATTTAATGATAGGGAAGTAAATTATAGTTCTTTCAATCAGTATGGAGATTACAACTCTCTTTCTCTCTCTCTGTGTATGTGTGTGTGTTTGTAGAAAGGGAGGAAGAGAAGAATAATAGAGAGCTGATCCCAAAGATACTGTGAAATTAACTTGATAAACTAAATATTGCTATATCTACCTCACCAGTTAGTGAGATAAATAAAAATTATAAACTTATTCATGTTTGATAAATATTATCATAGTAAAGATATTATGCACCTGCAAGCATATCCATAGATATATGATCAAGCTTCCTCTTCCTAAGTAAAATATGAAAAACCATATCTTTATTTGTATAATCATAGAAAAATTATTCCTTGGCTATGTGAGAATATTTGAATGCCTTTTTCCTATTATCTCCAAGAGAAGGAAAGTATTTGCTTTGATTGTGAATTACTAGACTTGAAGAAGATCTGTCTGGCTAAAAGGCTGTCAGAGTGAATTCTTTGGAATTCTAGGTCATCAGAATTTTATCATGGAGATTATTTTGACGCATGATTAGTTCACTGATGGCAGAGAATCAGAGCAGCAGCAAGTTACGCATAGTGTTTCCATTTCACGTGTGATTTGTTTGTTTACCTAGGTGCCCAGAGGCTTGCCTTACTTTGCTGTAGACTTTGGCCTTCAGGGAGGATTTGCCCACGTCATTGAAGATCAACACAAATTTCCTCATTACTTTGGAAAGGTATATTCACAAATTTCATAAAACCTTGAATTTTAATGGTTTGGTTAATACTTCCCTTGTGAAAGAAAATTAAAAATTCGGATGCAGTATACAAGAAATTGATGAGTTCTTCTCTATATAAGCTTTAGAGAGAGAGAGAGACGTTAGGAAGTAACAATAAAAATACCAGAATATTCATGACAGAGTTAGAGATATCATTGTGTAACCAAACATTTTTGGTAGTGTGCATTTAATAACTGTAATATTTTCCTTTGAAGTCAGGCAGCTTTGTCCTGAAAAATGCTGACAGTTGCTAAAATTTATTAAGGGCTTTACAATATGCCTCTCTACTGTCCTAATCAGTCATCTGGTGCTCACAATAATGCTGTTGTCTAGATTTTGTTATAACATTTGTTATGCAGGTAGAAAAAAAATCTAAACTGCAGACAGGCTTTGTAACCCTAGCGTTATGTGCTAAGTGAGAGAGCCTGGTACCACAACTTATGATAAGTGCAGAGGATAATGGCTTCGGCTCTTCATTTATACTTAAGGTATAAACCAGGAAAAATAAATGACTAATTTCGCACAGGTAGGTTCTGGGTACATATGAAAGTCTCAGTCTTGTTTTTAATTGCTGAGTGGTATTCCATTGTGTAAATGTACCACAATGGATATAATTTCTGTATCAATTCCTCAACTGAGGGACATCTGGGTTGTTTCCAGATTCTGGCTATTACAAATAAAACTGCTGTGAATATGGTTGAGCAAATGTCCTTGTTGTATAGTTCAGCATATTTTGGATATATGCCTAGGAGTGATATAGCTGGATCTTGTGGTAGCACTATTCCTAATTTTCTGAGAAAGTGCCAGATTGATTTCCAAAGTGGTTGTGCATGTTTACATTCCGACCAGCAGTGGAGGAGGGTTCCCTTTTCACCACAACCTCTCCAGTATGTGTTGTCACTTGAGTTTTTGATCTTAGCCTTTCTGATGGGTGTAAGGTAAAATCTCAGGGTTGTTTTGCTTTGCATCTCTCTGATGGCTAAGGACATTGAGCATTTCTTTAAGTGTTTCTCTGCCATTCTATACTCCTCTACAGAGAAATCTCTGTTTATCTCTGTACCCCACTTTTTAATTGGAATACTGTTTCTTTTTAACTTCTTGAGTTCTTTATATATACTGGATATTAGAACTCTGTCAGATATAGGATTGATGAAGATCCTTTCCTAGTCTTTAGGCTGTCATTTTGTTCTGACAACAGTGTCCTTTGCTTATACTCCATCCAAAGACCATGGAGATAACCTAGAACCTCTACTCAGATGTAGTCTGTGGCAGCTCAGTCTCCAAATGGGCTTCCTAGTAGGGGAACAGGGGCTGTCTCTGCTCAGTGGTTGGCTCTTTGATCATCTCCCCAAGAGGTTGGCAGGCAGCCTTGCCAGGCCACAGAGACAATGCATCTAGTCCTGATGAGACCTGAATGGCTGGGGTCAGATGAAAAGGGTTGAATAACCTTCCCTATCAGTGGACTGGGAAAGGGGCATGGGAGGAGAAGAGTGAGGGAAGGCACAATTGGGAAGAGATTAAGAAGAGGGCTACAAGCTGGGATACAATGTGAATAAATTGTAATAAATTTTTAGAAAAATGTTTTTAAAAAAGAAAAAGAGAAAGTCTCAGTCATTTGATTGCCAGTAGTTTCTTTCAGGGAAGGAAAATAAAATGGCTTCCTAAGAGTATATTCCCTAAATGAGAGGCCTACTTACTAAATGTCTATAGATTCATGTCGGTAAATTAGAATAAAATTAATGCAGAGTTTGAAATTGGCCTACCTTTTTTTTTTTTTTTTTGCTATACACCTTAGTGAACTTTTCTGAGAGTTCACAATTGCCCACCCTTCTTCTCTCTAGATCCCACTCTCATCTGCCTGACATCATGTTCTACAATAAATAGGGATGTGCCAATAGGAAGCAGAGCTCTTATTTGGATCCAGAACTTATTATGGTCTTTAATGTATAGTCAGATTCCAAAATCACAGACATCTTTGAATTACTGCTTTGAATTATGCCATAGCCCAGGCTGGCCTTGAACTCACCACATTGCTGAAGATGTCCTTGTCCTCATCATGCTGTCTTCACTTTCTGATTGCTGAGTTTCAAGGAGTGTACCATCACACCTATCTGTATGTAGCCTTGGGGATTAGACCCACAGCTTCATGCACTTCAGGCACACACTCTGTCACTCTACTGAGATGTATCCCCAGCCCTTGTTTGAGATGTTTACAGACTTTTTTCCTGTATTGTTAACAAAAACACAGCAAAAAATAACTTTGTTTTCACTTCTGTGAAAAATCCTGTTGTTATTTCCTTAGAGATTTCTAACTGTTCTATTGTTGTTGTTATTGTTTGTTCTTCAAGACAGGGTTTCTCTGTGTAATCCTGGCTATCCTGGACTTGGTTTGTAGGCTAGACTGGCTTTGAACTCACAGAGATCCACCTGCCTGTGCCTCCCAAGTGCTGGTATTACAGGCATGCACCATCATACCTGGCTTTAACTGTTCTTTAGCTCTGAATTCCTAGTTTTAAAAAATTATTTCTAGAGAAAAGGACATCACTAACCCATTGTTTTACTTTTTAAATTTTCATTGGGAGAATTGCCTCCCCTTGAAATATTACTCATGTATTGTTTATGTAATGCACTTTTAAGATTGAATATGTGGTTTCTGCATGTATCAGAACTTTGGGTCCTTCTGTATCTTGCTGCCTAAGCAATTGCTTAGAGAACAAGAGGAGGTTTGAGAAATGGACTCTTAACATCAAATGAATGAGAATCCATCTTGTACTGTCTCATAACACATGCAGGGGTCTAGAAACAGTTTTCAACAGACACAAACTTTCTCAGACTATATTGTTTAGATGGAGTGATGCCAGGAAACTTTCACGAAATTGGAATTGTCCAGTTTCTCCTGGGGCCATTTACAGAGTACTTTCTTTTTTTTTTTTTTCCCCTTTTTTTATTTTATTTTTTTAATTTATTTTTTTGTTATCAATCACAGGTTAGGTACTTTGCATCCCAAGCGTAGCTCCCTCCCCAGAGTACTTTCTTAATGATAGGTGGTTCCCTTTTTTGTTTATCCATAAGTGGGATGTATGTTTGTTTGTTTATTTGTTTGTCTTATGTATCTTAATGGTCTGCTTTACCAGTACCCTTTCCCATTGTACAGCTGACAATTTATTATTTTGGTTCTCACCACATCCTTGCATCTTTGCTGCCATATTAATTATCTTTATGACCAAAGAAATGAAAGTTCACTTTCTTCCTTTTGCTACCGTTGTTCATTAGCTAGATATACTAATGAACAAACAAGCCAACAGATTACTTCATAGGAGACACTACAGTCTGGGGACTTACAGAGCTTGCCGTTAAGATTGGAAATAAGGTTTATTTTACTTGAAACTAATATGAAATATTTGAACACTGTCACAAAGAACGACTTAATATTATATTTACTAGGTAATATATGAATAGTTCCATTCTTGATTGCATTGTATTTTCTTACCCTTTGAAAGGAAATTGTTGGTGGAATGCTGGATCTAGAGCCCAGGCTGTGGAGGAAGGGGATCCAGGAAAGCTTTGAGGACCAGAGGAAGAAAGTGTTGCAGTTTGCTCAGTGGTGGAAACCATATGATGTCACCCAAAGTAAAAGCTGTTAAGTGTATGTCATGTATCATTTCCTCTGCTGAGCCCATTCACGTTATGTCTGTTTCTTCTACAAACAACTGTGCCTTGGGCCCCAAGGAAAGCAACAGCAGTGGACCATTCTCATTAGGACATCCACATGGGTCAAGTTGTTTTTTAACTCATGGTTCCTAGGGACTTGATTTGGGTGATTATGGAGTAAGAGCAATTATATCAAAATTATCGGCTCACATTCCTTTCTGGGTCTACTTCTGACTGTTCCAAATTATTCAGTTATTCTGGAGAAGGACTTGTTTCTGGAGGTCTAGCAAGGCTTCGGGGAAATTGGGTCTGCTTCCAGGTAGAGTATGTCACCTAGCCTCTTTTCTGCTTTTTGAATAAGAATTGATGTATTCAGTACTAATTGAAATTTATTTTCATAGTTTTATAGAAGTTTCTTTTTATTTTTTACTAGTAGCATATAGTATCACTATGCTATAGTATCTTCACTAAAGAAAAGGATTGAAGGATTAAATGATAATAAAAATATGCATTTTTTTATTTCTGGACCTTTAAATAGTCTGAAATTCGGTAATCTTAAAAGTAATTATTTTAAGTAACACAATTCTCAGTTATTTGTGGTTCATGTAAAGCTAAAATCTGTAGCCAGATCACTGCATAGGGTATTAATGTCTCAAATGTTAAAGATACTAAGTATCAGGTTGTTCTCGTGTTTCTACTTGATTAAATGCACTTACGTTTTATTGTTTTAAACATTTGACTTTGAAAAAGCCTTTTTTTTTTAAATATGAATTGTAGTAAGTCTTTAACATTTTTTAAAAATGTGACATTTTGTTATAAAATGCTAATAGCTAGAATCAGTATTAAGTGTGCTCCAGGGTAACTCATGTTTAATGTCAGCTTGTCACTGTTTCTGTGTTTGTTCTTTGTATACTACAAAGGCAGTTGATTTTTGTTTTCTTTTACAAATATGTTGACGCCTAATGGTTTTAATCTTCAATACTTATAAGTTACATCTAAGTGTGTATATATATATATATATATATATATATATATATATGCTATTATAGTGTTTTCAATATTAGCTTTGTCTCAAGTCTTATGTTCATTTTTTAATCAATGAGTTAAACATTTGACTATAAAGTACTATTTAAGGTTGATAGTTCAAAAAATATAAATACTCCTGCCCCAAATTCTATTGAATCTGTAACATGTCTATCCCAACTGAACTCTTGGTTCCAGTTGTTTCCTGATATACAGTCAATTTATCAAAACCTCAATGGCTTGTAATAATAGCTATTATCTTGTAACATATAGTTAGGGATTTTAATTATTTGCCATTGCTTCATGATGTCTAAGTCCTTGGATAAAGTGGTTCGGATATCTGGAGATGACGGGACTTGTATGTAGGAGGACTTCTGTTCTTTATACTGCAAATGTTGGTTCTGGAATATTCTCTGTGACTTTGTCACTTACATGTCTAGTGTCTGGGCTGAGGAACAGCTGGGTATCTTCTGGTCTCATATATTCAGATATTTGGATTTCGTCTCTTCCTTAAAACTCCCCAGTGCGAGAACAAGAGCTCCACAAAGACCAAACTGAGCAGGGCACAGGGGTCTTGTATGAGACGGTTTCTACAATCAAGGACCATGTGTGGATGTGGCCTGGAACCCCCGCACAGATGGGGCCCATGATAGCTCAGTGTAGGACTGAAGACCCTATTCAGGGAAACAGGGACTGTTTCAGTCATGATCTTGATGGCTGACTCTTTGACCCTCCCCCGTACAAGCCGGGGAGTGACAGACTGGCTAGATCCCAGGGGAGGACATTGCAGCCAGCCCTGAGGAGACAGGGTAAGCTGGGGTTGGATGGAAGGGAAGGAGGTCCTCCCCTCTTGGTGGACTTGGAGGGGGCGGGGAGGAGGGAGATGAGGGAAGGAGTGGGAGGGTAGGAGGGACTGAGGGAGGGGGCTACGCCTGGGATTCAAAATACCTAACCTGTGATTGAGATAAAAATAAATAAATTTATATAAAAAAATAAAAAATAAAAAAAATAAAACTCCCCAGTGCAACTATTCCAAAGGAAAGCTCCAAGAAATGGGATGTGCAAGTCCCCAAGGCAGAGCCCAGATTCTGATACAACTTGGTATTTCTGTATTATGTTTGCCAAACTTAACTTAAAGCCTGCCTACATTTAAGAAGATGGGTTGGGTTGAGTATGGTAGTACAAGCTTTAATCCTAGCACTTGGGAGGCAGGCAGGTTCAAGGCCAATCTGGTTTACATAGTCATTTCCAGGTCAGCCAGGACTACATAGAGATCTAATCTCAAAACAAACAAAACAAAAGAAAACAAAAGGCTTCTGGGAGGATATTGGGGAGGGGTGCAGGTTCTAGCTGAGACCAGCAGGGGTCATGGAGACTGAAGAGGATACCCTCTAAATAGACAAGACTTCTAATGGGGGGAGAAGAACACAAACCTGCCCACAATAATTTCAACTCCAAATGTACCCTGCCTACAAGATGTGCAGAGATAAAGGTAGGGCAGAGATTGAAGGAATATCCAACCAATGGCTGGCCCAGCTTGAGACCCACGTCATGGGAGAGAGCCAGCCCCTGACAGTATGAAGGTTACTCTACTCTGCTATGCTTGCAGACCGAAGACTAGCATAACTATCCTCTGAGAGGCTCCACCCAGCAGCGGATCAAAACACATGCTGAGATTCACAGCCAAACATTGGGGGAAGCATAAGCTCCATAAGAAGACCAACAAAAACAGCTAACCAGGGCCCTTAGAGGCTTGCAGAGACTGAAGCACCCAACCAAGGACTATGCATAGACTGTTCCTAGCCTACACAGTTGTAGTCAGTGGGCATTACCGGCTTCATGTGGGTTCCCTAGTAAGGAGGTTCAGGGCTTTCTCCACAGTTGGCTCTTCTGCCTGCCTTTTGATTACTTGCCCCTGGCAGAGCTGCCTTCCCAGGCAACGGGAAGAGAGTGCACTCAGTCCTGGTGCAACTTGATGAGCTGTGTGGGGGGGGGGTCTATTTTTCTGAGGAATGGGGAAGGAGGAGAGGAGGAAGGGGACTATGATTAGAATATAAGGTGAATAAATTAATTAAAAATAAAAACAAAGAAGGGGGTCATAATAGGAGAAATGTGAAATCATGTGAACTCTTTAGTTTTTTGCAATTTATTCTCTGCCTACAAATTTACATTTCTCACCTGTTTAAAAAGAAAGAAGGAAAAAACTCTGAAAGCCTCATTGTAGTGAGGTTTTAGGCTTATGCTTATGGTTCAGGGTCTCTTCTAAAGCAAGTTGGAGGTAAAGAGCGGTTGAGGTGTTTTTCCATTCAATCTGAAGACCTGTATACTTAAAGAAGCAAATCTCCTCATGCGCATATGCCATTAAACTTACAGCAGTGAGAGAAGCGTATGTCAGTGCAGTGTGCACAGTCGTTGGAGAGAAAGGAAGGCAGTCGGGAGAATGTCAGTCCGTGTTCTCTAGTGAGTCTAAAATGAAGTTAGGCATATGTTACTGTCTTCTGTATTAGAGCCCCAGTCTATTCTTGAGAAAAGTCTAACTCTTTCCTCCATTCTTTCTACTCTTAATTAGATGAGTTGACTTTCCTTATGCATAAGAAATTGTTCAAGAATTATGCCTATCCTTACAAAGATATACCAGATTGGCAGGTTAGGCTTCAAGTGGGTATTTTAGTAAGGGAAGTGGGGACTGATTGGACATGGGCTCACCAGCTTTTTGATCACTTTCCCCTGGCAGGATTGCCTTGGCAGGCCACAGGGGAAGAGGACTTGTTCAGTCCTGATGCAACTTGATGAGCTAGGGGAGATGGGAAGAGGAGGGAGGAAGGGAGAAAGGGTGGGACTGGGAGAAGATGAGGGAAGGGACTACAGGGATGTAAAGTGAATACAATAAATGGGGGGGAATTATGCTTTGAGACAAGATGGTGTGATTATTTTGCCCACCTGCCTAAAATCACCACCAGATGACGTAAATCAAACCATGATTTCCAGATAAAGAAAATCACAATCATAGAACAAAGTTCAGTGATTGCTGAGAAACAGGAAACAAGTGAGATGGCTCCTTGAAAGCCCTGACCTTCCACTTTGAGTATGTCCATGCTGTGGTTCAAGGTGGGGGACACAGGAAAAGCCTATGGCATTATTCCACCAGAAGAAAAGGAGTTGTGAGCACACACCTAGACCATAAGGCAGTTACTTGAGAGTTTGCTGAACAGAGATCTGCAGGAAGCCATTCTTTAGTGTATGTATGAGGAGGCTTCCTTTGGCTAAAGATTAACGTGCTTGAGAGAGTTACCAGTAACATTTTTTATTTGCTAGAATGTAAAATGTCATAACTTACTGGAAATTGGGGAGACAGGGTTAGCAATAGCATAAAAATAATAGCTTTGGTATTTTAGAATTATTACTTCTAGTCTAAGTACTGATCTAGTTTTCAGAAGCAGATCTTAGAAGTAAGAGGCAATGGTATCAAACTGTTTCCAAGCAAATTTTTTTGCCACCTAGAACAAAGCTCAAAATATTAAAATGAAAAATATTTTCATTAGAACACATTGAAATGTCTAAAATCCAACAAAAACCAGCTATGCTTAGCACCAAAATGGCAACTGCTTGGGAAAAAAAAAAAAGAAGAAAAATGTCTTGTCTTAGAAGATACTGTAATGTTTAAACAAAACCGAGGAATTTATAGCATCCAAAAGTAAAATCACAAAAAGTAGTGAAGGTCTGTAAAGGGGAGGAATGGAAGTATGTACTGTTAGATGATTGCTGCTCCATTCTTGAAGTGTTAATAATTTAAATGTACACTTTGATAAGTTAAAAATACGTAAATATAATTTCAAAAGACGTTCTTAAGATTAGAAGGAAAGTATAGTTGAAAAAGCCAATAAAGATGATATAACCCAGCCACAAATCCTTCAACCTACAATTTGTCTTGCCATGATGTGCTGTGGTAAAGGTTGTACAGAAATTGTGGGAGTGGCCAACTGATGACTGGTCCTGTTTGAGACTCTTGCCAGGAGAGGGAGCCTACCCCTTTCATTGCCTAGAGGACCAGAAACCAGGGGCCGGATGGGCCAGAGACTTAGAATAGAACCAGCATGCCCAGAAAATAATATTAATAAATGATTCCTGATGATCTTTTACTATGTAGACAGGATCATAATCACCACCAGAGAGGCTCCATTTAGCAGCTGAGGGAAACAGAGGCAGAGGCCCACAGCCAAACACAGACAGAGCTCAGTGAATCCTATAGAAGAAGGGGAAGGATTGTAGGCACCAAAAGGGTCAAGGACACCACAGGAAAACCCACAGAATCAACAAACCTGGACCCAGAGGGGCTCACTTAGGCTGAGCTGACAATCAGGAGGCCTGCATGGATCTAACGTAGGCCCTCTGCATATATAGTTGTGTAGCCTGGTGATTTGTGTGGGACTCGTAGCAGAAGGAGCAGTGCTGTTTCTGGTGCTTTTGCCTCCTTTTGGGACCCTCGTCCTACTGGTTTGCTTTGTCCAACCTTAATGTGAAGCGTGGTGCTTAGTCTTACTGCAACTTGATATGCCATGTTTGGTTGATATCCCTAGGACGCCTGCCCTTTTCTGAAGGGAAATGGAGCAGGAGTTGATTCAGAGGTGAGACTGTGGTCTAGATGTAATATATGAGAGAATAAATTAATAAAAATATCCAAAAAGATGAGATAAAACTAGAAAGAATAGAAAAGCAAAGTACAAATGGGACAAATAAAAAAAAAAGATCTAACCCTTACACAGCAATAACTTTCTGTTGCTAGGTAGCAAATTTTCCACAAGCTAGCTGCTTGCAGCAACATGGCTGCATGTGTGCCAGGATGTCAGACATACTTAATCAAGGTTGTGGTCATTGCCAGCCAGAACAGGCTCTTCATCTATGCTGCACTGGCAAAAGATTTACTTCCCTTAGATTGTTTTCTACATTCAGATCCTTTCAACCAGAAAGGATAGTTTCATGTGTTTTCCAGGCTATTGAAAGTTGATGACAAGCTATATGACACTGAAAGTTCTCCATGTCATGTTTCCCAGTGTGACTCCTTGCTTCTTCATAGCCAATAAGCTATCAGAGGAATCTGTTCAGATGGTTACCAAAGGTTTATGTATATAGTAAGGTAATAACATGACTTGAGCAAGATCACATATATATCCGGTCACCACTACTATGTGTTACTGGTTGGAAGCAAGACAGAGTCAAGTTCAGTATGTCTCAGTAGTTTATGTTGGTTCAAATGTTGAGAGCCTGACACTGAGAGGTTTATTTTAAACATATTTAAGCATACCACAATTTGGGGTGGGGGAGTTTACTGGTGATAATTAATCCCATGTGTACAACAAAGCTTAAGACATTTAAAGTACAAGTGACATTTCCATAAATGTATGTTCTATAGATTAACTGGGAAAACAGGCTCCAGGTAAACAATGCTTCTGATGAGGATCTCAGGGGCGATATACTGTAGATTGTTGGGGATTAACTAAGAGTGAGGAGCCTGTATGGCCGTAAGGAAAGTGCAGTTACCAGTGTTAACCACCTCTGTTCCCAGACTTCTGGGCAGAAAACAGGTTATACATCTCTTTCTTTGAAGAGACATCCTGTGTGTTTAACATTTATAGTCTTCCTAGTGCTTCCTGTAAAAAAGAATAGGATCCGAAAACGATAGAAAGAGCAGGATCAGAACATAATGGAGATTGCATTGAGTCTGTATATCAGTTTTCTCAGAAATCCCTGGAAGTGGTGTCAGGGTCTGAAATATCCGTAATCACTGTCATAAATAACAAATATCCTCACCACATAGCTACTTTTCTGGTGCTGTGGTAAAATGCCACATTCAAAAGCAACTTGAGGAAAAGAAAGTATATTTTGGTTTAGGTTCCAGCAGAATACAAGGCAAGGAATACATCATGGCAAGGAATGCATAGCATAAAAGCAAGAGCAGAAAGCAGGCTGGTGGTTTCTGTCCACATACAGGGGTGAGGGATGAATATGACTGAATGCAGGAAGTAGGGACCATTTTAGAAACTCTCAAAGCCTGTTCTCAGCCATGTATGTCTTCCAATAAGGCGCCATAACCACCTCAAATAGAACTGCCAACTGTTAAAATACATGAGCCTATGGGGAATATCATAACTACTGTAGATATCAGAATGATCTTGTATGGCTCAAAGAAACTGTTTAAGAATCTGCATGAGCGTAGTGGGAGAAAAAAAAAAGCTGACTTTGCACACAGATCAATAGTGAAGTCAAAAAATGAGAGGAGACAGTAGTAAAGAGGAAGTACAGAGGGTATCAGTATTAGCGTCCAGTGGCAACCACAGTAATCATCAGGGTCTGATCCATAAAGGACATTGCAATGTTTTGGCATTTACGTAATAATAGCTGTTCCTATCTGAAATCCCTAGGTAGTGAAGTAGAGGTGCACACCTAAGCGCCCTCCTTAAAATAAGCTGCTGTTCTAGCTCAAGTCTTTCCCAAACCCTCACATTCCCATCTCCTTTAAGTCCTGACTCCTTAAGTGCCCATACTCTGTAGAGTTCCACGGCTCAGAAGTCCAGATGCTTCTTCACTGATTTTCTCATCTAGAAAAGCATCACAGTAATTGCACTACACAATTATAGTGGAAATTGACTGAAGCACAAGAGCCCTATGTACATGGACCATTCAAATATATACTTCCCTACAGAATCAGAATCAGACTGTATTTTTCTTGTCTTCTTTCCTTGTATAACTAGAAACTTGCACTTTTCTGTCCTGTTAAATACCAACCAAAGAGAAAAGTGGACTGGAATGTTTAAAAGCCTTTATGTCACAGCATTCTTTTAGAAAGACCTGGAGGGGACAGGAGCTCCACAAGGAGAACAGAAACAAAAAATCTGGGCTCAGGGGTCTTTTCGGAGACTGATACTCCAACTAAGGACCATGCATGGAAATATCCTAGAAACCCTGCACAGACATGGCCCAGGACAGTTCAGTGTCCAAGTAGGATCCCTAGTAAGGGGAACAGGGGCTGTCTCTGACATGAACTCAGTGGCTGGCTCTTTGATTACCTCCACCTGGGGGGGGGAGGGGAGTTGCCTTACCAGGCCACAGAGGGAGACAGTGCAGCCAGTCCTGATGAGACCTGGTAGGCTAGGGTCAGATGGATGGGGAGGAGGACCTCCCTTGTCAGTGGACTGCGGGCATGTCATGGGAGGAGAAAAGAGAGGGAAGGTGGGATTGGGACTAGGAGACTAGAGGACTAGGGATGGGGCTACAGCTGGGATACAAAGTGAATAAATTGTAATTAATAAATTGTTAAAAAAGTAAAACACATGAGTCAAGTATTTTGACAAAGTTTCACTTTAGGGTCTTATGAAGTGAAAGTATGTACCAAATTTTTAAAAAGAAAAGTGTTGTTGGGAAGATGGTTCACTGAGTAAATTGCTTGCTACTCAAACTTAAGGACCTGAGCTTAGATCCCCAGTAGCCTCATATGATGCTAGATGCAGTGGCATCATTGCAATCATACTGCTAAAGAGTTGCAGATAAAAATTTCTGAGGCGTTGTGGTCAGGACTGCACATACAGGAAATGGTGTGATATTAAATTCAGTCTTGTGATTACCACAATTTTATTTGGAAGATTTTGACTTGATGTTAGTGCTAAGTTGGTACCATCCGTCATAGATTCATCTTGAGAAGTTTGCTGTCTTTACTATCTGCCAGCAAAAATCCCTTGTTAATACTCCTATTTAGTATATGCCTAATTGGAACTGTGCTTAGGAAATTAACTTGGGAGGGCATATGAAGAATTCAGTGTAGTTGGTGTTGATTGTCAACTTGATAGGATCTGGAATCACCTAGGAGACAAGCCTTGAGTCACACCTGTGAGGAATTCTCCAGTCTCTGGGATGTACACTGACTAAGAAAGAAATTTAAAATTTCCTAGAATTGAGTGAAAATGAATGCACATCCTACCGAAGTTTATAGGTTTGAGTCGCATAATGAAAAATGCATAGCACTAAGTGCTCTCATAAAGAAATTGGAGAGATCTCATACTAGCAAATTAACAGCACACCTGAAATCTCTAGAACAAAAAGCAAGCACACCGAAGAGGAGTAGAAGGTAGAAAATATGGAACTGAGGGCTGAAATCAATAAAACAGAACAAGAAACAATACAAAAAAAAAATCAATGAAACAGTTATTTGTTTGAGAAAATTAAGATGATAGACAAACCCTTGTCTAAACTATCTATAAGAGAGTAAAAGAATATCAGTTATCAACATCAGAAACAAAAAGGGGAACATAACAAACATTGAAGAAATTCAAAGAATTATCAGGGCATATTTTAAAAACATGTACTCTACCAAACTAGAAAAATATAAAAGAAATGGACAAATCACTGAGTACATACAAATTGCCAAAGTTAAATGAAGTTCAGGTTAGCTATTTAAATAGACCTATAACCAATAAGAAAGTAGAACCAATCATTAAAACTTTTTCAAGCAAAAGCACAGGGCTACACAGTTTTTTTTTTCAAAATTCTATCAGACTTTCAAGAAGCGTTAATACCAATACGCCTCAAATTATTTCAAAAAATAGAAACTGAAGGAATATTGCCCAATTCATTTCTGACACTACAATCACCCAGGTACCCAAACCACACAAAGCTTCAACAAAAAAGACAATTGCAGACCAATTTCCTTTGTGAACATATATGCAAAAAAAATTAATAAAATGCTTGAAAACCATGTCCAAGAACAACATTTAAAAAAATCAACCACTATGATCAAGTAGGTTTCATTCCAGAAATGCAGGGGTAGTTCAGCACATGAAAATCTGTCAATGTAATACACCATATAAACAAACTGAAAGAAAAAAACAAATATCTCATTGGATGACAAAATTCAACACCACTCTATGATAAACATTTTCAAGAGGATAACTAAACAATTTGTATCTAAGTAGAGGTTCTAGGTTATCTCCATGGTCCTTGGTTGGCATACTGGTCTCGGAAAAGACCCCTGGGCTCAGATTTTTTGGATCTGTTGCTCTGCTTGTGGAGCTCCTGTCCCCTGCAGGTCTTTCTGTCTTCCCCTTCTTTTATAATATCCCCTGCACTCTGCCCAAAGTTTGGCTCTGAGTCTCAGCACCTGCTTTGATACTCTGCTGGGTTGAGTCTTTCAGAGGCCTCTGTGGTAGGCTCCTATTCCCTGTTTCCTCCCTCTTCCTATATCCATCCTGTTTTCCTTCCTGAATGATGATTGAGCAGCTTACCCAGGGTCCTCAGCTAAGTCTCCAAGTTGGTTTCCAGGTAAGGGGAACAGGGGCTGTCTCTGACATGAACTCAGTGGCTGGCTCTTTGATCACCTCGGGTTAGCTTTACCAGGCCACAGAGAAAGACAGTGCAGTTAGTCCTGATGAGACCTGATAGGCTAAGGGTCAGATGGAAGGGAAGGAGGACCTTCCTTATCAGTGGACTAAAGGAGGGGCATAGGAGGAGAAGAGGAATGGAGGGTGAGATTGGGAGGGGACAAGGGAGATGGTTATAACTGGGATTCAAAGTGAATAAATTGTGAGAAAAAAGAAAAGGCACTTTACAGCAAGCCTGTAGCCAACATCAAATTAAATGGAGCGAAACACAAGGCAATTCTAAAATCAAGAACAAGACAAAGCTGTTTATTCTCCCTATATCTCTTCAACATAGTACTTGAAGTTCTTGCTAGAACAATAAGACAACTGAAGGAGATCATATTTAAACACAAATTTAAAAGGAAAAAAACACAATGTATTGTTATTTGCAGTAAGAGATCCCAAAATTTTACCAAGGAACTCTTGCAGTTGATAAACACTTTCAATGAAGTGTCTGGACAGAGGTTTAACTCAAAAAAGCAGTAGCCCTAAATGACAAATAGGCTGAAAAAGACGTCAGGGAAAAACACCCACAGATACAAAATATCGTGGGATAACTTTAATCAAGTAAGTGAAAGAAATAGAGGTCAAGAACTTCAAGTCTTTTAAGAAAGAAATTGAAGAAAAGATGGAAAGATCTCCCATGGTCATGGATCAGCAGGATTAACATAATAAAAATGGCCATCTTATCAAAGGTTAATTACAGATTCGGTGAAATCCACCCAAATTCCAACATAATTCTTTACAGACTTTGAAAGAACAGTACTTCACTTCATAATGAAAGAAAAGAAACAGGATAGTTTTTAAAAATCCTATACAATAAAAGAACTTCCAGAGGTATCACCATTTGTGATTTCAAGCTGTACTACAAAGACTTAATAATAAAAACTGCATGGTATTGGCATAAAATCAGACAGGTTAGTAAATGGAATCTAATTGAAGACACAGGTATAAATCTACACACCTATGGACACCTGTTTTTGGTAAATAATCCTGAAAAATACAATGGAGAAAAGGAAGCATCTTCAACAAATGATGCTCTTCTAACTGGGTGTCTGCATACTGAAGAATGAAAATAGATCCATATTTGTCACCCAGCACAAAACTAAAGTCCAGGTGGATCAAAGACCTCAACATAAAATCAGACACACTAAACCTGACAGAACATAACATGTGGGTAATAGCCTTGAACACATTGGCACAGGAGACAATTTCCTAAACAGAATACCAATCACACAGGCACTAAAATGAGACCTTATGAAACAGAAAAACTTCTGTAAGGCAAAGAACACTGTCAGTAGGACAAAAAGGCACTCTGTAGAATGGGAAGATAATTCACCAACTCCACATCTAACAGGGACAATATCCAAAATATATATAGAACTAAAGAAACTAGACACCAACAAACTAAGCCTCTAACTAAAAATGAGGTACAGATCTAAACAGAATTCTCCAAAGAGAAATTTCAAATGGCTGAGAAGCACTTAGAGAAATGTTTAACATTCTTATCCATCAGGGAAATGCATATCAAGATAACTTTGAGATTCATCTTACCCCTATCAGAATGGCTAAGGTCAGAAACAAAAGTAACAGCTCATGTCAGCAAGGATATGGAGCAAGGAGAACATTGTCCCACTGCTGGTGGGAACAAAAACTTGTCAAGCCACTTCAGAAATCAATATGGTAGTTCCTAAGAAATGGGGAATCAATGTAACTCAAGGCCCAAAAATACCATTCTTGGATGTATACCCAAAGGACGCTTCACCATACCACACTTGCTCAATTATGTTTAAAGCAGCATTATTTGTACTCACTAGAAACTGGAAACCACCTGGATGTCCTTCAACCAAAGAATGGATAAAGAAAATGTGGCACATTTATACAATGAGTATTAGCTGTTTGAAATAGATACCATCATGACTTTGCAGGCAAATGAATAGAACTAGAAAAAAAAAAATCCTGAGTGAAGTAACCCAGACCCAGAAAGACTAACATGGTATGTACTTATTTATAAGTGGATGTTAGCTGTTAAGTAAAGGATAATCATATTACTATCCACAGATTTAGAGATGCTAAGGCGGGCTCAAGGTTTGGTGTGTGGGGGACACATGGATCTCCCTGGGAAGGGGAAATGAAGTCGATTTTGCTGATAGTCTGGGTGTGGGTAGGGATTGGGATAGGAGGGGTCAGGTGAGGAGGTGGAGGGAGACTATCCTGGTAGTGACAACTGGAATTGGGGGGAGAGGTCATCTCAAGAGTGATGTAGAATCCTAGTGCAATGGAAATTCCCTGAAATCAACAAGGATGTCCATAGCAAGAACTCTTTGTAATGGGGGAGTCGGAACCAGCCATTTTCTGTATCCAGGCAAGGCTTCCAGTGATGGTATTGTGACATCAGCCCAGCCACAAAACCTACAATTTGTCCTGCCTGCAAGATATGCTCGGGTAATGGTGGTACAGAAATTGTGGGAGTGGCCAACCAGTAACTGTTACAAGTAGAGGTCCATGCCATCTGTGGGAGGCCCCTGCCTGCCACTGCAAGGATAGTCAGGAGCCAGAAACTGAATGTGCCAGAGACCTAAAATAGAACCAAACATGACTGGCAAAAAAAGTCAATGAAGTGATTCTTAATGGTGTTCATAGGTCAGAGGCTAGACCAGTCATTATTAAAGAGGCTTCGTGTAGCAACTAATGGGAGCAGATGCAGAGGTCCACAGACAAGTATTAGGCGGTGCTCAGGGAACTCCCACAGAAAAGGAGTGGGACGAATTACAGAACCCAGAGAGGTCAAGGATAGGACAAGAAAATAGCTCACAAAATCAACTAACCAGAATTCATAGGGGCTCACAAAGACTTAACTGGCAGGGTCCCCGTATGGGTTTGACCTAGATCCTCTGTATATATGTCATGGTTGTGAAGCTTGGTGGGCTTGCCTAACAGTGGAAACAGGGCTGTCTTTGACTCTTTTGCCTGCTCTTGAGGGTCTTTTTCTCCTGCTCTTGAGGAGCTTACCAGGTTACTCCGTGTAGCCATGATATGAGGGTTATTCTAACTTGTTATGCTGTGTTTGGTTGATCTCCCTGAGAAGATTTTTTTTAAGATCTTTTTTAAGGGCCTCCAGGGATGAAGGGGGGATTTATTAGGTTTGGGCATCTCCCACTCTGGAGCGGTCTGCAGAACTGCAGCCAACACTGAGACTGCAGGTCCTCATCTCTGCCATCTCACCAAGAAATTACGGGATATTGTTGGTTAAGTGCAAACAGCTTGGAAAAAGAGTCAGCGCGGCCACCCAAACCCAATAGGTCCACCTCTGCTGTACTCTTAAACACTAGGAGTGGCCTCATACTGTTGTGTGAACATAAGAAAGTGTCCTATATTTTCCTTCAAGCTGTCCTGGGGCAGGAATAGGACATCTCCAGATAAACAGTTGCTTGTCCTGTCAGCGGAACGGCAGGACCATAGCCAGTTCAGTTCAGTTCAGTAAGGACTTAGCTTTGCCTGTGGCCTCTTCCCTGGGTTGTTTTGTCTTGTTAGTGTTTAACACTTCAGTTTGTTTCTGTTGTTGCAAAACAATACACCAAGTTTGGTTTTTGGCTTTTGAAAAGAAAAGCAAAATATTTATTTATATTTTATACTGTGTTCTGCTTGCATGTGTGCCTACAGGCCAGAAGAGGACACCAGATCTCATCATAGATGATTGTGAACCACCATGTGGTTGCTGGGAATTAAACTCAAGACCTTTAGAAGAACAGCCAGTGCTCTGAGCCATCTCTCCAGCACAGGAAGCCTACTCTTTGCTGAAGGAAAATGAATGTGAAGTGGATCTGGGAGAGAGGAGAGTTGAGTGGATCAGAAGGAGTAGAGGGAGGGGAATCTGAAATTGGGATGTAATATATGAGAGAAGAATAAACATATACATATAACAGAATCTTAGTTTTCTTACAAGGTCCCCAATGTTTTTCAAATGTACGTATAAGAATGTTCACATATGACATTGCATATGTGTGTTCATGTGTATATGTGTGCATACGTGTGGAGGCTAGAGGCTACCCTTAGGTGACATCCTTGGGACACTTGACTTTTCTTAGGGAGGTCTCTTGTTGGCCTGGAGCTCATCAATTAGGCAAGAGTGACTGGCCAGGGTGCCCCATTGATCATTTTTTTCTCTGCTTTTCAAAAAATTTACATGGATTCTGAGGATCAAACACATGTCTTTATGACTACAGGGCAAGCACTTTGTTGGCTGAGCCTATATCCTCAATGTTTAAATCATATTTTAGGCATTATTTGGTTGTTTTAAATTGTTTGCCCCAGCAAATAGCACTGTGATTATGGTTCCATTCATATGTTTTTATTTTTTCCTAAGAGTAATTTCAGTAAAACATGGTGGCACATGCCTATATGTTGCAGGATATTGATCCCATTGTGAACCCCAAAATTGTGAACTATGAAACCCTGTTTCTTCTTTGGTATGGTTGAGCCCTATCACACATCTTTAATCTAAGAACTTTCTGTTTATTATAAACAGGTGATTATGGTGTGATTCAGCCAGCCTTAGCACACACCTTTAATCCAAAGGGTTTCTCTATACAGGATTTAATAAAGTTAACCCTAGGTCAAGAGGCAGAGCAAGAAACCAGCTGACAGAGATTAAATAGTAGGAGGAACTTTGAGTTGAGGGGTATTTAAGACGAAAAAATAGAGCTTTTAGCTTAGGTTTTAGCTCCTGAGATTCCTGGCTTTGGGGGCTTTGAACTAGCGAGCCTTTGGACTTGGGTATTTTAGCCTTTTCCTCTGGGCTTTCAGTTGATCTAGTGAGCCTTTTGGGTTTTTTCCATCTGGACCTGAGCTGAGAAGGAAGGATAGCTGGGTGCTTTCTCTGACTCTTTGAGCTAACAGGTTTTCATCCCAGCATCTGGTTCCTGAGTCCTTATTTGCTAAAATAAAAACAGTTGAGATTTTCATTTTTGTTTATAACATCTATAAATCTCAATATTTCAGGAAGCTGAAGCAGGAAGTTTATTGCTTTGATGCCAACCTAGGCAACAGAGCAAAATTCTCTTTCATTTTATTTTTTCAGAGACAAAGTTTCTCTGTATAGCAGTAGCCATCCTGGACTCTCTCTTAGACCAGAGACCCGCCTGCCTCTGCCTCCCAATTACTGGGATTAAAGGTGTGCACCACTGTCACTCTGCTTCAATTTTTTTTAATCTTAATTTCATAATGTTAATTCTATAGTCTCTGAAATTCTATAAAATGTGTTTCAGTACAATTTT
This sequence comes from Pachyuromys duprasi, assembly GCA_028658305.1. NCBI lineage: Eukaryota > Metazoa > Chordata > Mammalia > Rodentia > Muridae > Pachyuromys > Pachyuromys duprasi. The sequence goes on from CM053751.1 coordinate 123,791, forward strand.
TTTCCCTGTAAAATTTGTCATATAGTGCTCGCTTCAGCAGCACATATACTAAAATTGGAACGATACAGAGAAGATTACCATGGTCCCTGCACAAGGATGACACGAAAATTTCTGAAGCATTCCATATTTTTTAAGCCAGAAGGGCCTGGACGGATATCATGCAGACCCTAAGAGAACACAGATGTCAGCCCAAGCTACTATACCCAGCAAAACCCTCAGTCCTCATAGACAGAGAAAACAAGATATTCAATGACAAAACAAATTTCAACAATACCAACACACAAATCTAGCATTACAGAAGACACTAGAAGGAAAAATACAACCCAAGAAAACTTTTCAAGAAAACACAAGAAATAATTAACTTCATTACAGTAAAACAAAAAGTAACCAAGCGCACAAACTTACTACCACAGCCAACATCAAAAACAAGGGATCTAACAGCACTGGTCATTAATCTCTCTGAACATCAATGGACTCAATTTTCCAATAAAAATACACAGACTAACAGAATGGATATGTAAACAAGACCCAGCAATCTGTTGCATACAAGAAACACACCTAAGTCACAAAGATAGACATTACCTGAGGGTAAAGGGCTGGAAGACAGTTCTCCAAGCAAATGGATCCAAAAAGCAAGCAAGAGTAGCCATTCTAATATCTGAAAAAATATACTTTCAACCAAAATTAAGAAAAAGAGATGGGGAAGGACACTTCATACTCATCAAGGGAAAATTCCACCCGGAAAACACCACAATCCTGAAAATTTATGCCCCCAATACAAGGGCACCCACATTTGTAAAAGAAACATTAATAAAACTTAAATCACACCTAGATCCCCACACATTAATAGTGGGAGACTTTAATACCCCACTCTCAACAAATGACAGATCAACAAAACAGAAATTAAACAAAGAAACAATGTCTCTAACAGATGTCATGAATCAAATGGACCTAACAGACATCTACAAAACCTTACATCCAAACACAAAAGAATTTACCTTCTCAGCACCTCATGGAACTCTCTCTAAAATAGACCATTTACTTGGTCACAAAGCCAGCCTCAACAGATACAATAATCGCTTGTATCCTATCTGATCTCCATGGACTAAAGGTAGACCTCAACATCAACAGAAATAGCAAAAAGCCTGCACACCAATGGAAACTGAACAACTTGCCTCTAAATGACAGCTGGGTCAGGGAAGAAATAAAGAAAGTAATTAAAGTCTTCCTAGAATTCAATGAAAATGAAGGCACAACATATCCAAACTTATGGGACATAATGAAAGCAGTGCTAAGAGGAAGTTCATAACACTAAGTGCCTTTAAGAAGAAATTCGAGACATCTCATTCAGGCAATATAATGGCTCACCTGAAAGCCCTAGAAAAAAAAAGAAGCAGACACACCAAAAAGGAGTAGATGCCTGGAAATAATCCAAATCAGGGCTGAAATCAATAAATCAGCAACAAATAAAACAATTCAAAGAATCAATGAAACCAAGAGCTGGTTCTTTGAGAAAATCAACAAGATAGACAAACCCTTAGCCAAACTAACTAAAAGGCACAGAGACACTATCCAAATTAACAAAATCAGAAATGAAAAGGGGGACATAACAACAGACTCTGAGGAAATCCAAACAATCATTAGGACTTACATCAAAAGTCTGTATGCCACAAAATGTAAAAATCTAAATGAAATGGACAATTTTTTTGATCGATTTCACTTGCCAAAGCTGAATCAAGACCAGGTAAATCAATTAAATAGTCTTATAACCCCTAAAGAAATAGAAGCAGTCATCAAAAGTCTCCCATCCAAAAAAAGCCAAGGACCAAATGGTTTCAGCGCAAAATTCTACCAGACCTTCAAAGAAGAGCTAACACCAATACTCCTCAAACTATTCCACAAAACAGAAACAGAAGGAACACTACCAATCTCCTTCTGTGAAGCCACAGTCACCTTGGTACCTAAACCTCACAAAAACCCAACAAAGAGAATTTCAGGCCAGTCTCCTTTATGAACATTGATGCAAAAATACTCAACAAAATACTTGCAAACCAAAAAGAACACATCAAAGATATCATCCTCTATGACCAAGTAGGCTTCATCCCAGGTATGCAGGGGTAGTTCAATATATAGAAATCCATCAATGTGTTCTACCCTATTAACAAACTGAAAGAAAAAAACCACATGATAATCTCCTTAGATGCTGAAAAAGCATTTGACAAAATCCAACATCCATTCATGTTTAAAGTGTTGGAGAGATCAGGGATACAAGGCACATACCTAAACATAGTAAAGGCAATATACAGCAAGCATGTAGCCAACATCAAACTAAACGGAGAGAAACTTAAGGCAATCCCACTGAAATCAGGGACAATGCAAGGCTACTCACTCTCTCCGTATCTCTTCAACATAGTTCTGGAAGTCCTTGCTAGAGCAATAACACAATTGAAGGAGATCAAGGAGATACAAATCAGAAAGGAAGTCAAAGTATCACTATTTGCAGATGATATGATAGACCCCAAAAATTCTACCCGAGACTTATGGACAACCATTGGGCAGAGTGCAGGGAATCTTATTAAAGAAATGAGAAATAGATCTGGAAAGGACAGGAGCTCCACAAGGAGAGCAACAGAACCAAAAAGTCTGAGCATAGAGATCTTTCCTGAGACTGATACTCCACCCAAATACCATACATGTTGATAAACTAAAACCCCTGCACAGAATTAGCCTTTGGCAGTTCAGTGTCCAAGTTGGTTCCATAGTAATGGGAACAGGGACTGCCTCTGACATGAACTGATTGGTCTGCTCTTTGATCACCTCCCCCTGATGAGGGAGCATCCTTACTAGGCCACAGAGGAAGACAATACAGCCACTCCTGATGAGACCTAATAGACTAGGATCAGAAGGAAGGAAAAGACCTCCCTTATCAGTGGACTTTGGGAGGAGACTGCTTGGAGAAGAGGGGATGGGAGGAGGGAGGGCGCTACAGGGGGCATACAAAGTGAATAAAGTGTGATTAATAAAATTTGTTTTTAAAATCTGCCATGGAGCTTATAAAATTTGTTCTTCTCTTTTCTTATCCACACTGGTTGGGGCCTTCATTCTGATTACCCCTGTCAAGCTCGACTCTCATTACTACTTTTCCTGTTGGGACCTCTATTTCTTTAGTCAGCCTGTTTTTTCTTTCTCTTTTAAATTTTTAATTAGCACTCACTCTAGAATTGTCTTGAAATAGTTTGCTTGACATATATGTATTCTTTGATGTCTGAGGCACTTTTCTACTTCACATAGAATTTTATTTAGAAATGAATTTACCTCGAAATTTTAAAAACTCCATGTTCTTCTTGTAGCCATTATTGATATTGAATAACGCTATCCTTTTCTGGTGTTGGTTTTTTTGTTTGTTTGTTTGTTTTGTTTTCTATTAGTTTTTGGAGTCTCTTAACCTTTATTTTATGAAGTGTTGTGATATAGTACTTTGATGTGTGTGTGTTTGTGTATGTTCATTCATTTTGATAATTTGTGGGAGATATGAAAAGAGATGTTCAATTTCTATTTAAATGCCCGACCACATGTACCAAAATGAAAAACCAGTAAATGCTCCGAGGGTAGATGTGACATGCAGTCATCTCACTTTCCCTCTGAAATGGAAGCCCTCCAAACAACATCAGCAACTCAGTGCAAGCAAATAACTGTATTTCACCTTCCTCTTCAGGCTGTACTGTTAAAATATTTGTCTGACATGAAGCACTCTATCATAAATAGGATTTATCTAATTGTCTCTATAAAAATATATACTTTCATATGTCAAGTTACCAAAACTGATTTTTTATTCTAAAGTACTAAAATTATATCAATGCTGTATTCATAAGGGAATTAGTGAGAAAGGATATTTGAAACGATAGTATATGGAACAAATTGTGCTGTGAGAAACTGCCTCAGATTCATGGAGTCGCTGTCATCTCTTGAGCACTGAATGCCAAGATGTACTCAATTATAATAAATAATAAAATTTCAATATAACTCTTCAAATTCTTCCACACTAAGGAAAAGGTATCATTTCTGTGGAAGTCAGTGCTCTGTATCATCTACAGTAGTCCCTTGTCAGAGATTGTTTGGCAACCCAGGCATAAGGCAATAAGCTAATATCACCCCTGTGGTTTAAATTATTAATCTAATTAATACTTGCAATCTAAACTGGCTAAAAATAACAGCTCAATGTGTTTTTTTCATTCTAGCATCTGGAAGGCAGAGACAGGTATATTAAAGTTCAAGCCAGCCTGGACAAACTGACACATTCCCTACCTAAAAAGTTAATAAAACAAAACAAAAAGAAGTCAAAATTGAGGGGAACATACAACCACTATTTTACTCAACTAATATAATCCCTAACAATAATCTAAAGATCAATAGTTCTTACTTTTCATCAAGGACACTTCTCTTTGCAGCATACAAAGACCATTACAGAGAACCCACAACCAATTAAGATACAGATTTGTTAAGCCCAGTACCAGTGGATACCCCTTACACAGATGTAGCCCATGGGAAGCTCAGGTTTCATGTGGCTCTCCTAGTAAGGGGAACAGGGGCTGTCTCTGACTTGGACTCTGTTGCCTGTTTTTTGTTTTTGTTTTTTTGGTTTTTTTTAATCATTTCTTCTTGGCAGTGCTGCCTCACCAGCCTGCAGGGGAAGAGTGCACTCAGTCCGATGTGACTTCATGTGCTAGGTGGGTTGGTGAGGGCTCTCCTTTTCTGAGGAGTAGGGGAGAAGCAAGGGGGAAGATGGAAGATGGGACTCGGAGGAGAGGAGAGCGGACAATCCTACAGTTGGGATGTAAAATGAATGAATAAATATAATCTTAAAAAGAAGTATTTAAATGAGATAATACCTAGGTTTTAATTATCATTGTCCATAGATTCAGACCACATTTAGCCTTACTAAAACATTTTCTGCCACCCTGGGGGATAAATTGGAAATTGCATTGTGCTTATTGCCCCAAAGTTCAGGACAGGTGCATAGTTAGGTCTTGGTGATGATCTGTTTCACTGAAGCTGTGTCATCAACTCCTGTGATATACTTGACTTGCAAATGAGATATCCAGGTGTGTGTACAGGTAGAGAGGATAAATCAGATCCCGAAGGAAACAATTAGATTAAAAATAGAGATTGGCTAAGGATAGGTGGGATTCATTCTGTTTGCCTTCTTTATGTAAGAGGTTTAACTTCACTCAAAATTCTGGGGAACAGTCCCCCAATTTTTCTTTGTGTAGTCCTAGAACTAGACAAAGAAAATACTAACCATCAACTACTTAAATCTGTATAGGCTCTATAGCTGGCTTAGTAGGCTGTGGCCTCCTCTGCTAAGGATGCCTTCCAGACTCTTCCACCTCAGCCACCCTCTTTCCAGACAATAAATAAGGTGTGGGTCAGAAGACATCAAACTAAGACTTTGGGACCCCACTGTAAAGAACCATTTGGTCATCCTGACAACCCTCACTGCTGTCAAGGTTGATGGCATACACATCTGGATACATCTCAAGTCAAGTACATCACAGGAGATAGTGACCCAGCTGTAATGAATGGATCATCACGAAGGCCCTGCAGTGACCCACTAAGGAAAAGATTGATATGGGTTTCAGGCTCACAATGTTACTGTATTTGACTATATCACCTCCTGTTTCTGCCTGGAATCCAAATTTTGAGACCTCTTCCACCTCCTCAAATCCGTATACCAATCAAACCAACTCGTAGGGCATCAAAATTTCATCTTAATAGTATGAATAACCACAAACAAACCATAACTTCTGCTTTTTACAGTTTTGCACAACTTACATACCTCACCTTTGATATTACAGACATGTCTCTAAAGAAATACCCAAGAAACTCTAAGAGTTGAAATGATGAAACTTCTATGTATGGCTATTTAATGTAGAAGCAGACTCCCTTGAATTGTCAGGACACTGATTATGAAAGAGTCCCACTCTGGAACTGTAAATATCATACCTCCTACTCTCCCTGAGGATGGGAAAACTCATCCAGGCTTAGCTTGGTTGATGGGCATACTAGAATTACCTACAAAACTTCTGACCCTGGGGTGACAAATGGGAAACAGTGGTCAGGAGTTACACCTATACAAATAAGAGCCCCTCTGGGTCCTGGACTTTAGGGCGTATGCATAGATGTAATGAAGAGTCCAAGTTACTGATCTTTAGAACTTAGTTCACACCCCAGGCTCTTTATTAATCTTACCAGCACCACTATCACTACCATTATTTTCTTTCTCTTCATTTTCTCTCTACTAACCCTACTCTCCCAATCCTCCTAAAATCCTACTGAGTATGATAGAACCAGTATACTTGCTTATAAATACTGCTAGTCCTGGCATACATCAGACTGCTGGTTCTGCGTTCCTCTAAAACTTCCACACTATTTAGGACTTGCTATGTATTAAGACTCAGCTTCCATTATTTTCTTAGTCAATTGCACATGGGGAACAATTCGTTCTATTTTCTAGTTCTTCAATAGACGAAATCCAGGGTAAAGGGACTTGTTTTTATTCAAAAAACATGTTGTATATCTAGATCACTTTCTAAGAGTAAATGAAACTTCATCAGCAGCATCAAAAAGCTCCCTCTCCCTCCCTCCCCCCCCCCCGCCAACCAGTGGCTGTTGTCTTTTTCCTTCACCACCAACAGAAACTGCTTGGTTTGCACGCACCACCAGATTGTTTACCTTGCTTGCATATATGGCATATGCATCAAACCCAACAATTTTGCATCTTTGTGTTCTTGCTCTCCAGAATGTATGCTTATGATGGTCCAGCAAACACTTATATTTAAAGATCCTCCATAAACCTCATCCAGGGCGAAGCGGGGGCCATGCAATTACCTCTCCTTGTACCCATTTTAACAGTCACAGGAATAACAGGAATAACTCCTAGCATCACCAGAACAGCGTTGGCTGAAATTAACTTTTAAAAACCTAGGAAGCCAAAAGACCAAGATCTTTCTATAATAGAAAAGTCTATTGACAAGTTATAACAACAGGTAGATTCATTAGCTGAAACAGTCTTACTGCATGGTCAAGCACTCGACATACTCTATTTAAAACAAGTAGATTATTGTATGGTTTTGTACAAATCATCTGAGCATCATTAGGGATACTTCAGCTCGACTGCACAAAAGCATTGCAGAAAGGGAAAAAACCCCAAAATGAAGCAAATAATTTGTTCCCATTTTCATTTCCAGATCCTTCCTGGTTGATAACCACTGTTGTTGGCCATTTCAGGACCCATAGCATTTCTGCTCCTGCTGATGAGTACATAATGTCCTAAATGGATATGTAAATTCCAGTGTGGGTGCCAAGAAAATGATGATTATCAAGTCCCAATATGAACAGGTAGCCACCACAGAGTTAGGGGGTTAACAGGACCAAACTCAAGAGGGGAATGGAATGACCTGAATACATTTAGCCTTACTAAAAACATTTCTGCCATCCTAGGGGATCAGTTTCTTGCTTAAAGAAGCTTAAACCAAAAGGGTACTTCTAGCCTGTAAAAGCTGTACCCACAAGAATAGGATTCTGTCAACCAGCTTTCCCAGGAGTAGTGGCTGCCCAGAATGCTTGGGGGATTTTCTCAGAATTGTCTGGTCTTGTACAATTGTAAACTGTTGTGAAAACTGGGTGAAAATGCTAACTCATGTTTCCACTTCTGTAAAGAACCTTGCCTGCTCAAGATAACCATGACATCTTCAAGACATTTGTTGAATTGAACCCCTGTTTACACATAGGCATGATGTGTTCTTACACATAAAGGGTTTGCCTTCATCAGCTTCTAACTAGTGTATCTCAAGGCTGCGTCTCGTGACTCTAGATTCTAGGGGACAGTACTGGTACCACTCTCAGTCAAACCTCTCCTTTGTTAAGCTTATTTGTTGTCCAACTGGTGACTCTCTGAATGACCCCAGACCCATAACACTTAAACGGTATGCTTTGAAAGCAGACTGTTAGGTTCCAAATGGGCCCCTCAAATGATGGTGTCACTGACATGACAGGCTGGACTCTAAGCAGATAAACAGAAGAATTTGGCAGATTAGCAAAAGCCTTTCTTAGAAACGTGTGAAGCAGGTTTCTGTTTGTCAGGAAATCTGTTATCTCACTTATCTACTCCATCTGGAATTATGGCATGTAGTTCCCGACTATATACATGTAACACATATCAAAGTCCCATGCTAGTTTCCAGGCTGTTCTGGCTTACACCCTCTCCCCACTTCCTAACTCCCCATCCATCCTACAATTTGTTTCCTTAAAACTAGTAAGCCTTTCCCTACCTTTTGCTATTCACTCTCTTCCTGAACAGAGAGCCATGGCAGCTTTGAATTTGCCCAAACATATCTTTCTTTCTACCCATGGAGTAGTCCAGTTTGGTGGTTTCACTATGCCCTCATGTACACAGACCAAAAGGATGTCTATCAAAGTAAAATCCTTCTTAACCAGTTGAGAATTTATAAATATGTGTATATAATCTTTGACCAAACAAAAGGTGATCTTGAACCCTTGAAAGAACTCAACAATCTACTTGAAGAAATAACACCAAATGATCTGGATTCAAAGGGTCCATGCAGGTACCTGACTTCCATTCAGGTGATTCCTACAGTGAAAAGTGGGTTATTCTCAGGTCTTATGTCACGGCATCATAATAATCACAGTTTGAAAACACAGCTTTCACCTTTTTAAAAAAACTTATTTGTTTTTCAATTTTTAAAAATTAATTACAGTTTATTCACTTTGTATCCCAGCTGTAGCCCCCTTCCTACCTCATCTCCTCCCATGCTCCTCTCCAAGTCCACTGATAGGGGAGGTCCTCCTCCTCTTCCGTCTGACCCTAGCCTATCAGGTCTTATCAGGACTGGCTGCACTGTCTTCCTCTGTGGCCTGGGAAGGCTGCTCCCTCCCCAGCCTCCTTTTCAGGGGAAGGTGATCAAAGAGCCAGTCACTAAGTTCATGTCAGAGACAGCCCCTGTTCCCCTTACTAGGGAAACCACTTGGACACTGACTGCCATTGGCTACATCTGTGCAGGGGTTTTAGGTTATCTCCATGCATGGTCCTTGATTGGAGTATCAGTCTCAGAAAAGACCCCTGGGCCCAGATTTTTTGTTGTTGTTGTTCTGTTGCTCTCATTGTGAAGCCCCTGTCCCCTCCAGGTCTTTCTATCTTCCCCTTCTTTCATAAGATTCTCTTCACTCTGCCCAAAGTTGGCTATGAGTCTCAGCATCTGCCTTGACAGCCTGCTGGGTAGTCTTTCAGAGGCCCTCTGTGATAAGCTCCTGTCCTGTTGCCTGTTTTCTCCCTCTTCTGAAGGCTAATATTCAGAATATATAAAGAACTCAAGCAGTTAAAAATCAACAAATAAAATAATACAACTAAAAAACGGGGTAGAGAGCTAAAAAGAGAATTCTCAATAGAGGAATATAGAATGACAAAGAAACACTTAAAGAAATGCTCAACCTTCTTAGTCATTAGTGAAATGCAAGTCAAAACAACCCTGCGCTTTTACCTTATACCCATCAGAATGGCTAAGATCAAAAACTCAAGTGACAATACATGCTGGAGAGGATGTGGAGAAGGGGGAACCCTCCTCCATTGCTGGTTGGAATGTAAACTTGTACAACCACTTTAGATATCAATCTAGCCCTTTCTCAGAAAATTAGGAATAGTGCTACCTCAAGATCCAGCTATACCCCTCGTAGGCATTCCAAAATATGCTCAAGTATACAACAAGGACATTTGCTCAACCATGTTTGTAGCAACTTTATTTATAATAGCCAGAACTTGGAAACAACCCAGATGTCCCTCAACTGAGGAATGGATACAGAAACCATGGTACATTTACACAATGGAATACTACTCAGCAATTAAAAACAAGGAAATCATGAAATTTGCAGGAAAATGGTGGGACCTAGAAAAGATCATCCTGAGTGAAGTATCCCAGAAGCAGAAAGACACACACGGTATATACTCACTTATAAGTGGATACTAGACCTATAAGATAAGATAGCACAAACATACTAAAAGCTGTCCACCTAAAGAAGCTAAGCAAGAAGGAGGACCCTGGGTAAGATGATCAATCCTCCTTCAACTTTCACCTTAAAGGTAGTAAGAGATGGTTTATTCTGAAGCTATTTTGAGTGACCATACACATGGAACAGAGTTTTAGGCTACCCCAAAATCCATGTTCCAATATGGAAGCAGTTTCACAAACTTTTTAAAGTTTTACAGAAAAAGTCATAAATCAAAGCAATCTTAAAATATATCACTGGACACATCAGACAGACACAGTGAGATGGGGGTAAGCTTTCCTGTAGGCTTAAGAGGATATCTCATGACATTCTTAGCTTGTGGATTAGTAGATTCTAGTTGCTGCTAAGACAATAGATTATAAAAGGATTGGGGGGGGGGGTCACAAGATGTTAGTTTTGACTGGCTTTTCCTGGAGGGCCAGATCTTAGGCCAAGATAAGGTGGTTAGCCTCTAGGCCTACAGTATTCCAATTTATCCATGTACTGAAATCTGCATTAGTCTCTGTGGACAGGTTTTTTTCAGGACTTTACATTTTTCATTCACCATCAGATGCAACTTCTTTACAGAAGTTTTTGTTCACATAGACTATCATTATTGAAATACTTGGCTCTATCCTGTAAATTAATCTAATAAAGCAATTTTTATATCTACGTTCTGTTGGTTATTTTCCTTTAGAAAACTCATATACTGAATGTGTATACAGTGCACATACAAAAACGTGTATGTCAAAATACTGGCAACTCATATCTTTGAAGCAAAGAAAGTACTTATTTGTAAGTTTGCTACAATGAAAATGCTCTACTCACGAATCTACAACACTGCTTTCCCCAAGTTTACAATAGCTATCATACCATAAATATTTTTTTCAATATGAAGGCATCAACTCCAAGGAGAAAAGAGACGCTCATCTTAGTAGAGCCTATCATAATAAGCTTTAAATCCCTCCATCTCAGGCCTATCCAGAACACAGTTTTAAAGGCAGGAACAACATCCTGTCTTCTCACTCTGAGTCAGCAGTGGGGGGGATCTTCACAAAAGTAAGCAGTTTTAACATAAACTAAGTGGGTTAGCTGGGGTTCCATGCAAACAGAAACTAAGTTAGTTAGCACATCCTGACCTTTCATTCCTAGAACAGCATTGTGTGATTTTCCATGGGATTCTCTAACAAGGAGATAAAATTCTAGTTATGAGTGAAATTGCTTCAGCAAGCATAGAGGACGAAAGGACATTCACACTCTCTTGCCCTGTCACAGCAAAATCCCCAATCTCCTCAGCTTCTATTGTCTCCATTCTTATCTAACAGAACTCTCATTTTCTCTGCCAACTCATGCCTAAGTGTGTCCCTGCTCAATTTAACATCTACAAAGCAGGTAAGGACAGACTCCAAGGAAGATGAGTTTCTGGCATGGCACCAACTTTTGCTGAGAGCTAGTACAGGAAAGAAAGAAGAAGCTTCATTCCGCAGGCACAGAACTTTACAAGGAGGCAGAATTTCCAGTTCTCAAATTTCTGTGTCTGAAGAACTCAACCCTGATCCCAGATCTCTTCCTACTAAAGCTCTGACTTAGATTGGTTGATATAAGACTGCAAAGCCAGTCTCCTATGAAGTCCTAACAATTTTTTATATAGTTGGAGAGCTATTGGAGATGAGATCACTTGGAAGAATTCAGGAAGGATTCTTTGCCTTTTATTTATGTGCCTTAATTTGGCAATAACCAATCCAAGCTTATTGTTTTCTCTCTTTGATGTATAAATGTTCTCAGACAACCAAATGTCCAGACAACCCAGGAAAATAGAATGTAGCATCTAAAACATTGCATATTATAATGAAAGGATTGAAAATTGCAGTAATACCTGTTTCAGTTACCTTTCTGTTGCTGTGATGGAATAGCCTATTTTCAAAGGAAAAAGGGTTATGTGAGATAGACATAGAGCCCAGCATGACAGGGAAGGCATAACATATTACAAAGCCAGTAAGCACCCTTGGTACAAACTGCATCTCTGATGGTGACAGATTCATTGCCTTTGAAGACATTGGTTTTCAAACCTTCAATTGTAGCCAGACAGAATTCTACCCTCTCCCCCCAAAAAATATGTTGGAAGACCCTGCTACTAAGGTTGCAGTCTGCCATGTCCGGACAGCGCAAAATGAAGGACTCGCTTTCTCAGTGAGGCCTCCTCTTCTCCACCTGGCCTTATCTGGAGAGCATCTCTAGGCACAGATGCATGACCATGTTTGGAGGATAACCCTTCACAGAGCCTCCTTGGCACTACATGACTTAGCACAGAGTCCCGCTTTTCCCCCTACTCTTATGATAATTAGGTACTGTGTTATGATCAACCATCCCTTTCTGCCCATAAAATTAGGTACTGTGTTAGGACAAATCAGTTCTTCCTACCTGTAACTCTAAGAACCTTTATATACATTACCCCTAAAACAATAAAATGAGCTGCCTCTCTGAAGCTGACTCTCGGAGTCTTGTCCGTAATACTCTTGGCTATCTGAACCCCATTTGTTGATTCTCTTCCCTTTGTCCTCATGAGCCAGTGGCCCCATCTTCCCAGGGGAAGGGAGAACCAGAGTGATTTGGTCTTTTGGTTTCTTCCCAGCATCTAAGTATCTTCTCCAGTATGTTGGCTGACAAAGAAAAGAAGTTCCTCCAAATCCTCCTTGTCCACCTCCTCTTCTTTTCCTCCTCTTCCTCCCCCTCCTATTCCTGCTCTTTCTCCTCCTTTTCTTCCTCCTCTTCTGAATTTTCCCCATTTTACTGAAATTTTTATCACATAATCTGTACTGATTTCTCCTTCTTGTGCTGCTCTCAGTTCCTCCCCACTCCCCCAAGCCAGACCCACTCCCTGTTCATCTCTCATTAGAAAAATGCAGGATTCTAAAAGATAATAATATATTAAATATGTGATAAAACAACAACAAAAACTATTGGAATTGGACCAGTCAAACAATGAGAAAGAAAAGAGCTCAAGAGATGACACAAAAAACAGAGACCCACTCTTTCACTCATTCAGGAATTCCCTAAAAACACTAGTCTAGAAATATTAATCTGCCTTTTCTTCTACAAGGTTCCCTGGGTCCAGAGGGGAGGGATTTGATAGAGACTTCTTTAGAGCTCAGTGTCCCGAGTTCTCTCATGTTCTGCATAATGAGAATGGCAGCTCTTACAGGAGCCTCCTGTGGCAGCGACAAAGATCAAGTATTGGTACAGGCAAGGCCATGTTGTCAAATCCAGCACTGCCACCACAGATGATGCTAGAACCCATGTGCCACTTCATGAGTACTGATTTGACCCTGAGCTGTTGAAATTAGCCGAAGCCCATCTCCACAGGATATCCATCACTTCGCCTCCTCTTTTCTTTGTAACGATAACTAGTTTAGGCCAAAGGATGCAATTAGTTTGGTGGAGTCTCTTTGAAGGCCTCAGCTTTTCACAGACCTCATATCAGAGAAAAAGTAAAAAGATATATAAATAAAATATATCTCATGAGGGCTAATGGCTACCTTACTCACTGCTTTGCAATTTACTCCCTATTTGGTATCTTCCAAACATTACTATATTTTTCAGTATATGTATGAATGCATGCCTAAGGTATTATCTTCAGGAACACCACTCACTAACTTTGGGTCAGGGTCATTGACTGACCCAGAACTCAATTAGATTAATTTGGCTGGCATTAGGTACTCTTCTCTCTACCTCCTCAGTTCCGGCATTATAACTTGATACCACAATAAAACAGCCTCAAAAAGGAAGAGTTTTATTTTATTTTTAAGTGTATGTGGTACATTTACACAATGGAATACTACTTAGCCATTTAAAACAAGGACATCATGAAATTTGCAGGAAAATGGGTGGAACTAGAAAAGACCTAGAAAAACATGGACTTTAATCATACAGTACAGGATAGACATACTACAATGCACAGACCCCAAGAAGATAAGCCTGATGGACATCTTAGGCTTCATGTTGTCCCACTAATTAGGGGAGTGGGGGGGCATCTCTGACACAGACTTTGTTGCCTGCTTTTTGACCACTTCTCCTGAATGGGACTTCCTTACCAGGCCACAGGGGAAGAAGGTGAACTCAGTCCTCATGTGAATAGATAAGCTGGGATGTCTGGGTAGGAAGGCTCCCCTGTTCTGAGGGATAGGAAGAGAGGATTCAAGATGGAGGGTGGGACTGGGAGGAGAGGTGGTGGGTAGGTACAAGTTATGAGATGCCCAGTGTAGATACTGGGATCCAAACTTGGGTCCTCTGAAAGAGCAGTGTGTTTTCTTAATTGCTGGTCAATTTCTCCAGTTCACTATGCCCAACGTTTCCACATGGGAACTGAAGATGGAACTCAAAATTCAAATCCTCACGCTTTCAGGGCAAGCACATTACCAGTTGATCTATCTCCACAGCCTCAGATCTAGCTTTAAATTCCATTCGTACTATTTTACTAGCTGCATGACACAGTTCATATTTCCTAGATGCACTGAACTTAAGATTCTTCATCTGTGCACTGGCTCTCATCAAAGTCTCAAGGCATAGGACTGTGTTAAGGATTAAATGAGATAATTCATATAAAATAGTGTACAAAATATTTATAATAGAACTGCTGACCCGCAAAAATCTCTTTTAAATTTATTTTTTATTAATTATAGTTTATTCACTTTGTATCCCAGCTGTAAACCCCTTCCCCATCCCTCCCAATTCCACACTCCACCATCTTCTTCCACGCCCCTCCCCAAGTCCACTGATAGTGGAGGTCCTCCTCTCCTTCTCTCTGACTCTAGCCTATCAGGTCTCATCAGGACTGGTTGCATTGTCTTCCTCTGTGGCCTGGAAAGGATGCCCCACTTTAGGGGAGATAATCAGAAAGCCAGCCACTGAGTTCATGTCAGAGACAGTCCCTGTGCCCATTACTAGGGAACCCACTTAGATACTGAGCTGCCATGGGCTACATCTGTGCAGGGGTTCTAGGTTATCTTCATGCATGGTCCTTGTTCCACAAAAACTCTTATATTCATATAGTTCCTTTTTAGCCTATGTTCTGGGTCATGTCATAAGTGCTGGTGGTAAATGACAGTCTAGCAGATGTGCATTAATCATAGACAGCAGGTAGAAGAGATAACAAATTTCATAATCCTATGGCAGTAAGCCAATTTACTTTAAGTGACTTAATCTCTTCGTAGTTAGTCAAGGTGAGAAATTAGTAGAAACACATTGGAAGCTGGTTAATGCAGTATCTGATTACTTCAAAGTGGGAGTGTTAGTCCTGGTCACTGGGCAGAATCCCTTCTCCTTGAAGTTGAAGCCATTCTGATTTCTGCACAGGATCTGAAGAGTAGTGGAGCTTGCTTGTACCATAGCTTGTTGCTCCTTTTACTGCAGAGCATCAAAGATTTAGACTTTTCTCAGGTAGATATTGAAGTCCAAGTAGAAAAATAATATCAATGGTACATTTCAAAGGCTACTGCTTACCTTGAATAAGACACCGTATTGTGAACTGTCTTGTTTAACAGGCATAACACAGTAGTTATGGTTTCCATAGAAACAAGACTGAATTTTTCCTTTAATATAATTGCAGAGGTGTTAGTAGTCCTGCAAAATACTCCACGAACCGTCAAAATTCTGCTTCTCCTGACATATGGAAGGCAACATTTGTTGCTCTGTCAAGCCGTCCTCTTGTGGCACAGTGCTCTGGAAATTTCAGTTAAGAGTCTTATTTCTACACGAAGAAAAGCATCTTCTTTGATTCTAACTTGTATTTTTACCACAGTGTTCTGTAGATCAGCAACCCAAAGAGTCAAAGCCAGCCTGTGTTGCACACTATGCAGAGCACTTTTAATAGGGAGGTTCTTTACATGCATGATTTAGCTCCATGGTCTCTTCACAAGTAACTTAACATTTCGTATGCAATGGCATGCCACTCTCACCCTGCATTCAACATCATTAATTTTTATTTTAGCAGTTTTCATTTGCTGGAAAATGGCAGCAGAACTTCTTGCAATTTTAACTGAGCCATTTCCAGAAAGCTCTTGGGTTCAGGTGGTATATTGTAAATGAGGATAAAGATAATGATTGACCCTTGTGACTGGGATAGATAAAAATTCAAGTGTTAGTATTCTATTTTTGAACTGAGATGCCCCAATTATTTATAAATTATGATTAATCAATATAGGTTAGCAATCAGACTCTTTAATTAAAAAATTATGTGTGTGAATGTATTGCCTACATACATGTGTATGTTCCATGTGTGTAGCTACCAATGGAGGCCAGAAGAGGGCAATCCATTTTGACTGTCGAGACAGCTGGTCTTCCTACTGTAATTTAACCACTAAGAATGTCTCGTTGTGTCATGGAAAGGTGGCTCAGTGGTTGAGAGTCCTTGCTGTTCTTGCAGAAGAACAGCATTTGATTCCCAGCACCATAGAGTAGCTCACAAGCACATGTAACATCTATATGGCAAAGGTTTACATTGAACTCCTAATCCTCTTGTTTCCACCTCCTACTAACTGACATTACAGATATGTCCGTTTCTTGATAAAAGTGTTATTTCCATTTCACAGCTGGAGAAAAGGAGGCTCTGAACCTGGCAGCTTTATTCATAAACCTTTTCCTGGGGCTATCTCCTATTGAGAGCAATTTTAATTTATAAGTGCATTATGAAATATTTTATGTGTTTCTCATGTTTAATCCTAAATGTGAATGTGTCACATTTCAATTCTAACATCTTTATTGGTACAAGTGTGACTTTTAACCTTGATATTTTCACAAATTCTTTTTCATTTCCATTTCTTTATTTATTTAATCACTTTACAGCCTGATCCCATGCCCCTCCCTCCTTTCCTCACAGTCTCACCTTCACGGCCCTCTTGCACTAATCCCCTTTCTCCTTCTCAGAGAAAGATAGGTCCCCAAGTGCCCACCCTGGCACCTCAAGTCAAAGCAGGACTATGTGCATCCTCTCCCACTGAGGCCAGACAAGGCAGCCCAGAGGGAAAATGGATTCCAAAGCATGCAACAGAGTCAGGGACAGCCCCTAATCCCATTGTTAGGAACCCACATGATGACCAAGCTATCCATCTGCTATATATGGGTAAAGGGTCTAGTTCCAGCCCATGCATACTCTTTGGCTGGTTGTTCAGTTTCTGTGAGCCACTATAGGCCCAGGTCAGTTGACTCTGTAGGTCTACTTATGGTGTCCTTGACCCCTTTGACTCCTAGCTTAGTTTATTGTTTGGCTGTGAGTCTCTGCATTTGTTTCCATCAGCTGCTGAATGAAGCCTCTCAAAAGGCAGTTTTGCTAGGCTCCTGTCTGCAAGCATAGCAGAATGTCATTAATAGCATCGGGGGCTGGCTCTTTCCCATGGGGCAGGGTTCACGTTGGGTCAGTCTTTGTTTGCCATTCCCTCAATCTCTGCTGCATCTATATCCCTACAATTCTTGTAGGAAAGACACATTTGGGATTGAAGGTTTTATGGGGAATTGGTGTCCCCCTCCATCTACTGGAAGTCCCATCTGACTATAGGAGGTGTCAACTTCAAGCTAGGACTCTAACTGCTTGGAGTCTCAGTTAGGGATACCCACACAGACTCTTGGGAACCTCCCCGGTCCCAGAGATGAGTCCTTCACCATTTTCTTTGAGCAGGGACTCTTCACCTTCTTAAATTCCTATTATTTTTACATCTTTTCACAGTATCCCAGATTTCCTGGATGTTTTATGTCAGGAATTATTTAGATTTAACATTTTCTTTGAATGATAGATCAACTTCTATTTATCTTCTGTGCCTGAGGTTCCTCCAGCTCTTGTGTTCTGTTGGTGATGCTTGTGTCTGTTGTTCCTGTTCTCTTCCCTAGGTTTTCCATCTCCAGGATTCCCTCAGTTTAAGTTTTTTAAAAAAAATTCTCCTACTTCCATTTACAGGTCTTGGACACTTTTATTCATTTCCTTCACCGATTTAATTGTGTTTTCCAGTATTTATTTATTTGTTTCCTTTTTAAAGACCTCTATCATCATTATAAGATTGTATTTAAGGTCATTTTCTTGCTGTAGTAGGATGTCTGTGCTCTGAAGGTGTCATATTGCCCTGGATCTTGTTGACTGTGTTTTTTTTGTTTGTTTGTTTTGTTTTGTTTTTGCGAGCCCTTAGCCATCTGGTTGTCCATGAATGTTCCTGGTATAGCAGGTATTGGGAAGGCAGGCCTAACCTGTATATTCCCGGTGCAGCAGGCCTGGTATGGTGGACAGACAATGGAGCTGGATGCTTCTGCAGCCCTGCAGGTCTCCTTGGGAATGCAAGCAATGGGGCTCACAGAACAGCTAGCCGCTCATCTCTGCTGACTGTCTTTCACATTCTCTTTTTGGTTTTGCTTTGTTTTTTGTTTTTGCTTTTAGAGACAGGATTTCTCTGTGTAGCCTGCTGTCCTGGGCTTGCTTTGTAGACTATCCTGGCCTCAAAATCACAGTGACCGGCTTGCCTCTGTCTCCCTGATTGCTGGGATTAAAGTCACGTGCCACCATGCCAGCTTTTCACACATTATTTGGAAATTTTAAAATCAAGAGTTAGTAAGAACAAGATCAGTTTAGAAATTAGATTAAGGAAACAATGTAGCTCTTGGGTGATACAGTCTCTTTCCTTGAAAAATGGTACTCCTACTAGGGCTAGGGACACTGACCTGTAACTCTGTATGAATCAACTGGGAATTATTCTACAAGGATGGTAAGGACTTTTTGGAAAAGTGTAGGGGAGGCTTCTACTGTCATGTTTGGCTGGACATTCTGGACTGTGCAGAAGAATTCATGTATCAAAAATTTATTTTATGTTACAAATGTTTAAATAATAAACCCGTATTTTATTATGTATAACTTCTTGACATTGGCATTCAAAGTATGTTTGTGGAAAAATTATCTTTTAATTTTATGTTTCAAGAATTAAAAAAGACTTAGGGTTTATTAGCTTTAAAGAGCGAACTGTGGATCTCAAAGAATTGAGACTCTTTTAGCCAGATTGAAAAATTTAGGGATAAGAAAGTAGCTGTGTGATAAGAGGAATTCCTTCTTAGAAAATAAATTCTTGGTAAAATTTAGTAGGAAAAAATGTTTGTGGGTAGCCAATGAGTATTCTTGAATTAACACACTGAAGCATTTATAGTCTTAGAAATATTGTGTCTATTTCCACAGACCTCTTGTTTCTTTTCACCACTTTCCCCATTGGACATGAAAAAGTGACAGCCTTTTGAGATGATTGACATATATATATATATATGTATGTATATAATGTAGCTTCAACTACAAAATTTCTTTTAAAAGACAAGATTTTGCTATATTGCTCAGGCTGGTTTTCAAACTCTAGGGCTCAAGCAGTTCTCTGGCCACTGATTCCCCAATAGCTCGAATCATAGGTGTGCGCATTATAAACAGGCTAAGAACTTCTTTTGAGGAAGACAATGCTAATAGTGAAGTGTGAGACAGTTTCAGTTAAGGAGATTCACCCTATCCACTGTTGTTGTAAATTATACAAATGGTTTTGGGCTATATAATGTTTGTTATTAGCCCTCAGATTAGCACAGCGATATTATTTAACCTGCTATCACAAATAATAAGACACAGACACCTTGCTAGATTTATGATTGCCTTATTTTCCTTAGGCAGGGCAGGTAATTCACTTCCACAGTCTCAGGAACCTCATCATCCGTCGTCTCTCAGCCCCCATCCAATGCCATCCGCTTTAATCTTCCTTATCTGGTCTACCTTCCATACATACTCCCATAGTACTTGCTTGTATTTTTCACCTGGGCCTTTTCAAGCCATCGTTAGAGTCCTTCCTATCAGCTTGCACTAACCCTGTGTGGCATTCTCCTTCCTCCTCTCTTCCTGTCAGTCTGGGGGTGCGGGCATTCTCCTGGACCAGAAGCCTGAGAACCTTAGCCTACCCTGTTTTGCCCTGCCCAGTAGGCTGTTTAAGCAACCATTCAAATACAGTGATTTAGGCAGGTTTACACAAGGATAGGTTTATGCAGGGATAGGCTTAACCAGATCTTGAGGATTAGCATAATAACAATTGCCAATAGTCCACACTGAGAAACGAATTCTAAAGTAAAAAACAAAACATTATGATTATTTTTTTTCCTCCTGTTCACAAATTTTGCCTTTCTCTGATGATCATGCTTGGTGGTTCTTAGGATTCTCATTTCTGGGCTCACAGTCTTACATAACTTTACACTTCCATTGTCATGGATTATGTGAATTAAAAAAGGGATTGATCTGGGACAGCCCCAGGGTTGGATTAACACTACTTTCTCAACTTCTCATGGAAGGCAAATAAATGCAGGTTTGTTGTCACTTTGCTACTTTCTAGGTTAAGCCCTCCTTGGAGTTTGAAATCTTAAAGGCTATGAGTATAAAAATTTCATGTCTAGTTATTTTGAGTTCTAAATATAATTGTGCTGGAGTAGGTTCTGAAAATCATTCTTGCTCTGAAAAAAGTCAGTTAGAAACTTCACTTTGCTACTCTTCTATAGTTTTGAATTTCCCTAAAGACACCTCGTATACTGTTGGGAGGAAAATCTGGACAGGTAACTAGCTCTGTTCGACTTTAATCCTTATGTGAAATTGTATCAATAAGTACTGGATGTACTAAGGTCAAGCACAGCTGGCTTGCATCAGTGATTAAAATTCTAAGTGATACTTTTACCTGTCCAAAGACAGATTCTATTTGATCTCTATTCAATGAATGGTAAACTCATTTGCTCTGTTTATTTGTTTTTTTTTTTTTTTGCAAACTTATGAGTAATAACAAAACAAAAGCTCAGCCACTACTGTTGAGATCAGTAAAAAGGGCTGGCCAACAGGAGAGAGCAGAGGGCTTCTGAGGTAGCCTGGGAACTGTGTATGTGTGTCTATGTGTGTTTGTGTGTGTGCCAATGTGTTTAATGACAATGTATAACATTAAAAAAACTTACAAGGCCCCATTGCTCAAAGTTTTAAATATAAACAACTTAAAATCATTTGAACTACTCTATTTTGTCTTCTGTTTTATCACAATGCTGAAATTTCTTTCAGAAGGAGGCCAAGGATTTAGCATATGCAATCTAGTAAGGGGAAGTCAACAATGCATTAACCTCCACCAAAGCATTGATGAAATTAACTGCCATCTAAGAAGACCTTGTTGAAGGTATAGGCTTTGGGTGAGGGGATATCAAGATCGCTTCATGTGAAATGCACTCAGCAAGACAGGTAGAAAGCGATAGGAAGCTGCCCAAGAGTCCCTGAGTGTTTATGAAGAGAGGTTTTGCAAAGATAACTGAATGATTATGAAAGCATTCAGAGAGTGCTCAGTGGCGAACTGCCACGCTCAGTGCAGAACAGTGGAGCCAGCACCAGATTTAGTTTGTTTTCTGTTCTGTATAGCTTCCACCATAATGGGCCTTTCTCCTAGCCTTCAGAATGGCGTAGTCACAGAAACTGTGGTTTTAAATGCTTCAGAAATATTCCAGCTCAGAGATCGAGTTACCAGTGGAATCATCTGGGCACTGGAACCACAGTTATTCCTGGGCAATGCCATCATATTCCATCGCCTTATACATATGAAAATTTTAATCTTAATATTTTATATCCAGTCTTTTGAAAATTAGATTTTCCAATCATACTCATAATCTGTACTTCGCCAGGAGCTGTCTGTCCTATATTATGTTGTGCTTCCCTGCAATCTTTAATTTTTTCACATCTCAAAAAGATCATTAGTGTCTTTTTTCCTTTTTATTTATTTTTTTAAATTATTATAATTTCTTCACTTTGTATCCCAGCTCCCCTCCCAGCCCTACCCTTCTTTCCTCTTCTCCTCCCAGGCCCCTCCCCAAGTCCACTGATAAGGAGGTCCTCCTCCCCTTCCATCTGACCCTAGCCTCTCAGGTCTCATCAAGACTGGCTGCAATGTCTTCCTCTGTGGACTGGTAAGGCTCCTCCCCATCAGGGGTAGGTGATCAAAAAGCCAGCCACTGAGTTCATGTCAGAAACAGTCCCTGTTCCCCTTACCAGGGTACTCACTTGGATACTGAGCTGCCACGGGCTACATCTCTGCAGCGGTTCTAGGTTATCTCCATGTATGGTCCTTGGTTGGAGTATCAGTCTCAGAAAAGACCAGATTTTTTGGTTCTGTTGCTCTCCTTGTGGAGCTCCTGTCCCCTCCAGGTCTTTTTATCTCCCCCTTTTTTCATAAGATTCCCTACACTCTGCCCAAATTTTGGCTATGAGTCTCAGCATCTGCTTTGATATCTTGCTGAGTAGAGTCTTTCAGAGGCCCTCTGTGGTAAGCTCCTGTCCTGTTGTCTGTTTTCTCCGTTTTCTGATGTCTGTCCCATTTGCCTTTCTGAGTGAGGATTGATCATCTTACCTAGGGTCTTCCCTCTTGCTTAGCTTCTTTAGGTGTACAGATTTAGTGTGTTCATTCTATATTATATGTCTAATATCCATTTATAAGTGATACACCATGTGTGTCTTTCTCCTTCTGGGATTCCTCACTCAGGATGACTTTTTCTAGTTCCCAACATTTGCCTGCAAATTTCATGATTTCTTGTTTTTAATTGCTGAGTAGTATTCCATTGTGTAAATGTACCACAATGTCTATATCCATTCCTCAGTTGAGGAACATCTGGCCTGTTTCCAGAATCTGGCTATTATGAATGAAGCTGCTATGAACATGGTTGAGCAAATGTCCTTGTTGTGTACTTGAGCCTCTTTTGGATATATGCCTAGGAGTGGTATAACTGGATCTTGAGGAAGCACTATACCTAATTGTCTGAGAAAGTGCCAGATTGATTTCCAAAGTAGCTGTACAAGTTTACATTCCCACCAGCAATGGAGGAGGGTTCCCCTTTCTCCACATCATCTCCAGCATGTGTTGTCACTTGAGTTTTTAATCTTAGCTATTCTGATGTGTGTAAGGTGAAACCTCAGGGTTGTTTTGATTTGCATCTCCCTGATGACTAAGTATGTTGTGACTTTCTTTAAGCGTTTTTCTGTCATTTGATATTCCTCTATAGAGAATTCTCTGTTTATCTCTGTACCCCATTTTTAATTGGATTATTTGGTTTGTTGGTGTTTAACTTCTTAAGTTCTCTAAGCTTTGGATATTAGCCCTCTGTCAGATATAGGGTTGGTGAAGATCCTTTCCCAATCTGTATGCTTTCGTTTTGTTCTGATGACAGTGTGCTTTCCTTTACAGAAGCTTTTCAGTTTCATGAAGTCCCATTTATTGATTGTTTCTCTTAGAGCCTGTGCTGTTGGTGTTCTTTACAGGAAGTAGTCTCCTGTGCCAATGAGTTCAAGGCTCTTCACCACTTTTTCTTCTAACAGGTTTAGTGTGTCTGGTTTTATGTTGAGGTCTCTCAAAAAGTAAAATCACAAAACATCCAAAAATCAAAGATGCCATGAAAAGACCAAATCAAAGAATAATAGGAAAAGATGCAAAAGAAGATTCCAGGCTCCAAGGTCCAGAAAATATTTTCAAGAAAATCATAGAAAAAAATTTCCCAACTTAAAGACAGAGATGTCCATTAACATACAAGAGGCCTACAGAACACCAATTAGACTAAACCAGAAAAGAAACTCCTCATGTCACATAATAGTCAAAACATTAAATCTACAGAACAAAGAAAAACTATTAAAAGTAGCAAGGGGAAAAGGCCAAGTAACAAATAAAGGTACCTATCAGAATCACACCAGACTTCTCAACAGAAACTATGAAAACCAGAAGGGCCTGGGCAGATGTCATGCAGACTCTTAAGAGACCACAGATGCCAACCCAGACTACTATACCCAGCAAAGCTTTAAATCAACATAGATGGAGAAAACAAAATATTCCATGACAAAACTAAACTTAAACAATATCTACACAGCAACTCAGCCCTACAGAAGATACTAGAAGGACAACTTCAACCCAATGAAAGCAACTACACCCAAGAAGACACAGGATATAGATAACTTCACAACAAAAAATTAAAAGACAACAAGCACACAAACACACTATCACCTCCAACTCCATAGTAAAAGGAACTATCATTCATTGGTCACTATTATCTATCACCATCAATGGACTCAACTCTCCAATTAAGAGATATAGACTAACAGAATGGTTGAAGAAATAGGATTCAACATTCTGCTGCATCTAAGAAACAGACCTCTGCAACAAAGATTAAACACTACCTCAGAATAAAGGGATGGAAAAATGTTTTTCAAGCAAACGGACCCAGAAAACAAGCTTGGGTAACTAACCTAATGTCTAATATCCTAATATCTAATAAAATAGACTTTCAACCAAAATTAATAAAAAAGATGAGGGGCACTTCATTCTCATCAAAGGAAAAAATCTACCAATATTTTCTTACTATGCTTCCTTTCCTCTGTTTAGGAATGATAGTGCATATCTTGTGCTATTATATGTTGAAAGTACATGATCTGCTTTTTATTTTGGTTTTACATTGGCTACAGTTAAGAGATGCATGAATATCTAAAGATATTTTGGACTTTTAAATCAGCTTGAGACTGTTATAGACTATGGAACTTTTGAAGTTGGACTTAACACATTCCTTCATTATGAAATGGCTACAAGCCTATGGGAGTCGGGGTTTGGAATGAGGTTGTTTGAATAAAAATCACCCCCATAGGCTCATAGGCAGTGCTACTACTAGTAGACTTGGCTTTGTTGGAGTAAGTGTGGCCTTTTTGAAGTAAGCATATCATTGGGAGTGGGATTTGAGGTCTCATATGCTTAAGCCATGCTTAGTGTGGCAGTCTCTTCCTGCTGCCTGTAGACCCAGATATAGAACTGTCAGCTACCTCTAAGTGCCGTGTCTGCCTGAATGCCACCATGCTTCCCTGGCAAGAATGGACTAAATCTCTGAATCGTAAGCCAGTGCTAATTAAATGTTTTCCTTTATAAGAGTTGCTGTGGTCATGGTGTCTCTTCATAGTGATAAAGCCCTATCTATGACTGACAATTAGGCAAAAATAATCTTAAAAATAACACACAAAGATCAAAGATTACAAAAACTACAATAAAGAGATAAAAAAAATAAAAAAGCAAAACAAAAATTCTGAGCAGATCAGGCAAAGCTGGAATGAAGATCTATAGGAAATTTCAGTTGCAGATACAACAATCATAAGAAACATCTCAAACGCTCCAGGACTTGCCATTTGATATAATATAGTGAGAGAAAAGGAAAAGAAAAAAAGCTAAAGAGGGCAAAGGAAGGCTACAAGATTGCCCTATACATGACACAAATCAACATGTGTCATGGGCAATTCTAGAAGAAACTGCCCAAAGGAAGAAACTGGAGGGAGTGAGGGAGGGGGCTACGCATGGGATGCAAAAACCTAACCTGTGATTGATATAAAAATAAATAAATTTGTAAAAAAAAGAAATAAATGCTTGCACAATGTGGACAGAGAATGAGCATCCAGGTACAAGGCCTCTAAAGAATCTCAGATACGCAAAGTATCTTACCTAATATTTTTGTTATTTTTTGTTTCATTGCTCTGAAGAGACACCATGGCCATGGTAACTCTTACAAAGAAAAGCATTTAGTTGGCTCTGGTTTACAGTTTCAGAGGCTTAGTCCATCATCATCATGGCGGGAAGCATGGCAGTGTGTAAACAAACATGGTGCTGGAGGAGCTGAGAGTTCTTCAGCTTGATCTGAAGGGGACTGTTTTTCACACAGGGCATATATAAGACCTCAAACCTTACCTTCACAGTGACACACTTCCTTCAACAAGGCCATGCTTACTCCAATAAGGCCTGCCAAGAGTGCCACTCTCTATGGGCCAAGCACTCAAACACATGAATTTATGGGGACCATACCTATTCAAAGCACTACATCCTACTCCCTGGCCCCCATAGGCTTTTAGTCAGACATAATGCAAAATGCATTTAGTCCAACTTCAAAAGTCTCCATAGTTTATCACGGTCTCAATAATGTTTAAAAGTCCAAAGTTCAAAGTCTTTCCTGAGATTCATTCAGTCACTTAACTGTAATCCCTTATAGTATCAAAATCAAAAATATGTCACCTACTTAAAATACACAATGTCACAGGATGTGCATTGCCATTCCAAAATGTAGGGAAGGGAGAATAGTGAGGAAATACTGTATCAAAGCCATACCAAAGTTTTGGTGAACTCAGAACTCTGCACCTTATGTCTGATATTGAAACATTCTTCAGATCTCCAACTCCTTTCAGCTTTGTTGACTGTAGCACACTTCTTTCTCTTGGGCTAGTTCTACCCCTTGTTCGCAGATTTCCTTGGCAAGTATCCCATAGCTGTGGCATTTCTAATCTTTTGGAGATTTCAAGGCAATCCAAGCTTCACCTTCACAGCTTCCCACAACAACCTTCTCACAAATTCACACAATGGCCTCTCTGGGGCTCCATGCAGAGATAGCCCTGCCACATGTCTGGCCTCAGTGACTTTCCTTGGTCCCAGAGGGAGATTCTACAACCCTTATTTTTCTGTTCTTGACTCTAAAGCCAGAACTATGTTACCAAAGCTGCCAAGTTCTCCTGCTTGCTGGGGCTGAAACCTGGATTCCTTGTTCTATTGCCTCTTCACCAGCTTTTTCAATGGTTTCTTTCACTGCCTAAGCTTGGCTGCTCTGGAACTCGCTCTGTGGACTGGCCTGGCCTTGGACTGTCTGCAAGCTTCTGTCTCTTGGGTTCTGGGATTAAAGGTGTGCATCACCAGGCCTGGACATAGCTTTCCTTTAATTCCTTTTCACAAGAGGGAAGCTTAGTTGGGTGGAATCTTGCCCTGAGGTCACCACTTACTTAATTCTATTTAATATCCTTAAACAAAGGATTTAGTGCCACTTTACTTCCTGGTGCCCCTTTAATCGTTGAACTATACATTTTTAAAATTTTTCCTTTCTAAGCTTTCTTTGATTCATGAAATGTTTTTCATAAGAGTGATGAAGTCTAGGCTGTTTTGAAATTTTCTTTGCCAAGGCAATTAATCTAAATCTCTTCACTTTAGCCTGAGGCAGACTCTTCAGATAAGGGCAAAAAAGCAGTCACATTTATCACTAAGATATTATAAGAATCATCTCTAGGCAACATACTAAAACTCTTTGAAACTTCTTAAGACAGGTCTCCACAGTTCAAATCACCCTCAGCACCACTGTCTTCCATGTGTCTTCTGCTATGGCCCATTACAACCCACTTAAAGCACTGTGCTACTTTCTTAATCCAAAGACGAAAAATCCACATTTCTCCAAACAAAAGCATGGTCAGGCTTATCCCAGCAATACCTCGCTCCCTGGAACCAACTTTTGTCTTAGTTGGGGTTTTATTTCTGTGAAGAGATGCCATGACCACAACAACTCTTATAAAGGAAAATAGTTACTTTGGGCTGGTTTACAGTTTCAGAGGTTTATTCTTGTGGAAGGAATGATAGCAGCCTGAAGGCACAAGGGGCTGAAGGAGTTGAGAGTTCTACATCTTGAGCTGCAGGCAGGAGAAAGGGACTGTCTTTCATACTGGGTTAGCTTGAGCATATATAAGAGCTCAAAAGACCAAACAGTAACACATTTCCTCTAATAAAGCCACACCCACTCCAATAAGGCCACACCTCCTAATAGAACCACTCCCTGTGGACCAAGCATTGGAACACATGAGTCTCTGGGGACCATACCTAGTCAAACCACACGCTTACAATGTATTTTGGTCATATTTTCTTTGTACCCTTCTTTTTAACTCCTCCCAGATCCACTTCTGCCTCCATTCTCCTCTCCACTTTGTTTCTTCTCTTTCACCTTTTCCTTTTTCTTTGTTTGTTT
Source organism: Pachyuromys duprasi (assembly GCA_028658305.1). Taxonomy (NCBI): domain Eukaryota; kingdom Metazoa; phylum Chordata; class Mammalia; order Rodentia; family Muridae; genus Pachyuromys; species Pachyuromys duprasi. The sequence continues at coordinate 151,700 of CM053751.1, forward strand.
TGGATAACTTAAGTCCACTATACCCATATACCTCTATCTATGAGTCATTCACTGGAGCATAGTCTGCGTACTAGATGGTACAGCTTAAAAGAAAACTGATTCTCCTTTCCCTTTGCCTAAGAGCTATGACTGTCAGTTGATTTTCAGTTAAGGGGAGGGACTCCTGAATCATTTATTACTGAGTGCTGGAATTTTGAATGGCTTGATTTCCTGCATGGAAATCAGGCAAAGAGGTTTGGAAGGAGCATGTGTAAAACAACTCATGATTCCAACTTTTAGTGTTTGAAGCCTGAAATGTTGAAGCCTGCTTTGAGACATAGCTGCAGCCATTTTTGTATTCAGCATATTCAGCTTCCATTTTGCTTATATTGTGAAATAAGTTCAAAAAAATTTTAAACTTCTGACCTTGCTTCCTAGAAGTGGATATTCATAGCTGATAGTAACAAACCCTACCAAAGAGCCTATACTAACAGACCCTGCCAGAAGTTCAAGCTGACTTTATGTTTTAATTTGAGTCAATAATTTCATAACTCATACTTTGTTATCTATACACTTGACTACACTCTGATTGCACTCTTGTTATCTAAACACCTGGTTGCACTTAGCTGCACTTGGGTTGCACTTTAGAAGACTCACTTCATCTAGAACTAATCAGCGTAAAGGTTAGCTAATAATACTTTGTTTAGTTAGCAAAAATGTACTATTGCTTTGTATAGCTAGCTAAAATGTGATACTGCCCTTCCCATGACTTTTGGTCAATAAAAAGACTTCCCTGAGAGCAGGTAGATGTCACAGTTAGGCTCCTGAATCCTTACTGTGGCCCTGATTGATCAACTTAGAAACGCATTCTAATAAACTGTCGATATCTAACTGAGACCAGTTCCTGAGTAGTTTGTGTGGCACTTCTTAGGCTCAAATATTAGTTAAAATATGTCCCCAGGGACTGATGAGATGTCAGTGTTTTGAACTCTCAATGGAAGGATAAAATTGAATACTGAATGTTGTCTTCCAATTTCCACATCTATATGCTGTACTCTCACATAAGGTATGTCACCGATATCCTCTTTTCCTTCTCTTTTCTGAACACACATAAAATAAAATCGTTTAAAAACCTACTTTCACTAATATTATTTAGAACTAGCTAAGCCACTGATAGAACTAAAGAACTGGAGTAAGGAAACACTTGTTCTTTTTGAGAGCTGGGGCATAGTTTTATTTTTTATAAATTTATTAATTTTTATATCAATCACAGGTTAGGAACTTTGCATCCCAGGCATAGCCCCCTCCCTCATTCCCTCCCACCCTCCCCTTCCGTCCCTCATCTCCCTCCTCCCCACCCCCTCCGAATCCACCAAAGGGGGAGGACCTCCTTCCCTTCCATCCAACCCCAGCTCATCCTGTCTCCTCAGGGCTGGCTGCAATGTCCTCCCTTGGGATCTAGCCAGTCTGTCAC
>CM053751.1:153652-168916 GCA_028658305.1 Pachyuromys duprasi
ACAGGAGGGCTTCTGATTTTTTTGAGTTGATTTTGTATCCAGCCACTTTACTGAAGGTGTTTATCAGTTGAAGGAGTTCTCTGGTTGAATTTTTGGGGTCACTCATGTATATTATCATATCGTCTGCAAATAGTGATACTTTGACTTCTTCCTTTCCAATTTGTATCCCCTTGATCTCCTTTAGTTGTCTTATTGCTCTTGCCAGGACTTCAAGTACTATGTTGAAGAGATATGGAGACAATGGGCAACCTTGCCTAGTGCCTGATTTCAGTGGGACTGATTTTAGTTTCTCACCATTGAGTTTGATGTTAGCTACAGGCTTGCTGTATATTGCCTTTACTATAGTTGTTTTTTATATTTTTTTCCACTCAGATATCAGAGATTGGATTTTGGATCTTCAGATAGCAGTATTATTCTCACTGTTGATCATTTTTGGGCTTTGAACTTGGATATAAACTTGAGTCACATAATAGCATTCCTCTATCTGTAGCCTCCAGATGAAATATGATGAGACCTCTTGTCCTCAGAATATGAACCAGTTATTATAATAAATCTCTTCTTATTTGTCTATATCTGTCTTGGAACTAATATTTCATTGTGGTTTGGATTCACATTTTGTTGTGCATTACTGATGCTGACCATCTTGGAAGAAACATGATGTCTGCAGGGCTGTTTGTAATTTGCTTTTAGGGTAAGCAAATTGTTTCTCCTCTGTTTTTGGTTAATTGTTAACTTGACATGTGGATGGACCTAAATTTTTTCAGCAACTAATTTTGTTGTGGATTAAAGATGTTAACTTTCTGTTCCATGGATGTGATTTCTGGTTCTACATAAAATGAAAGTTTTGAACAGACATAGATGGGACATACTTATCAAAAAGAACAGAAAGTCACATTTATTATTAAAAGAACACAGAGAAAATACTCCCAAGTATGAACATTATGTCAACTCTTTCTCACTATCATTAATTTTTATCCTTTGACTTGGAATAAATGATGTGGAGATGTAGCATACTGTGCATCAAAGAGTAATAAAAGAATAAGTAAAGAAAATATGACTCAAGCAAACAATATTCTACATGTTGCTTTACATGCCTTTATGTTGAATGAATACATTAGTTACCCTTGAGCTACTTGGGATTACTGATTGGGGTTAAACCTGAGCCAATGGTAATGTTCCATACCCCACATCACCAGCCAGGAATGCTAGATAGAAATGCTATGTTTTGGTATCATGAAGAGTTGGCACTATCACTTGACAGTAGAGGAGCTAGTCCATTTTGAGGGGCTTCTGCTTGCTGATTTAGTTTCCATAAGGTTAATAGGACTTAAAGGCCAACAGGGATTTATTTTTAACATCTTGACTTTAGCCACAGGTGTTTTCTTTCTATGTTTGTTTTATGTATTGATTGAGATCGTCCAAAGTATTTGAAGAAAAAAAAAACATTGCTCATAAAACTGGCTACCACCCCACTGCATTAGAAAGTAGCATGCAAGTTAATTTGTTTCTGAAAATCAAAGTCTTCCAAATTCTAGAAAGGAGCTGATATTTCAAGATAACTTCTTACATTTATTTTTATTAGTAGCAGGAAATTTTTGTGGATGTAATTATGGCCCAACAACTAAAAGGAAGTTAATTCAAGACACAAAGAATGATGTTATAAAAGGAGAAGAGGCCATTGCCTTTCAGATATTTTTAGGAATGGAACACTTTTGTTGGTTAAATATCTTGTCCTAAACCTACTCAGTAATGTTAGGCCATCCTAGTGTTCCTTTGATTGTAACTGAACAGAAGAATTGCATCATTTTGTCTTTGGTTCATTAACTCTGACACCTCTTTAAAGCTGCAGATGGCATTCCACAATCCTGGCTCTCAAATGTGAGAGTGAGGGAGATGAGTAGTCCAAGATCCTCAATTTTGAAATCCTAAATGTTGGTTCTTTTTAATCTGCCTTAGTGAGACCCTGAGTTGCTAGTACTTTGTACCTTTTTTTGAGACAGTCTTATGTAGCTCTGAATTCAGAGACCTGTCTGCTTCTGTCTCCCACCATGACCAGTTCTTATAGTTTATTTATTTAAAAATAATTTATTTAATTTTATGTGCATTAATATGAACGAGTCAGATCCCTTAAAACTGGTGTTGCAGACAGTTGTGAGCTGCCATGTGGGTGCTGGGAATTGAACTCGGGTCCTTTGGAAGAGCAGACAGTACTCTTAACCACTGAGCAATCTCTTCAGCACCCCCATACAGTTTATTATTTAAATGACTGAACTGTTATGATTACTCCTGCCAATTGACATAGGTGGAGCAAATACAATGTTATCCCTTATATTCCAAGTAAGAGAATATAAATATTACCGTTTACTTGACTCAAAAGCCCAAAACCCAAAGGTTTGAATCAGTGACTTACTGAAGCCAAGGTTTTCAAAGAACACCAAGTTTTAAAAGTGTTTCATTTGAATAGTTATCATAAAAAATTAACCATTTGGGTTTGATTTTCAAGTCACAACATGTTTTTGGGGGGAGTATTTATTTATTTTACAAAAAATATTTGAATTGATTAGAAGTATTTTCTTTCTTTTCCTCAACTTTTTATCGAATCTTCATGAGCGTCACATGATGCATTCTAGTCCCACTCATCTCCCCATGCCCTTTTATCTACTCTCTGTTCTTGCAACCCTTCCAAATTAACACAGGCACACACACACACACACACACACACACACACTAGAAAACATCCCATCATGGAAGCTATAGTGTGTCCCAGTGCACAGCTCTGTTCACACATCTTGCAAATATTCACTGCAATGTGTCATTGGTTTGGTAGGAGGTCTCCGGTCTCTGTGACACCATCAATATTGGTTTTTCACTGGGACTCCTTCCATTATCTTGTTGTTGCCCTGTGTCACAGAGATCTCATAGACTTAGATTGCCAGGACTGGCCACTTCACATGCCTCAACAGTTTACAGATGATGCAGATTTGCAGGTGGGCCAATTCAAAGCCCTAGATTGGGGTCCTGGGTGCTGAGCTGGTCAGCCTGTTGGTTCTCTCTTATCTGCACCACCAGGGTGAGCCCTCCAGCACTGTTCTGGCTAAGCCACCCTGCCATCAGCAGGAGGCAGGGGCAGCTCTTCTGCTTTCACAATCTTAGGCTGGTTCACCAGAGCCATTGTGCTGCCCAGGTAAGGAGGGAGGCCCATTATTTCAAGTGCTGCAGCTGATGAGCAACTGTGACAGCTCTTCTGCTTCCTCAAGGAACCTCGGGGCTGGTTCATCTGCACCTTGGCCATCGGAGTCATTTCTGCTATGTTTCCTAGGCAAGGTGCAGGACCCACTCACCGTGTGCTTTAGCTGGTGACAGGCAGGACTAGTTCCTCTGCTCTCATGACTTCAGGGCCAGCTCTCCCAACTTCCAGAGGTGGCAGGGGTGAAGAGGGAAGGGAATCATCCCCCCATCTCAACCTCATGGCTGATTGAATGGCAGGGCCAGATCTTCACTACCCACACCCATGAGCCAGCTCACCTGCCCTCTCCACCAGGGCCAGCTCTGTGGTGCTGCCCAGGAGAGGTGCTGGACCCGTTCTCCTGAACGCTGCAGACCCCTGCTCTCATGATCCCGGGGCCAGCTCTTCTGACTGTTGCAGATGTCAAGGGGCAAAGTGAGATGTTTTTAGCATTTTAATTATAACATTTCCTCCTCTGCTTTCCTTCCTCTATACATTCCTATATATACCTTTTTCCCTTCATATTAATATATGTGCAATAACAATTGAATGAAAAAAAGAGGTCACAATATATTTTGAGGACCTTAAGATTAATATATCATGAATAATAAAAACAATAAACTTTGGATTTTTAGACAATTGACCTTCTCCAACTTATTTAACATTGCCTCAGTCATATGTGTGAGTTATTCCAAATATTGTGCTTATTATAAAATATTCTAAAATACTTAGACTGGAGAAAGATGGTCATATATAGTTTACTGTCTTTAATGATTCCAGTTCTATCAAATGAAAAATTTCTAGAGATAAGAACTCAATCGTTTCAACCAGTTTCCTGCCACTGTTTTTGTGAGGATATAGCATGTGAGAAAAAGTACCAGAATATAAAAATCATAACAGCATAAGGAAAGAGCCTGGTAAACTGGAATTTAATTCCATCAAGAAATGATTGATTTCATATCCTACAAGATGGAAATGAGAGTTCAGGTAAATATATAAAACTGAATGGTTTATATTTAACAAATACATTAAAGTAAGTTTCAGGTGTCCGACTGGCACCAGGGGTGAAAGATGAATAGACCCATGGTGTCATCCTGCACTGGAAATCTGTAGCAGATGTACTTGCAGCAGCTTGTAAGTTTTTTCTATCAGAGGTGAAGTTTGAGCGGAAACTGGAGGGGCAGGTGGAGGCCTACTTGGTTTGTACAATGATGGCGGGTGACCATGTGGGAATGTGTGTGCGTGCTGAACTGGAATTTCATTCACAGGACTGGGCCATTGGTTTACAGAGTGTGTTTCATTTTGAATAACAGGCTTAGATTTTCTGAGCCTCAACTTTCTTACACTTAAAATAAACTGATGTACACATTGTTTTTAACAAGTCACTGAAGAGGTTAATTAGATTGTGAATAGGAAAGCACTTTGTAGAGCATCTTTAATGCTAGCAGTGGGTCAATGTTGAGCCATAACATTCACCCAACTATGTAGTGAAATGTAATTCAAGTCATTGCCAGTTTCTCTCTAAAGAACCCATGTTTCCCCCCACAAGCCAAGAGGAAGCATCCAATATGGCCACAAGGAGGAGCTAGATCGTATCTACAACAACCTCCCATTTATTACACAAAAGAGCTTTCTGTATCCCAGCAAACTTTGGTGCCTAGTCAACAGTATCCTGGGGTAGATGTGGGGACAGCCTCTGTTCCAAATCTTTTCAGAAATTTTTTTACCTTTCTTCCTTAAAAAAGATTCAGCTCAAAATAGTATAAAATATTAATACTTATTTCCATAGTCTAATACAGTTCTAATTTTTTTACAAAAGTATATAAATATGAAGTTTACAATCACAACCAGTTTTAATTTGCAGTTTCATAGGCTTGAGTATATTCATGTTGTTGTATAACTCCTCTAGAAAGCTTTAATCTTGTGGAATAAAAACTATATCTACTAAAACACAACTTCCCTTCCTACCTTTTATACTTATCAGGGGCTTTACTCCTAGGGAAGATGGTGGGAAGATGGTTCCTTTCATAGCAGATATAACCATTGCCAGTAGTTTCTTCTCAGCAGGTGTGGAACATTGCCCCTAATTTCTCTTTCCCTCTTGGGGTGCAGTTTGGCTTGGGCTTGGATATGTCTTGTTCATGCTGTTGAAATCACTGTGATGTCAAAAGTGCAGTTTCCAGAAGATACCATTTTCTTGTAGCCATCCGCCACCTCTGGCTCTGACACTTGTTCCCCTCTCTCTTCCACAATGACTGAACCCTTAGAGAACGGATATACTTTGGTAAATTTCTCAAACAGCTCCATCATCTGGTGGCCAAGTGGTCAAATATTCAACTCTATGGGGAGACATTTCTCGTTCAAATTGCTACATCCAGAAAAAAAAATGGAACCATTATGAATCTTAATTTTAATTTTTCCCCCTCTATGATATTTCTGAACCATTGTGGTTTTAAAACAGAATGCCAATGTTACTGTATTACTTATATTTGAGTTTTTATTTCAGATACAAAACATCAATGCTACTACTTCTTTGAGTTTGGAAGAACTGGTACTGTGGTGTGTTCTCACAGTTTGTACCCAGCATCCTCTCTAAATTTATGAGGGAGGTATCAGAAATTAGAAAAAGATTACCTTTGATCTGCAGCAATGTACTCGTCCTCAAAACTTTTCAAAATATCCTCTAAATTTCTGTCGTAGTGTTTCTATTGCTGCGACAAAGCACTGTGACAATAAAGCAAGTTGGGGAGGAAAGGGTTTATTTGCCCTACATTTCCATAGGGCAAATCATTGACGAAAGTCAGGACAGGAAGTCAAATGAGGCAGGATCCTGGAAGCAGGAACTGATGTGGGGGCCACTGAGGAGTGCTGCTTCCTGGTTTGCTTCCCATGGTACTTCCTCTGGCTTTCTCAGCCTGCTTTCTCATAGAATCCAGGACCACCAGCCCACGGATGGAGAAACCCACAATGGCCTGGGCCCTCCCCCATCAACCATTAATTAAGAAGATGCTCTACAGCTGGATCTTTTGGAGTCGTTTTCTCAGTGGAGATTCCCCCTCCTTTCAGATAGCTCTAGTTTGTGTGCCAAGTTGACCTAAGACTATCCAGCCAAATCAACGTTGTCAGGCTTAGCATTACTTGAGGTCTAGTAATTATTACCCTCACAACTGCCTGAAACTCAGCAGCACAGGCAGTGGGAGGTTCCGCAGATGTGTGAAATTAGTACCACAGTCTCTGCTTGTTGATTGTGCTTCATGGAACTGAGCTTACCTTTGAGAGCTGAACTGAGAATTGAAGCTCTCTTTGATCCAGAGGCTCTATCAGAAATTCAAGATAAGTTACCTGAAGGACTAACTAATTCTACTTGTAAGCTTGCATTTGCTTGAGCCACTTACATGCAATTTCCTTTTTAAATTAATTAATTAATTAATTGTTACAATTTATTCACTTTGTATCCCAGTGGTAGCCCCCTCCCTTGCCACAACCTCACAGTCTCCCTCTTCTCTTCCCATGCTTCTCCCCTAGTCCACTGATAGGGGAGGTCCTCCTCCCCTTCCGTCTGACCCTAGCCTATCAGTTCTTGTCAGGACTGGCTGTATTGTCTTCCTCTGTGGCCTAGTAAGGCTGCTTCCCCTTCAGGAGAAGTGATTAAAGAGCCAGCCACTGAGTTCATGTCAGAGACAGCCCCTGTTTCCTTTTCTAGGGAAACCACTGGGAGACTGAGCTGTCATGGGCTACATCTGTGCAGGGGTTCTAGGTTATCTCCATGCATGGACCTTGGTATTCTCAATAGAGGAAAATTGAATGGCAGAGAAATACTTAAAGAAATGCTCAACCTCCTTAGTCATCAGGGAAAAGCAAATCAAAACGACCCTGAGATTTCACCTTTCACCCATCAGAATGGCTAAGACCAAAAACTCAAGTGACAACATATGCTGGAGAGAATGTGGAGAGAGGGGAACCCTCCTCCATTGCTGGTGGGAATGTAAATGTGTACAATCACTTTGGAAATCAATCTGGTGCTTTCTCAGACAATTATGAATAGTGCTACCACAAGATCCAGCTATACCACTCCTAGGCATATATCCAAAATATGCTCAAGTACACAACAAGGACATTTGTTCAACCATGTTTGTAGCAGCTTTATTCCTAATAGCTAGAAGCTGGAAATAACCCAGATGCCCCTTAACTGAGGAATGGATTCAGGAATTGTGGTACATTTACACAATGGAATACTCAGCAACTAAAATGAAATCATAAGAATTTCAGGCAAATGGTAGGAAGTAGAAAAGATCATCCTGAGTGAGGTATCCCATAAGCAGAAAGACACACATGGTATAAACTCACTTATAAGTGGATATTAGACATATAATATAGGATAAACAAACTAAAATCTGTATACCTAAAGAAGCTAAGCAAGAAGGAGGATCCTGGGTAAGATGCTCAGTCCTCATTCAGAAACGCAATTTCATTTGAAGTAAAATGGTTGAGTTTCACCAGAGCTTAATGCCATGGTTGGTGTTTCATGGAGTATAAAAAAAAATGAACTCAGCTACATTTTTCTTATTTTTTACTTAATTTAATTATATGTTTTGTATTTTAAAGAAAATTTATTTTAAGCATATTTTTTATATACTCTATTTCCCCCAATTCAGCCAGATCCTCTCTTGCTCCCTACTTACCCAACACTAAGTTATTTCTCAAAAAACAACCCCAAAACCCAATAAAAGAAAAAAAACCCTATAATCTAAAAAACAAAATACATCACCCAAACCAACCAAACAACAACAGAACCCTAACAAATTATAATAAATAAAACCACACAAAATAAATGTAAAGTTCATTATTTATTGGTCAACTACTGCTGAACATGAGATTTGATGTAGAACTGTTGATAAACTCAGTGTTATTCCATTGGAAAAAAATGATTTTCCCTCTCCCATCAGGTATGAATGACAGATCTGTTTTTAGCCCTTAGCCTGATGACCAGGTTTACATTGATTAATTTGTTATTTTAGTTTGTAATATAACAGAATAAAATATAATATGACAAAACAAAAACAATGATATAGAAGTTGGACAAGAAAGATCAACAGAAGGAAAGAGCCCAAGAGAAGGCCCAAGAGTCATACACCCACCCATTTTTACATCCAGGAATCTCATAAAAACACTAAATTTAAAGCCATAGCATATATACATAGGACCTGGTATAAACCTGTGCTTGATGTTTCAGTTTCTGTGAGTTCATATGAGCTTCACTCAGTTAGTGTAGAAGGCTTCGGGTTCTGCTTTGTTTTGTTGGTGTTCCCATCTTCTCTGGCTCCCACACTTTCTTTGTCACTTCTTTCATAGGTTTCCCTGAGATCTAAGGGGAGAGATTTGATGGAGACACATCTTTTAGGGCTGAGTGTTCCTAGGTCTCTCACTCTTTGTGTGATACCTGGTTGTGGTCTCTCTATTTGGTCATATCTGCTGCAAAAGGAAGCTTCTCTAATGAGGGTTGAACAATGCCTCTTACTTTTAGTAGTCTCTCACTTCACGAACCCCTCTTCACTCCATTCCCCTTATAAGATCCTCTAATTCTAGACCTCATACCAACACCCATCCATAAATATATAATCAATTTTCCTTTCCTAAAGAGGTTTTTCCCCTCTAGTCCCTTCCTCTAAGTCTACCCTGTGTGGTTCTACAGATTATAGATTAGCTATCATTGACTTCAAAGTTAACGTCCACATGTAGGTTAATATATTCTATATTTGCCCTTTGGTGTCTAAGATACTTCATCCAGAATGATTGTTTAGTTCCATCCATTTTCCTGAAAACTTATGATGCCATTTTTAAACAGCTGAGTAATATTCCATTGTGTAACTGTACCACATTTTCTCCATCTGTTCTTCTGTTGAAGATGTCTAAGTTGTTTTCAATTCATGGCTATTGTGAAGACAGCAGCAATGAACATGGTTAAGCAAACTTCCCTGTGGTAGAATGAAGCATTCCTTGGGTTATATGTAAAGAATGGTGTAGCTAGATCTTGAGATAGATGTATTCCCATCTTCCTGAGGAACTGCCACACTGGTTCTCACTCCCACCGGAACTTTATGGCTGTTCCTCTTACTCCACATTCGGCCAGAATGAGCTGTCACTTGCTTTATTATTGTTCTGACAGGTAAAAAATGAAATCTAAAAATAGTTTGATTTGGGTTCTCTAATTTATAAGTATTGCTTTGATCTTCTTCCTTTGTCTTATTGCTCTAGTCAAGACCTCAATAGATATGGAGAGATTGCACCACCCTGTTTTATTCCTGAATTTACTGGAATCGCTTTGACTTGTTCTTCATTTAAGATGATGTTTGCCCTAAACTTGTAATCTACACTTATTATGGTAAGATATATCTTCTATGTTCATGATCTCTCTAGGACTTTTATCATGAAGGATGTTGATTTGTGTCAAAGGCCTTTTCTTCATCTAATGAGATAATCATATTGTTTTGTTTTTCAGTTTGCTTACATTGTGGATTACATTAATTAATTTATATGTGTTGAATGACCACTGCATCTCAAGGATGAAGCCTTCTTGATCATGGTACATTATCTTTTTGATAAGTTCTCGAAATTAGTTGGGAAGTATTTTATTGACTATTTTTGTGTCTACTTTCATAAACTTGATCTGTAACTCGCTTTCTTTATTGGAGTTTTCTATGGTTTTGGTATCAAGGTAACTGTGGCCTCATAAAATGAATTCAGCATTGATTGTGTTTTGTGGAATAATTTGAGGAGTATTGTTATTAACTATTCTTTGAAAGTCTCGTAGAATTCTGCACTAAAGCTCCTGTTCTCTTTGTCTGTAGATCCTGTTCTTTTCCATCTTGAGGACTTCAGATTGTGTTTTCTTTATTGCTTCTATTTCCTTTTTTTAGGTGTTGGACAGCTTTATTCATTTACTTCCACTGTTTGGTTGTATTTTCCTGGGATTTCTTTACGCGATTTATTCAATTCCTTCATCTCTTTGATTGTACTTTCCTGTATTTTATAAGGGATTTATGCAATTCCGTCACCTGTTTGATTGTATTTTCCTGTATTTCTTTGAGGTATTCATTTTCTTCTTTTAAGGTCTCTATCATTTTTATAACCTCAGACTTAAGACTGTTTTCTTGTGCTTCTGGTGTGGCAGTACCCTCAGGGCTTGCTGTGATAGGATAGTTGGGTTTTGGTGGTATCGTATGGCCCTGTTCTTCTTCTTCTTCTTCTTCTTCTTCTTCTTCTTCTTCTTCTTTAATCAATTCTGAAGAGAATTTTATTTATGTAAGAGAGGGGAAAAGGCACTCTAAATGTAACAGATAATGGGAAATCAAAGAGTTGGAAGAGATGAATAATTACTGACACATAGAGATCTGAGGAACATTCTTTTCTAGAGGAAATAAGATTGGCCCTATTTTTTGTTCTTGTGCTCTTGTGCCATTTGGTTGACTCTGTTATTAGCAGGCCTGGTGGTCTCTGATAGAGTTGTAGGTAGAGCTGGTGGTCCCTGATGACCGCAGTCCTCTGGTTTTCCTGCTGCTCCCTGTCTGCTGTTCTTGTCTGTGCTTGCCTGCTGCTCCATGATCTGTGCTGGTCTCAGGTGCCCAGGATCCTGGTGGGTCCAGGGAAATGGCACAGGCTCGGGAACTGGAGTGTGGGACACACAGAGGTAATGGACAACAGGGTGCCCTAGGCAGATGTTGCCACTGTTGCCAGTGAGCTGTGGCAGGCCAGTAGATGGGAGTGTTCTCTCTTGTTGCTCCCTGATCTGTGCTGGTCTCTGGGGTCTGCATGCTTCATTCTTTATATGTGTATATATATATCAATTTATTCACATTGTATCCCTGCTGCAGTCCTCTCCCTTGTCTCCTCTCAGTCCCACCTATCTTCTCCTCCTATGTTCTATCCCTATTCCACTGAAAGGATAGGTCATCCTCTCCTTCCATCTAACCCTAGCCTATCAGGTTTCATCAGGACTGATTGCATCCTTTTCCTCTGTGGCCTGGCAAGGCTGCACCCCACAGATGAAGGTGATCAGAGAACCTGACACAGAGTTCATGTCAGAGATAGCCCCTGTACCCCTTACTAGGGTTCACTTGGAACCTTACTAGGGTTCCACTTGGAACCAGCTATACCACTCATAGGCATATACGCAAAAGATGCCCCACCAGTCAATAAGGACATTTGCTCAACCATGTTCATAGCAGCTCTATTCATAATAGCCAGAATCTGGAAACAAACTAGATGTCCCTCAGCAGAGGAATGGATACAGAAATTGTGGTGCATTTACACAATGGAATACTACTAATCACTTAAAAAAAAAGGAAACCGTGAAATTTGCAGGCAAATGGTGGGAACTAGAAAAGATCATCCTGGGTGAGGTATGCCAGAAGCAGAAAGGCACAAATGATATATACTCACTTATAAGTGGATATTAGCCATATAATATAGGATAAACATACTAAAATCTACAGATCTAAAGAAGCTAAGCAACAAGAAGGACCCTAGGGAAGATGCATGCTTCATTCTTTTTTATTTTAATTTTTATTAATTACACTTTATTCACTTTGTATCCCCACTGTAGCGCCCTCCCTCCTCCCCTCCCAACCTTCCCCTCTCAATCCTCCCCTCCCTCCTCCTTCTCCACAGATGCCCCTCCCCAAGTCCACTGATGGGGAGGTCCTCCTTCCCTTCCTTCTGATCCTAGTCTATCAGGTCTCATCAGGACTGGCTGCATTGTCTTCCTCTGTGGCCTGATAAGGCTGCTCCCCCTTCAGGGGGAGGGGATCAAAGAGCAGGCCACTCAGTTCATGTCAGAGACAGTCCCTGTTCCCATTACTATGGAAACCATTTGGACAGTGAACTGCCATGGGCTACATCTGTGCAGGGGTTCTAGGTTATGTCCATGCATGCTTCATTCTTAAAGCCAATATTTCCAAGTCTTCCACCATCTATATAAACTTGATTTCAATAGATGTATTATTAAAAATAATATGTAAATAACAGATTATATGTTTATTACACATGGAACATTGGCAAGTAAATGTTTATTATCACTAACAGTGTTAAACGAGAGCACTCTTTCTAATAATTCTTACTTCTTATTGTTACCTGTCAAGATTAATAAGCTGCAGACAGAAATACATGATTACTTTCTGTAATATAATAAAGCAGACATAAATTAGGTTATGGAAAGACAGGGTGGTACTGCACATCTGACCAAATATCATTGGTCATTTCTTTTTATCCACTTAATTCCACAGACTTTGCTCATGGCAGTTTCATATGTGGAAGAAATCTTAGGAAGTTAAATAAGAGATTTACTGAGAAATTGAATTCTCAGGAAGGCTGTAATAGAGAGGAAAAGAAGAGAAGCCAACCTTATGTCACTATTATATATTTTGCAAGAAGAAAAATCTTCTAGGTAGATTATATATTATCTGGAAGAAAACAAATTCCTCAACAACTAGAAAACTTATAGATTGCTTGTAATTTAGGGGTTTTATCTAGCTTTTTTTCCACTTAGAGATGATACATTTTTGTCTCATAGAGGTTATGCAACTTGCTTTTGGTAACACAACTAGTTGTCAGGAGGGCATGTACTAGGATGTGGAACTTTTTAATGTACTGGCATTTTCCATCACAGAATCTTTCAGAAAGTGATTCAAATAGGTTGATTGTATGTGAACAATTTATTTTGTATCACAAAAAAACCCATTCAAATGGTTGTTTTAATTCTTTAAGTTTTTTTCTCTGTTTTTTTAGGGAATTTGAAAATATTTTTTAAGAGGCCAGCAGGAGTTGTTTCAGTGGAAAAACATGAACTAGAATTTCAGTTATAAGTTTATGAAATCCATATCACTGAGGATATTTCCAGTTTCTGTGTCATAATGTTCATGCCTGTACAACTGGAAAAACATTGGACATCATAAACAAACGACAAACAATTTTAGCAATAAAAGAACAAATATTGGTACCAGTTATCTTTTAAAATGTTAAATAATTTGCCTTTAATTGAAAAGATTTAGAGGAAAACATTTGAAAATGGATTCAAGGTGCACACACATATTTATAAAAATAACTAAAGGTCTCGATAATATAAGAATAAAAATAGAATCATCATACATATAAAATATGTAATTATAAATTAATCACGTAATATAATTTATAAAATATTTAGGTTATTAGACATGTAAGGTTAATAGTTTATACCACCAGAACATATGTAGAAAAACACAGTACTGTTTTCAGTGTAGCCTACAGTTAGTGTCCCAAAAGACCCAAGTTTAAATGAAGTGTGTGGGAAAAGATCTGTACCAGTCCATATCTGACAGATGGCCAATTTCTAAAATATATAAGGAACCCAAGACATTAAACATTAACAAACCAAATAATACAATTAAAAAATGGGGCACACACTTAAACAGAGAATTCTCAGCAGAGGAATTACTAATGATGGAGAAGAAATGGTTGGCACCCTTAGCCATCAGCAATATGAAAATTAAAATGACTCAGAGATTCCATCTTACACCCCTGAGAATGGCTAAGACCAAA
This sequence comes from Pachyuromys duprasi, assembly GCA_028658305.1. Classification (NCBI taxonomy): domain Eukaryota; kingdom Metazoa; phylum Chordata; class Mammalia; order Rodentia; family Muridae; genus Pachyuromys; species Pachyuromys duprasi. The sequence continues at coordinate 167,451 of CM053751.1, forward strand.
AACTTAAGTGACAACACATGACGGTGAGGATGTAGAAAAAGGGAAACACTCCTCCATTGTTGGTGGGAATGAAAACTTGTACAACCATTTTGGAAATAAATATGTCGGTTTCTGAGAAAATTGGGTATTGAGCTACCTCAAGACTCACTTATATCACTCCTGGGCATATACCCAAAGGGGACATTCCACTATACCACAAGGATTGGTCAACTATGTTCAAAGCAGCTTTATTCTTAATACCAGAAACTGGAAACAATATAGATGTCTCTTAACTGAAGAATGGATAAAGAAAATGTGGTAATTTACAAAATGGAGTATTACTATGCTATTAAAAACAACATCATGAAATTTTCAGGCATTTGGATGGAACTAGAAAAGATCATCCTGAGTAAGGTAACGTAGACCCAGAAATACAAATATTCTATGTAGTTACATAGAAGTGGATATTAGCTGTAATGTAAAGGGTAACTATGTTACGATCCACAGACCTGAAGAAGCTAAGTAACAAGGGAGGCTCAAGTGGCTGGGGGTGTGAATAAACATCAGTGGTGGCTGGGGAGAGGAGACGATATGAGGTCTGGGGTAGGGATGGGAACAGGAGGGATCAGGTGTGGGGAGGACTAAGGAAGAGAGTATTAGCAGAGAGAACTGGAATTGTGGGGAGACAGAGCAATGGAAACTCCCAGGAACTGATGAGGGTTCCCTAGCTAAATTTTCTAGCAAAGTAGGATATGGAGCCTGAACTGTCCATCTCCTGTAATCAGGCAAGATGGCCAGTAGAGGTATCGAGACACCAATCCAGCAACAAAACCTTTAACCTACAATTTGTCCTGCTAATAAGATGTGCTGGGGTAAAGACGGAGCAGAAATTGTCAAAGTGGCCGTCCAATGACTACTCAGCTCCATGCCATGAGAGTGCGCCCACTCCTGACACTGCTCAGGAGCCAGAGGCTGAATAGCCTAAAGACACATGATAGCACCGCACAAACAGACAAACAAACAAACAGACAAACAAACAGCCAGTGAAATCATTTCTACTCTGCTGTACTCATAGATTGGCATCTAACCCAATTGTCATCAGAGAGCCTTCACTCAGCAACTCTTGGAAAGAGATGCAGAACCCACCGGCAAACATTAGGCAGAGCTTGAGTAATCCCACAGAAGACAGGGAAGAAGGATTGTAGGAGCCAGTGGAGTAAAGGACACCACAAGAAAAACCACAGAATCAAGCAACTTGAGCCTGAACGAGGGAGCCTGACCTAAGCTGGGACTGACCTAAGCCTTCTGCACATATGTTACAGTTGTGTAGCTTTATCTTTATGTGGGATTCCTAACAGTGGAATCAGGAGCTATCTCTGACTCTGTTGCCTGCCTTTGTTTTTTTTTTTTTTTCTTTTTGCCTTTTTTTTTTTTTTAATTTTTTTATTTTTTGTTATCAATCACAGGTTAGGTACTTTGCATCCCAT
>CM053751.1:169416-200048 GCA_028658305.1 Pachyuromys duprasi
GTGTGTGTGTGTGTGTGTGTGTGTGTGTTTATGCGTGTGTATGTGTGTGTGATATAGGCGTCCCGTTTGTAATGTTATATTTTAAAATGCCATGCACAACAGATCCGGTTTGAAGAGATTTATTGCATAGGGATGGGGAGACAGACAGACAGACAGAGAGATAGACAGTGGGAGAGCAAGAAGAGAAAGAGGGGGTAGTGGGGCTCCAGAGAGAGAAAGTCGGAGAGAGCCTGCCTGCTTGAGTTTGCAGGCTGCATTTTAGCATGTGATGACATCATTGCATGCTGCCTATATGCTAACAGCTAAGGGTTCAACTGACACTCTGCTTTTTGATCAGTTGATACCTGCCTCCTGCTGTCGAAAGAAATTCCTCTGGTGAGGTCTGAGGAGGTCTGAGGTTGCAGAGGACTGGAGGGAAAGTCTTTTGGATATGGTAAGTCCACTGTACTCCTAAACTCACAGCACTTGTGGTTATCTGCAGTAGAGAAGATATTGCACAAGATCAAATCTGTCAACCTTCCAACACAGAAGGACTCACAAGCCACCATGCACAACCGATGAACTATGCAATGTTGATGGCTTCTAGGGGCAGGAGAATTGGTTTTCTGTTGGGATGACCCACAAATGTTGCTATTTTTTGGCTTATGAAAGTGTGTACTTCATTGTTATTTGAAGCTGGCAACCCTGGTCTAGTAGAATATGTAAATGTCAGTTCCTCATCTGCCTTTAAAAGTAAGGCTTACCACAGTTGAAAGACTTTACCCAGCAAGGTATCCAAGCAGATGCTGAGACTCATAGCCAAACTATGCGCAGAGTGCAGGAAATCTTACAAAGGAAGGGAGAGATAGGAAGACCTGGAGGGGACAGGTCCACAAGGAGAGCAACAGATCAAAAAGTTCTGGGCACAGGGGTCTTTTCTGAGACTAAATACTCCAACCAAGGACCATGCATGAAGATAACCTAGAACCCCTGCACATATGTAGCCCATGGCAGCTCAGTGTCCAAGTGGTTTCCCTTGTAAGGTGAACAGGGACTGTCTCTGACATGAACTCAGTGGCTGGCTCTTTGAACACCTCTCCCTGAGGGGGAGACATGGGTTACCAGAAGGAAGACAATGCAGCCAGTCCTGATGAGATCTGATAGGCTAGGGTCAGTAGAAAGGGGAGGAGGACCTCCTCTCTCAGTGGACTTGGAGAGGGCAATGGGAGGAGATGAGGGAGGGTGGGATTGAGAGGGGAGGAGAGTGGGGGCTACAGTGGAGATAAAATATGAATAAACTATAATTTATAAAAAATATAAATTTTAAAAAAGTGAAAAAAAAAGTAAGGCAAATTGCTGTAGGGAAGGTGACCTTCCTCAGCCTGCTAGTTGAGTAAGAAATGTGGTGTTTTGCATAATAATGAACTGGCAGCCAAAGCTAGTGCAGGAAGAATGGGCTGAACTTCAGGGTTGACAGAGACCCGAGGGAGGCTGAAAGGAGGCAAAACAGAACAGGGAGGTAGCCAATGAGAAGCACATGAAGAGATGGAGGACCCAAGAAGTCAGGTTAAGTTAGTAGCTAACTGAGAGACTCTGCCAGCAAAAAGCCAACAACCTCAAACTGTATAGATATTTCCATTCCTTTATTAATAAACTCAAGTGGGATCGTTGAAAGCCCTGCAATAATTTTCTTTATGCCCACCATAGACCAGTGCATATGTCCACCTCCATTAGTATATGGTAGCACAAAATGGGCTTAGTAGGTTAAAGGAAGACAGCTCGAAGGGGCTGAAGGGAGGGAAAGAAAGAGAAGCGTTATAATTCAATCTCAAGTAAAAACATTAAAAATCCATTTAAAAAAGAGCATGAAGTTGTGAAGGAGTGGGAAGATGGAGAAATGAATATCTGAGTACTTGAGTGAAAAGTGTGTGTGAGTGAACGTGATTGTTCATTGTAGAAATACATTGTATACAGTTTTCAAGGAATTAGTAAAAAATTCAGAAGACTTTTATAATTGCAAAAAGTGTAATTAGTGTCATTTTATGGCTGAGCCATATTTTCAGGCCAGTGTCTGATTGATTTTTAGCATAAGCAAAGACATATGATTAATTAATGTAGTGGTAAACTTAACCACTTAACACACTTAAAATAATGTCAATGATAATGATGATGATAATAATAATAAAATTAAAACAGACATGGATATCCTCTGGTAAAATGTGAAAGTATGCAGCTAGGATCTTTTTCAGTAGGCAGTAAAGAATATGTACATAGTATATTATAACATAGATGTAACTATGTATTTAAATGAGTTAATGGTAGTGCACATAATCATTTCATATTTTTAATGTCCACTTAAGATCTGATTTTCCCCAAGTACAAAATGAAACCTCAATACATTTATATGAGTCCTCCTAAGCAGTCAGAAAGACTTAGAGTTAAAAGCGAATTGGAGTGGAGAAGCAGTTACATTTCTAAGGTTTTCTTTTGTTTTTAAATGTGCTCTGCCCACTTAAACCTATCCGCTTTACTCAGATCAGTTCACTGAAAAAGCACGTAAAAGCACTTCGGTTTTTGTGTCCTCTTCGTTAAAGACCAAGCCCTTGAACTTTACCTTCTGTGACCAGGGGAAGGCAAGGAAGGTAGGTGCTCAGTTGTTCCCTGCACCGGGTTTCTCTTTTGGGATACTGCAGTTGCTTCTTCCTTCTTATCATCGTCTACTCTAATTTCAGAATTAAGCCCAAACCTTTTCTGTAGCTACACAAGGGCCCTGGGGCCACAGAGGCTGATAGCAACTATGCAAGCTCTGAGAGGAAGCTGCTGTGCTGCAACTTGAAGCCCGACTTGCTCTTGCTGTGGCGAATCTGGCCTTGGTGGATTAATCTCCTTTCTTCCCACTCCCCTTCCTTTTGTCAACCAAATGCATGTTTGTTTCAAGGAGCCCAGTGATTGGGGGGCGGGGGCGGGGCGTAGAAACCTTCCCCAGGCTCCTTAGTGTCAGGTCCAAGGAGAAATGTCTGCCTGGGAATAGATCGGATCTTGTCACCACCTGACAAACTCCGTGCGGGTGGCAAGTGGAACTGTCCAGCACCGGAGACAGCTGGATCTGGGAGAGGCTCTTCCAACCCGACTCCCGCAAATAAAGCAACAGGGCTGTAGCCCGAGCAGACACCAGCTCCTCATTGCACACGCTGCCTCGCTAGAGGTGGGGGACCATCCCCACAAGCAAACCCAGCCTTCCTTTCCCCTGTAAGTGCCTCCACTGGAGCAGCTGGGTGACAGACCTGAACTTCCAAAGGATACTAGAATTGGACACGATGTGTATGTGTGTGGAACCAAGTACCACAGGTCAGGCTGTTAATTTTCTTCACAAGGAGAGCCCTTCCTGAGTTCTATGTCCCACACCCTAGCATCAGTCCCTGGGTGTGTTCGCTGCCAGTCTGCTTCTCCAGGGGCCAAGGGACAGGACTTGGGCTTGGGGAGCCTCTGTTCGCGCCCCCCTGTTACCGGCACGATGGCGGGGAGCGGAGAGAACAACGGCAAAGTGTCCTAGTTGCTCCAGAAACGTGGAGACGAGAGGCAAAGACTTCCAATGAGTATGCCGGGGACACGTGACGCCCGCGGAGGCAGCGCTGGGGGGCGGGGGTACAAAGGGAGCAGGAAGGAGGCGCGCGGCTGGTGGAGGGGGCGGAGGACGCGGGCCGCGGGCGGCGGAGACGCAGAGCGGGGGAGCCTCGCTGCGCTTCGATCCCCGCAGGCCCGGAGCGGGAGCGACGCGCACGGGCGGGCGCCGAGGCTGCGCCGGGAGAGCAGCGGTTGCAGAGGTGACGGCGGTGGCTCCCGCGTCCCCAGCGCTTTCCTGGCGCCACCGGGCCGAGCCTGGGCCCCATCAGCCGCGGCGACCCGAGTTCCCGCCATGAGCCGCCGGCTCGCGGGGCTCGGCGGCCCGGGGGACCACCGTCTGCGCGAGCGCGAGCGCAGCGCCCAGCGACCCCGACGCGCCTGGAGCTGCTGGCCGTAGCAGGTCCCGCCACCGCCGCGGCCACCGCTGCGTCCCCGCCGCCGCCACCTCCGCCTCGGCTGCAGTAGCGTCTCCAGCAGCATGTCTCGCAGGAAGATCTCATCCGAGTCCTTCAGCTCCGTGGGCTCTGACTACCTAGAGACCAGCCCGGAGGAGGAAGGGGAGTGCCCACTGTCTAGGCTCTGCTGGAATGGCAGCCGGAGCCCGCCTGGGCCACCCAGCTCCAGAGCGGCCGCCACGGCTGCCACCCAGTTCCCCGCTGCCTCGGCCGCCGTGGCCGCTGCTGCAGCCGCCGCCGGGTCCAAAAGAGCTCAGCGCCGCCGGAGGGTCAACCTGGACTCACTAGGAGAGAGCATCAGCCTCCTGACGGCGCCCTCGGTGAGCTGGGAATAGAGGGCTTTGAGCTTCAGCAGAGCACAGGGATGGGGAAAGTTGAGGCAGGGCTGTCCAGGGACCGTGGGGAGCTCCAGGCCGCTGGGGGGCGACGTGGCCTCACCCAGTTCGGCCTAGGGTTCCTAGTGGCCTCCAGGGCTGAGGCAGAAGGGGGACACAGGGAAAGAATGAGACCCCCTTCTTCCTGAGGTCTGACTGCCCAGCTCCAGCTTCAAATCAAAATACACTGTTGTCCTGTCTGTCGGCCTCAGGGATCCTTCAGGCCACCTGTTTCTCTCTCTCTCTCTCTCTCCTTCTTTCCTTTCTTCCTTCCTTCCTTCTCTTCTTCCTCTCTCTCTCTCTCTTCTTTCTTTCTTTCTTTCTTCCTATTTTTCCCTCAGAACTTTCCCAGGCTGTGTTCTGAAGCTCCATTTCCCTTTTCCAGCATTCCAAAGGAACCCTAGCCCCGCCCCTGGAAGCCCTTACTTTCCCCATTTCCCACACTCTTTTGGCCTTAATCGTGACCTTTTGGGGCATCTCTAAATTCCACAGACTCTCAGCAGTATCTGCCGCATGCCTTTCTCATATTTAGGAACGCTCAGTTAGATACTTTTCTGAGTTATCTTTTCACACGCAAACCTGTAATCCTATGTGACACATACACACAGCATTCCTGATCTTTTCTTATTTGTCATGAAATACACAAAATTTGTGTAATAGGATATTTGGTAATTTATGTGCTTTAACTAAAACTCTTTACATTTAGGATTCGATTTGATTAAAAATGAAAAGCAAATTGAATACAGCCATAAAATTAATAAAATATAGTCATACTTAAATGTTTTCTTAGAGAAATTTGTTAGTATGTTTTATATACATACATACATGTACATACAGTGCATGTATGTATATTTATATAAACATCCCTCGGCTCAGTAAGAGGTTCCAGGGTGTGACACATAAATATCAATCAAATTTAAAAGTTTTGAAGACTGTGAAAATTTTCTTTCTTCCCCATTTTATCAGTATCATTTATAGCCATATTAGAAAAAATTATAGAATAAGTTAAGTAGCATTAAGATGAAAAGACAAAAACACTTTATTTTGTTTATATAGCTGACAAATTCATCTGAAAAATTAAAATTAAATCTCCCTTTGATATTGCTAGCTTTGGATCGTACGTGTACACAGGCCTATATAACCATTGCAATTTCTAACATTTCTACCAAACTAGTAACTTCTATACAGCAATTCAGGGATCATGTAATGACATGAAAACAATTTTGTGTCATACAATGTGAATAATTCACAGAAAATGAATTAAAATTATAAAAAAGTGAGAAAAACTACTTATTTCATTTTGTTGAGAATGTAAAAGAGTCTTCATCCATTGCATCCATTGAGCAGTATACTTGCTCAAAGAGTATAGATGTTAGGTTGGAAGATAATGCAATAATACCAGCTTAAATCCTATGTATTTTGGCTTCGTATCTCATGCTCTGTTCAATGGCTAAAAGCTCAGTCGCAAGGCTTTTTACTTTAAAGATATATTTGAACAATGGGAAAAGACACCAATGATTTTTAGTTGGTGAAGAAATGAAGTGATTATGTGTTCAGTTTTAGTGTATAATTTGTCTACTTTGAAGGATTCTGAGATGCATCATAAGAGCCCTTAATTCATTTTCCCCTCTATATCATCGTTACTTTTTTCATTTAACTTTGCTATTTTCTGTGATCTCTTAAACAAAGCTGAAAATAAAATAAAAACACATATTTCATTGACAATAGAAAAATAAGTGTACTCTCTGTAAACATCTAGATTTTACACCATGAGTTACCAGAAAGGTATAATTTTCTCTTTGGAGATTTTACACACATCAAGGAAGAAAAGAAAATTTACCCGGTAGGGAGAATGTTTGCCAAGGGTTATCTTTGTAGGCTCTTGTGTGACACAGGAGCAGAAATTTAATTCAAAATTCAAAGCCTCTATTTAAATTCCGACTCTTTAATACTTTTATGCTTACCTCGTGTTGAACACAGAACCTAGTATGTGATTTTTAATAAAATACTCAGAGTAAAGAAGTGGATGTTTTTATTAATTGTCTAATTATGCTTATTTGTGGTTGATACTTTTTAGTGTATTTGCTTTTATTAAACAAAAATTTTAGAGTTTGCACCCAGGCTCAAGAGTATAAACTTTTACAAATTTTGCTTACATCTACTATTTAAAATGAAACATCGGAATGGAGTTGTAGTTACAAAAACATATGGAATGATGGTCTCCTCTGAGAACTCCTTGAGTAATTATTTATATTTTAAGAGTTTAGGTAAGTGTAATGACCCTCCTCCAGTCTGGATTGCCTCCATTTTCTACTCAGTTTTTTGCCAAATGAGATAAATGTTTGCCATCAAGTACTGTTGCCAAAAACATACTGCTAGAAGGTGGAAATAATGTCATTTAGTCATCAAATATTACATCAATATACGATCTGGTGATACAAAATTATGTTATGTGTGCCTGGAGAGCTTTACAGTATTAAAAATTCTAGGTCTGGAGTGATTTAGGAAGCAAGAGGCTGGAAGTATCTTTGAAGTCTGGAGATTCCTTGGGGTTGTTGTGGAAAGTTAGAAGACAGTGACTATTCTTATAAACGGATCAGGAAGAAAACACTTTCTCAAAAAGATTTATCTGAGATTTGCTATCAGGAAATTGTTCATTTAAGCTAGTGGTCATCAAACTAATGTATAACTGGGGGAACCTTTTAACATGCAGTTTCTTGTATCCTGACTTAGTCTAGTTTTAAAGTTCCAGAGAGAGGAGGCAGGGGAATTCTGAATGAAACTCAGGGTGATTGATAGATACATAAAATTTATGGTCAAAAGTGTTTTATCCAATGGCCCAAAGACCATCGGTTTAAGCTCACTGAGCTTTGTATACTGACTTTTGTAAACACTGATCTTGGAAGTTGTTACTTTGAGATGAAAAACGATATGTACATCTCCCTGACAACTGTTGCCATACAGGAACAAGAACAGAGACTGTAAACAGGAACCACCGTGTGTCAGATGTGTTATGGAAGGATTTTTAGTAGCTTTATTTATCTGTGAACTCTCCCAACTTTTCCTGAAGATATTTTGTCGTTTCTTCTTTGTGTTCAGGAGCCATTACTATAAGAGGTGTTGGTCATCAAAACAAAAGAATACATATCCAAAAAGGATGGGACTATAGAGGAAAGAGGTTATTATGATGGTCAATTTAACATGACCAGCAAACTTTTTTTGTATGAGGTTAATACCTTTCTTGAATCACCCATTTACCAATTTATTTTGGAGAATGATTTGTTCCAGAAAGGAAATAATAGTTCAGACACCAGCCCTATAGGAGCTGCTCCTCAAACCCTGCCACAATTTTACAAAAATAGAATCTGTTTCTAATATCTACAAGTTTAGAAAATAAATCTATCAATGAGTGAGTGAGTAGGGTTTAGTTCTCCTTAATAAATACATGGTGATGGATCATGAGAGAAGACAGGCTGTGTGGACATGTTAATGTCGTCTCAGCTGTATGGCCTTGGGATCCACTGACTTCTTTTCCATCCACTGCACTACGCTTGTGTTCTGTGTCACAAGAATCAACATGCTTTCATTGCTTATTGCTTTATGCCTATGCATCTTTCATTCAGGAATCCCCAACAGCACTGGCAGAGGTGATTTTTTTTCTATCTGAACATGCACATGGGTACACACACACATCTTATTTTCTTTCATTACATTTTTTTTTTTGTCTTTGTAGAAATTGCCATTCACATTTCCACTAAGGACTAACTACATTGTATTGTCATCTGGCTTTGTTCTGGCTGGTTCCTTAAGACACAAAATCATATTTTATTTGTGTATACCCATACCTAGCAGTAGTGAAAATTATAAAGACATGAAATGGATGTTTATTAGAGGAATAAAAAAAAAATGACTGAATGACCTGGTTCCACTTCATAGGCTACAATTTATTTTGCTACCATCCTTTATTTTCAGTTGTATGTATATTGATTTATAGCAGACACAAATAAGAATATAATTTTAATATTACTTTCTAAAAAGCTGTAAGAATTTCAAAGTACACTTTTGCCTCAAATTTTATTGGATCTTTGAAGTAATCTGCATATTTTATATAAATTGCCTCTAAGTTTGGTTAGAAAGGTTGCCTTAAAATATTTATAGATTCAGCAAATCTATAGGTAAGGCATATAGTTGCCACCTATAAAAGTTTATATCATCTCTTAAATATCTGTATAATGTTAGAAGTAATAGACATAAAATGTCAACATTTGGCTTTATTAATTATTTCAGAATGTAGTAATTCCATGTTATTAAAGATTCTATTGAATGAAACTCTATAAGCACACCCATTCATAGATATATCTTGTAATCATTAATAACTATCACAATAGCATTGGTGACCTGGAATCCTTGGGGAAAATGGCATAGTTAGAAATTGTGAGTTTAAAGAAAGGGAAAGGAAAAACAAGCAAAAGATAGACTTATTCTTCTGTATTTTTTGAGGGGCTTCATGATACAGACAATAAAGTTCTAGCTAAACTGAAGGAATATCTATGGCACAGAGAAATAAAAAATAGTGATGGTGTTCCCTGAATGTTAAAGGACCTCTATATCCAACTGAGTAGTCTACTAGAGGGAAGGGTTGTGTCTTTGGGAAGTGATGAGGTTGCCAAACGAGACAGACTGGAATAATTTAAATGAATTTCTAATCTTTGTTTTTGGACATAAATTCACTGTTAATATTATTTAGTAGATCCTTAGGTTTTACTCATTCATTACTTAGTCCCAGAGTTGCTGATTTCTCCCTTCCACACAGCAAAATTTCATAAGGATGGGCGTGTAGAGGAGAGAAGGGGTTATTGTGATGGCCAATTTAACATGCCCAGCAGACCATTTTAAATAAGCTTAATACTTTCCTTGAATCATCCATATACTGATTTATTTTGGAGAATGATTTGTTCCAGAAAAGAAACAATAGGGGGTTCAGATACTAGCTGTAGGGGGCTACTCCTCAAACCCCTGCCATAATTTTACAAAAATGGAATCTGTTGCTAATATCTGCAATTTTAGAAAATAAATCTACCATTGAGTAAGAAAATGAGTAGGGTTTAGTTCTCCTTCATGAATAAATGGTGATCCAATATTGAACTTCCTTCTTAACTAATAGATGGCTGTCAAAAATTTCAGGCTTTCAATTGGAAGGTATGATGTGAAAGGAATAAAAAGATAGGTTTGGATTTGGATGTTTTCTATTTGGATAATGTGAGTAGATGAAGACTGTAAGACCTTTAAGGTTACCAACCTTATCACACTGCTTGTTAATCAGTTCTATGAAGAGAAAATAGAAGACTCAGGATTACAGATTGGAATAACACTCATCATTAAACATAATGATTTTGGAGATGACAGCTAGTATCTTGGATATTGACAAGTCTATGAATAAATTGGAGATAATAGAGAATTGAAGAACAATGAACACAATCAAACAAAATCACAAAAGAACCTATAACAGAATGTCGTGTTTTTGTGCAGGAGCAGGTGAGGTGGTCAGTGATATTTGCAAAGTAATTAAGATAAATTAAGAATGCTGCTTTCTATCTCCCCCTTCTTTCATAAAATTCCAAGCCCTCTGCCCAAAGTTTGACAATGAGTCTCAGCATGTGCTTCGATATCTCATTCAGTAGAGTCTTTCAGAGGTCCTCTATGGTAGGCTCCTGTCCTGTTCCCTGTCTTTTCTTGCTTCTAATGTCTATCGCGTTTGTCCTTCTGAATGAGAATTAAACATCTTCCCTATAGTCTCTTTTGTTGTTTAGCTTCTTTAGATTTCAGTATGTTTATCTTATATTATATGGCTAATATCCATTTATGAGTGAGTGTATACCATGTGTGTCTTTCTGCTTCTGGGTTACCTCACTCAGGATGATCTTTTCTAGTTCCTACCATTTGCCTGCAAATTTCATGATTTCCTTGTTTTTAATTGCTGAGCAGTATTCCATGTGTAAATGCACCACAATTTCTGTATCCATCCTCTGGTGAGGGACATTTAGATTGTTTCCAGCTTCTGGTTATTACGTATAGAGCTGGCTATTACAAATAGCTTCTGGCTATTACGAATAGAGCTGCTATGAACATGGTTGAGCAAAAGTCCTTGTTGTATAGTTGAACATACTTTGGATGTATGCCTAGGAGTGGTATGGCTGGAGGGGACAGGAGCTCCAAAAGGAGACCAACAGAGCCAAAAACTGAGCCCTGGGAGCCCTGCATCCCAACCAAGGACAATGCATGGAGAGGACCTAAAACTTCGGCTCAGATGTAGCCCATAGCAACAAAAAAGAGTGTAATACAACGGCTGTCACCAGATTTTAGCTTCATTTCCACCAGTTTATTGCATGACAGCTCAGTTATTGGATAGGAATTTTGCATATCTAGCAATCATTAAAATTTAAGTGTCCACATTAGTCCATGTTATTTGTAGTTCTTTTTGTTGTTGCATTCAAGACAGGGTTTCTTCTCTGTGTATACCTTTGGCTGTCCTGGAACTCACTCTGTAGATGAGGCTGGCCTCTAACTCTGAGAGAGCTACTGCCCTCTGCCTCCCCAGCACAGGGAGCAAAGGTGTGCGCCACAACTGCCCGATGATGCCAAGTCAAGTCTGAAATACCACTATTTCACTATTTCTCTGTCAATAATTTTAAACATAAATGGCAAAGTACACATTCTTTTTCTTTTGTAAAATCTACTGCTTTAAAAACTTCTTGACTATCCAATCAGTAGGTTTTTGTTTTGTTTTGTTGTTTGTGTTTGTTTTTGTTTGGAGTTTTGGGGACAGGCTCTTACTATGTAGCTCTAGCTGTCCTGGAGCTCACTAGATAGACCTGCCTGTCCTCAAACTCAAAGAGATCCACCTGCCTGTACCTCCTGAGTTCTGTGATTAAAGGCATGCACCAACCTGCCCAACCTTTTGTCAGTTATTTTTGGTAGGAATTTTTCTAAACAGTTTGTATATTTAGCACCACGTGGTAGAAACTGTTTTTAGATTTGTGCTTATATTAATCTATTGGCTTTCAGCTTAAAAAATATACTGAGAATATAGCCTAGTGGTAGATTACTTGCCTAACATGCATCAGGCTCTAGGATCTAATCCCCAGAACTGCAAAAAGAAAAGGAACCCAGATGTCCCTCAACTGAAGAATGGATAAAGAAACTGTGGTACATCTACACAGAGGGAATTTAGTCAACTATTAAAAACAAGGACATCATGAAATTTGCAGGCAGATAGATCTGGAAAAGATCATCTTGAGGGAGAAAACCCAGACCCAGGAAGACAAGCATGGTATATACTCATTTATAAATGGATATTAACCATATAATACAGGATAACCATACTATAATCCATAGACATAAAGAAACTAAGGAACAAGGAGCACCCTAGGGAGTACGCTTAATTCTCCTTCAGAAGGGCAAATAGAATAGTCACTGGAAGCCAGAAGCCATTGAAGAGAGGGGATAGAAAGGGAGCCTACCATAGATGTCCTCTGAGAGACTCCACCCATCAGAGGATTGAAGCAGATGCTGAGACTCGCAATCAAACTTTGGGCAGAGATCAGGGAATGTTATGGAAGAGTGAGGAGACAGAAGGAGCAGTAGGGGACAGGAGCTCAAGAAGAAGACCAACAGAACCAACAAATCTCAGCCCAGGAGAGGGGAGAGTGGAAACCAATGCACCAACCAAGGGCCATGCATGGAGAAAACCCAGGCCCCTGCTCAGATGTAGCTTGTAGACAGCCCACTCTCCACTGGGTTCCCTAGCAAGGGGAACAGGGGCTGTCTCTGACATAGACTCTGTTACCAGCTCTTTGATCACTTCTACGTGGTAGAGTGGTCTTGCCAGGTCATAGAGAAAGAGGATGCAGGTAGTCCTGATGAGACCTGATAGGCTGGGGTCAGTTGGTAGGGGAGGAGGGCTTCCCCTTTCTGAGAACTAAGAGAGGGGGATGGGTAGAAGAGGGAAGGAGGGGTCTACAATCAAGAGGTAAAGTGAATAAATTAAAGAAATTAAATCAAGAAAGGAAAGAAAAGAAATATGTACAAACCTACACAGCTATTTTATTCTTATCCCCTTAACATTTGATTCGGCTTTGCCTACTTAGAACTCTTTTTGATCATTTTGTTTTTTAAATTGTGCTTTGGGAAGGTCACTAATGGAAGTATCTCTTGAGGTATTTTAGGAGACAAAGGACTACAACTTTGTACTGTGACTACATTGAATAATTTTATTTGATTTGAAAGTGGATATAGAAGATAAAATAAGGCCATACTGGGTATACACAATCAAGTTTAACTTTTTGGCTCTCATTCTTTCCTTTTCTGCATTAATTTTGCTGAATTTCATAAAGTAAGAATTTCTGCATACTTTATACACTGCCAAATTCGATGTCTAATGATGCACCATAGTTTAATCAATGCATATTTTCTTCCTTCCTTCCTTCCTTCCTTCCTTCCTTCCTTCCTTCCTTCCTTCCTTCCTTCCTTCCTTCCTTCCTTCCTTCCTCCCTTTCATCAATTTACAGCTTGATCTCAGCCCTCTCCCTCCTCACCTCCTAGTCCCACCCTCATGTCCCCCTCCTTCCAGTCCCCCTCTTCTTTTTCTCAGAGAGGTGGAGGCTTTCAAAGGGTACCAACCCACCCTGGCACCTCAAGTTGCAGCAGGACTAACTGCATCTTCTCCCACTGGGGCCTGATAGTTGAGGCATTACAGCTAGGGGAAAGGGCCAGTGGCAGGCAACAGAATCAGAGACAACTCCTACTCCCATTGTTAGGGAACCTGCCTGTTGACTGTACTGCACTTCTGCTACATATGTGTAGGGGGTCTAGATCCAGTACAAACATGCTCTTTGGTTGGTGGTTCAGTCTCTGTGAGACCTCATGGGCCTACGTTACTTGACTTTGTAGGTCTTTTTGTTGTGTCTTTGAGCCTGTATCCTTCCTCCCACTCCTGCACAGCACTCCCAAAGCTTGACCTGTTATTTGGCTATGGGTCTCTACATCTGTTTCCATCAGCTGCTGGATGAAGCCTCTCAGAAGACAGTTATGCTAGGCTCCTGTCTGCAAGCAGAGCAGAGTGGTATTATTAGTATTACAAGTAGGCTCTCTCACTTGGGTCTCGAGTAGGGCCAGTCACTGGTTTGCCATTCCTCAATTTCTGCTCCGTCCAGATTCCTACAGTTCTAGTAGGCAAGACAAATTTCGGGCTGAATGTTTTCTGGGTGGGTTGCTGTCCCCTTCCCTCTGCTGGTTGTCCCACCTGCCTATAGGAGGTGTCAATTTAATGCTCCTTAACACCAGTAATGAATATTTTTCAAACTGGTAAGGACATAGAGAACATAACTACATTTAAAAGTACCACACACATGTAAGAACCAAATAACGTAATAAACATAAAAACCTAAAAACAAAAATCAAAAATAGAAAATTGGACCTGGAGGGGGCGGGGAGGAGATGAGGGAGGGTTGGGGAGGGTGGGAGGGAGTGGGCGGGCTGCGCATGGGGTGCAAAGTACCTAACCTGTGATTGATAACAAAAAATAAAAAATAAAAAAAAAGAAAATTCAGAGACTATATAATTGGAAAAAAAGCTATGTTTTGTTATTTTTCATCACATATTTATTAAATGCCTACCATGCATACCTGAGTTTACTGTGTTTTGAGCCATACTACAAGGTGTATGGATGTAAGTATAAAAAAATGACTTTAATCATCTGCAGAATTGTAAAGTAGTGTTTTCCTTGAATGCTCAAATAATCTGATATATCAGTAAATTTACATTATATACTAGTAGAAAAGTTATTTTTATATTATATGTACATACATACATATGTATATACAAATTCAATATTGTATCATTAAAAAGGTATTTGTTATTGCTCTTTTTTGAGTCAAGAATTTGAAATATCTCAATTATTGATGGGAAATACAATTTCCCCTTTATATTTTCTTTTGATTTTTTGTCTTACACATTCCTGGAATGGAATTCAAAAGCATTATATTTCTAGTTTCCATTCTTTTTCTTATTCCCAAAGGATGGCAAAAACCTTTGAAAGAGAAACTCATGTTTAAGGAGCAGTTCTTGCTGTACTAGAAAGAAGCCTGTCATGCTCGTTCAGTAGGATCTATAGATTTAAACAATACATGCTTCATATATACCTTGTTGATCACATTGTCTTGGTAAGCTTTTTTAAAATTTCGTATTTTATTCTTATGAGATTGGTTTGGTTTATGAGTGTTTTTATTTATTGTTTTTTTTTTCAATCAAATATCTGGTGTTTTTGCTTAGAGAGTTTTTTTCTTTCCAAGAATGGAAAGGTCATAGATTCCTACAGAATGTAACTTTGTTGAGTATTTACACATAAAATCCAGTCTTTAATAGTGTTTTAAAAAACCCGCCACTGCTTATGTATCTGTGAAGTGTTGATTATACAGGGCAGAAACATTGCTCTGTTATTGGGTACTGAGCGGAGCAATGGCATAAGTTGGAATTTGCAGAAAGCACACTTACTTTCTCTGTATCTTTTAAAATTTTGCCACAGGTAATAAAAAATCCTTATTTCTTAAAATTCTTACCTTCCAAAGCATTATTTTTAGAGAGTAATAATGTTGAGATTGGGTTGACAAGCAGAGATTGAAGTAGTAAATCTTAGCTACTGACGGTTATAATTTCATTTGAAGCTTCAGATAGATATGAGGGAGTTTGTGGTATGGATTCTGGAGCAGAGAGATTTATTTATTGTTTCTTCCTGATGCTAAGATCAATAAATGTTTTGTGGGCTTGACAGTATTTGAAAACTATAAAGTATCTCTTTTTATCTTTTGGGCTAACTTACTGTTATTATGAAAGAACCTCAGAGAAAACTATCTTTTTGTTTCAAATTAAATTCTTTTCCCAAATGGATGCATGGAAAGTTCAAACCTAACTTTTCTGGCCTGAGGTACAATGGTGGAGACTCATCTACAGATTGTCGTCTGTCACAGAGAGATGATAAATATGTTTAAGAGTACCGCACAAATATAAGAACCAAATAATACAATAAACATAAGAACCTAAAAACAAAAGTCAAAAATAAAAAAATTCAGTAAAAGCAGAGAATATATAATTAAAAAGTTATGTTTTTGTTATTTTGAACAACATTATAAACACATGGTCTTTCTGCCCCCTAGGTTGCATTCTCTTTATCTGAACACTTAAAGGTTATGTTTTTCCTGGTTTCATTTATGTTGATGCAGTACAATACTATAACAAAAACAAACTTTACAGGAGAAAGGGATTTGAGTGTACAGTCCCAGGCTACAGCCCATCATTGTGGGGAACTAAAGGCAAAAAATTGAAGCAAAAGCAAATAGCCATATCCAAGGAGAGAATGAATGTATTAATGCTTGCCAGTGTGCAGCCCCTCCTATGAACTTACATAGTCTAGGGTCCCCGACTTAAGGAATGGTGCCACCCACAGTTGGCTAGGTTTTCAAAGATCAGTTAAGGTAAATTAGGTATCCCTCACCCTAGCCCTGATCCAGACAATCTCTCATTGTAATATTAGTCTCAAGAGATTCTAGATTGTAGAAGATGGAGGGTATCAAATATTAAGTTAACTTGTAAGTTTCTGCTGTCCAGTCTAGTTTTTTACTATTAGGTAAAATCAAGGTAGTCAAACTGACACAAATACTCAGTTATTTCAAAGAAAATATCTTAGTCCTGTATAACTACAAATTATAAATATGCAGCATGAATGTACAAATATAGATCAGAGTAACTTTTGACCACTAAGTGAGATAGTTACTACCTTATTTAATTTATAAATGAAATCAAGATATTCTAACCTAAAGATAAAGTAAAAATTTAATATAACAGATTTTTCTTCCAGTTATTATTTATTTAATCACTTTACAGCATGATCTCAGCCTCTTCACTCCTGTCCTCCCAGTCCCACCTTCATCCCCCCTCCATCATCCTCCCTTTCCTTTTTCTTTGAGAAGGGGAGGATGCCAAGAGAGTCCAACATAACTTGGCAACTTAAGTCACTGCAAGACTAAGCACCTAAGCATGCCCTCTCTCACTGAAGCTTGGAAAGGCAGCCCAGCTAGGGGAAAGGGATCCAGAGGCAAGGAAGAGATATTTTTTCACACAATAGTTAAATTTATTATTATTTTTAAGATGATGAGATCGTTTGGTGGGTAATGTAACTTGCTGCAACACTTTATGACCTAAGTTCAGTTCCTGGGACCCACATGGTAGTAAGAAAGAACCTAGTTTCTTAAGTTCTGCTCAGAACTCCACACTTAGGCCATGATGTGTTCATCCACATAAATAAACACTCACACACAATATTTTTTTAAAGATTTTATAGTTGGGGGTTTTTCTGATGTTTATTTTCTATGCTAATTACTGGCCCTCAAGATCTGCTTACTCTCCAGGTATACCTACCCTTGTATAAACCTGCCTAAGATATACCTGTTTGGTTGGGCAGGGCAGAATGGGTGGTACTGGATAAGGTTCCTGGGGTTTCTGAGGATAGGAGAATCATAGGAAAGAGATGGATGGGAAGAGAGGAGGAAGGAGGATGCCATGATGGGTTAGTGTGGAGAAGGAGCCAAGTGGGCTGTGAGGAATGACTCCAATAATGTTGTGGAAAGGCCCAGATGAATGCAGGTATTTATAAGATTATGGAAGGAAGACAGCCCAGATAGAAATGATGAAGACATCCCCTATGCCCATTGTTAGGAGACCCACATGATGAGCAAGCTTCACATCTGCTACATATGTATAGGGAGTCTAGGTCCAGCCCATTTGTGCTCTTTGGTTGTTGGTTAAGTCTGTGAACCCCCAGGGGCCAAAATACCTACTCTGTAGGTATATTTGTGGTGTTCTTGACCCCTCTGACTCCCTCAATCCTTTCTCTGTGGCCCCGTAAGGCTGCTCCCCCCTTAGGGGGAGGTGAGCAAAGAGCAGGCCACTAAGTTCATGTCAGAGACAGTCCCTGTTCCCCTTACTAGAGAACCCACTTGGACACTGAGCCACCATGGGCTACATCTCTGCAGGGGTTCTAGGTTGTCTCCATGCATGGTCCTTGGTTGGAGTATCAGTCTCTGAAAGGACCCCTGGTCTCAGATTTTTTGGATATGTTGCTCCCTTTGTGGCGCTCTTGTCCCATCCAGGTCTTTCTATCTCCCCCTTCTTTCATAAGAGTCCCTGCAGTCTGCCCAAAGTTTGGCTATGAGGCTCAGCATCTGCTTTGATTCACTGCTGGGTAGAGTCTTTCAGAGTCCCTCTGTGGTAGGCTAATGTTCTGTTCCCTGGTTTCTTCCTCTTCTGATGTCCTTCCCATTTGCCATTCTGAGCAAGGATTGATAATCTTACCTAGGGTCCTCCTTCTTGCTTAGCTTCTTTAGGTGTACAGATTTTAGTATGTTTATCCTATATTATATGTCTAATATCCACATATAAGTAAGTATATACCATGTGTTTCTTTCTGTTTCTGGGATACCTCACTCAGGATGATCTTTTCTAGTTCCCAACATTTGCCTGTAAATTTCATGATTTCCTTGTTTTTAATGGCTGAGTAGTATTCCATTGTGTAAAAGTACCACAATTTCTGTATCCATTCCTCTGCTGATGGACATCTGGGTTGTTTCCAGGTTCTGGCTATTAAGAATAAAGCTGCTACAAACATGATTGAGCAAGTGTCCTTGTTGTGTACTTGAGCATATTTTGGATATATGCCTAGGAGTGGTATAGCTGGATCTTGAGGAAGCACTATTCCTAAATGTCTGAGAAAGCGCAGACTGATTTCCAAAGTGGTTGTACACGTTTACATTCCCACCAGCAATGGAGGAGGGTTCGCTCCCCTTTCTCCACATCCTCTCCAGCATGTATTGTCACTTGAGTTTTGAATCTTAGTAATTCTGATGGGTGTAAGGTGAAACCTCAGGGTTGTTTTGATTTGCATTTCCCTGATAACTAAGGACTTTGAGCATTTCTCTAAGTGTTTGTCTGCCATTCGATATTTCTCTGTAGATAATTCTCTGTTTAGCTTTGTACCCCATTTTAAAATTGGATTACTTGGTTTGTTGATGTTTAATTTCTTGAGTTCTTTATATATTCTGGATATTTGCCTTCTATCAGACATAGGGTTGGTGAGGATCCTTTCCCAGTCTGTAGGCTGTTATTTTGTTCTGATGACAGTCCCACTGAACTCAGGGACAAGGCACGGCTGCCTACTTTTTTTCGTTTTTCTTCAACATAGTACTTGAAGTCCTAGCTACAGCAATAAGACAACTAAAGGAGATCAAGAGGATACAAATCAGAAAGGACAAAGTCAAAGTATCACTATTCACAGATGATAAGATAGCATACATGAGTGACCCCAAAAATTCAACCAGAGAACTCCTTCAGCTGATAAACACCTTCAGCAAAGTGGCTGGATACAAAATTAACTGAAAAAAATCTGGAGCCTTCCTGTGTAAGAAAGACAAAAGGGCTGAGAAAGAAATTAGGGAAACAACACCCTTCACAATAGCCAAAAATAACATAAAGTGCCTTGGTGTGACTCTAACCAAGCAAGTGAAAGACCTGGCTGAAAAAAACTTGAAGTCTCTGAAGAAAGAAATTGAGGACGGTATCAGAAGATGAAAGATCTCCCGTGCTCATGGATTGGGAGGATTAACATAGTGAAAATGGCTATTCTGCCAAAAGCAATCTACAGATTCAATGCAATTCCCATCAAAATAGCAACACAATTCTTTACAGACCTTGAAAGAAAACAAAAAACTCAGAATTGCCAAAACAATCCCGTACAACAGCAGATCATCTGGAAGTATCTCCATCCCTGATCTCACGCTGTACTACAAAGCAATAGTAATAAAAACTGCATGGTACTGGCATAGAGACAGAATTGTGGATCAATGGAACTGAATAGAAGATCTAGAAATAAACCCATATACCTACATATACTTGATTTTTGACAAAGAAGTGAAAACCCTACAATGGAAAAAAGATAGTATCTTCAACAAATGGTGCTGATTTAACTGGATGTCTACATGTAGAAAAATGCAAATAGATCCATATTTATTACCCTGCACAAAACTAAAGTCCAAGTGAATCAAAGACATAAAAGCAGACACACTAAATCTGTTAGAAGAAAAAACTGGTGAAGAGCCTTAAACTCATTGACACAGGAGACAACTTCCTGAATAAAACACCAACAGCACAGGGTCTATGATCAACAATCAATAAATGGGACCTCATAAAACTGAAAAGCTTGTGTACACTGAAGGTTTTATGGGTGGGTTGGTGTCTCTCCCTCCACTGGAAGTCCCACCTGACTGCAGAAGGTGGCAACTTCAGGCTCATTAACCCCTGTTGCTAGAAATCTCATCTAAACTCACCCCCATTTGCTCTAGGCATCTTTCCCTTTCCTTGTTCCAGAGATGCACCCCCACTCATTTCCATTCTCTCCCCTGTTCCCCACTCCACCCCCACACTCTTCACACCTCATCTCCACCTTTCCAGTTTGTTCCCTCCATCTCCTTCAGATGTCTATTTTATTTCTTCTTCCTATATCATAAGGGAACTTGCTCAATTATGTTCATAGCAGGTTTATTTGTAATAGCCAGAAACTGGAAATTACTTAGACATCTCCCAACTAAGGAATGGATAAAGAAAATGTGGTACATTAACTCAGTGCAAAAGAAGGATCCACTATTCTGCTGCATATACAAAACACACCTTAGCCACAAAGATAGACATTACCTCAGAGGAAAAGGCTGGAAAATGGTTTTCCAAGCAAATGGACCCAAGAAGCAAACTGGATTAGCCATTCTAAAACCTAGTAAAATAGACTCTCAAGCAAATTTAATCAAATGAGATAAGGAAGGACACTTCACACTCGTCAAAGGAAAAAAAACCCAACAAGATGATGTATTAGTTCTGACTCTCTATGCCCCAAATGCAAGGGATCCTGTTTTCACATCCATTCTGTTAGCGTGTGTCTTTTTATTGGGGAGCTGAGTCCATTGGTGTTGGGAGATATTAATGACCAATGGTTGTTAATTCTTGTTATTTTGATGTTGGTAGTGTGTGTGTGTGTATTTGTATGTGTTTCCCTTCTTTTGTTTTTGCCTGTGTGCAATTATTTATTTCCTATTTTTTCTTGGATGTAGTTAACCTTAGGTTGGAGTTTTCCTTCTAGAATTTTCTGTCAGGCTGGCTTTTCGGATAAAAAAATTATTTAAATTATTTAAATTTGGTTTTGTCTTAGAATATCTTGTTTTCCCCATCTATGGTTATTGAGAGTTTTGCTGGGTCAAGTAGTCTAGGTCGGCATTTGTGGTCTCTTAGAAGTTGCAAAACATCTGTCTAGGTCCTTCTAGCTGTTAGAATTCCGTTGAGTAGTTGGGTGTAATTCTGATAGGTCTGCCTTTGTAAGTTATTTGGCCTTTTTCTCTTGGGGTTTTCAATATTTAGTGTCTTAATTATTATGTGGTGGTAGGTTTTTATTTTCTTGACCAATCTAAGAAGTATTCTGTATGCTTCTTGTATATTTATCGTCACCTTTTTCTTTAGGTTGGGGACATTTTCTTCTATGTATGTTTTTTTTTTTTAATATTTTCTGGTCCTTGGAACTGGGACTCTTTACCTTCTTTTATTCCTATGATTCTTAGGTTAGGTCTTTTCAAAGTATGCCAGATTTCCTGGATGTTTTTGTGTCAGGAATTTTTTAGCTTTAACATTTTCTTTGATGGATATTTCAATTTCTTCAATTGTATCTTCTACATCTGAGATTCTCTCTTCCTTTTTTGTAGTATGTGGGGGATACTTCTGTCTTTTGTTCCTGTTCTCTTCCCTATGTTTTTCATATCCAGGAAAAACCTCAGTTTGTGTTTTCTTTATTGTTTCTACTTCTATTCCTTTCTACTTCTACTTCCATTTTCAGGCCTGGAACAGTTTTATTTCTTTCTTTCACCTGTTTAATTTTGTTTTTACGTATTTTTAAAAGGGATTTATCCATTTCCTCTTTAAAGGCCTCTACTTGTTTATATTACCCTGTATTTCTTTAAGGGAGTTTTTCATTTTTTTCTTTAAAGCTCTCTACCATCTTTATAAAATTGGATTTAAGTTCTTTTTTTTTTTTTTTTTTTTGTGCTTGGGTTGTGTTAGGATATTAAGAGCTTGCTGTAGTAGGATAAATGTGCTCTTAAGTTTCCATATTGCCCTGGCTCTTGTTGATGGTGTTCTTATGCTGGCCTATAGCCATCTGGTTGTCCCTGGATGTTCCTGGTATAGCAGGTATTGGGAAGGAGGGCCTAACCTGGATGTTTATAGTGCATCAGGCCTTGTGCAGTGGCCAGACAATGGAGCTGGATGTTCCTGGGGCCCTGTAGGTCTCCTCAGAAATGTGGGCAATGGGGCTCAGAGAACAGCTTTCAGCTCACCTCTGCTAGTTGTGCCTCAGGTGAACCACAGTAGAAAAGATTTTTATTGTTTTAGTATTCCATAAACAAATTTGTTGTTTCTCTTCTAGAGTTACTAGTAGACAGGAAATGAATGATATTTCAAAGTCTAAGGAAATTTCTAGCTTTGTATATTATTTCAAATTTTGACATTTTATACATTAAGGGTAAGAAAACGCTGTAGAGAAGTTAATTTTTATCACTATATACTCCCTGCTCCTTCCTCCTTCCATCCTTTTCTCTATATTTTGTTGATCCCTGAATCAAAGTCTCATGCCTCAAACACATTCCATGAATCTGTACCAATAAATTATTAGTGAGTATATTTTAAACACCATTTTCTTTAAATTATTTGAAAAGAAAATCTCTTAATTCCAAACAACTATGGGTAAAAAGTATGTTTGGAAGACAAGAGTGGTGATATGTGGGGTGGAGACAGCTCTCCTGTCTACTCAGTATCTGTCCTCACAAGGTTCTGTATAGAAATGATTCTGTAAGAATACTGTTTCTAAGAGCTGTCTAAGTAGGCACATGAAGAATTGCATAGGTATGTAAATTGCTTCATGCCTTTGATCTACAAGGACTAGCATGTTGATAGGAAGTCACATATATACTTAGCATTTCTGAGAATGTGTCATTATAAAGTTTTAGATTTGTTGTTTAGATTGGCTGTTGCTTGTTGTGAGTCTATGTTCATGTTTATCTACATAATGTGTGTGGTCATTGTTTCACTAATATGTGAGAAGCCAACTTGAATAATAAAATATTTAAAACCTATATAGCATTATGGAAAGAATTTGTGAAAAAAATAACATGCTTACGTCATTTTCTCTTTTGTGCTGGTACCTTTTCCTTTTATCTTTTTCTTGCATCGTTTCACTCTCTCCTTTTCCTAGATACCTATTTTCTTAATTAATGAGACAAGTAAATTTTATTTTTAATGTAAGCATTTTTCTTTTATAACTTTGTTTTTGAGAATTTCATATTATCAATCACCTCCACATTTCCTTCTTTCAACAACTTGTTCTTTTCTTTTTTGCTAAGGTCTTTTAAATGTCTTTCATAATAGTTGATACTATGATGACCATTTTGTCATGAACGGCTTAGTGTTAAGTTTTAGCAGATTCGATGACCCAGGGACCTTATTCTCTGAACTGTTTTTGGTAATACCCACAAGATACTATCTATATCACTTAAATTTTCACACTTAGATCTGTGAGGGTGTACTCTGCTGAGGCTCAGAAAGGAATAATAACTTGTAAAAAATAAAGCAGTTGGTAAACAGCCACATTAAAACTTTATTGGTGTATATTACTTGTAAAAAATTGTAGATTTCATTATGATATTTTATGAATGTGTGTAAGGTGCTGTGATTATGTTTACTACCTGTTTCAAACTTATGTTCTCAGTCACTGGTCCCAGTAGACAATCTTCTGTTTCCATTATTCCCACACATGGGGAAAAATATGTGTCTCTAGAAGTCTGGTTTCCCTTGTATGGCACGATGTCCTCCAGCTTTATGCATTTTTTCTAAAAATGACATGACTTTGTTCTTTCTCATTAAATACAGATCCACTGTGTACATCACCTTTTCTTTACTTATTCTTCATCACTTACATTTTAATGTCTTTGCTCCTTCTTCAGGTTCAAAATTTATTTCTACATGCCTGTATCTCACCACAGATAGCTTTACCCTCCGTGTATGATAATGTTCTGTGTACATTCTATGTCTCCACTCATGTGTCTTCCATTCAGTGACTTGCTGAAAAGGGGATGTTTGAAGTTTCCTGTGGGCTTTCGTGGACTTTCCTCTCACCAGATATTCATTTCTAAATGTGCAGCAGTCCTGTGTTAGAAATGCTAATGGGCTTTTTCTTCACTGGGGCTCTGCCTCTAGGCTGACCTAGTTTGCTTTTCCTCTGTCAGATCTGTGTTCTCTGGCCTCCCAAGTATGAGACAGCTGTGAGCAGACTGACAAAAGCCATCTTCCTGCCAATGGCCTAGCTTATGTTACGGAGTCTAGAAGAACAATGATAATACTTGAACTTTGATTTCTGAATGTCAAATAAGTTATGATTATCATGAATGTAATTATCTATGAGAACATCAGTTCTCTTAACACATTACACGTAATTATGCACATCTGTATATTCATGTCTTGGCACAAATAATTGTAACATTAAGTTATCTTCTAACTTATTAGTAGGAATGAGGAAGTGATATTTTTGAAGAAAATATAATAGGCAGATTAAAATGTGCTTTAATCATTTGAAGTTAAACTATAAGAATGAGATTTTCATGTGATTTACTGTTAATAGTCTTAGGCTGGTGTATGTTTTCCTCAGAAAAGTGTGATTATTTACTATAATAGTACAGTGCATTGTCGACACTGTGGTGATATGGGAATCATCTTCCTATTGTCTGCTTAATAATCATGTTGAATGTATGTTTGGATTATCAGATTATAGGTAGTGCTATATCACGTTTCATTTAAGGTTTTTTGGATTTTTTTTATTCTAATGAGGTGGAGGCAGTAGATTTTTATAAATTATAAGTTTGAGAAAACAATTTGATAACATTTCCATAGCCTTCAAAGATAAAAGTTAAAGGTAAAAAAGGAATTTTATTTAGTTCGCATGAAGCATTCCCTAATTGTTACCAAAGTGAAATCAATTACTGATGGAAACCTGTGTGAGTAAAGCACATGGGAGCAGGTCTTTGGCTTATGCATCATTATAGCCCAGTATCTGAGAAGAAGAAATCCACATACAAAATGTGACCTCACTTATTCCCCAGGTTTTTCATCTGTCAATTGTAGGTAATTAAAATGGAGACGCAGGAAGGTGCTGTGACTATCTTATAGGATAAAAGAAAAGAAAGTGAGTTGTAATATTGTGTAAGGTTGTGTTATTGGTCTCTAGAATTTCTTACCAAGCAGCAGACTCTCTTAGGTGACTTAAATGTGATGCTGCATGAAGCTGGGGAGAGGGGTTAAACAAATAAGCCTTTGCATACAGTCATTTTTAAGGGTCTTCATATTAAATTGTTATTGATTATAATCAGGTCTTGTAGCAAATAGAAATCCAATAGCTATTTTTAGAAAGCACTGAAGTAAAAGGAAAAGAAAGAACAAGTATTTGGAAAAGGAACACACTTTGGAAGGATTTTATTGATTTTTAGTTCTGTATACTCACTTATAATCAATAGGTAGAATGATGTACTCTCTGTGTTTTGCTAATTAGATTATGCTTTTAATACGACAGCAGTTATTGCTTTGTATTCTCATATGTGACAATTAGCATTATATTAACCCTTAGTCTCTGTTATTGTGGAAAACATTTGGGTATGTATATGCCCAGGAGTGGTATAGCTGGATCTTGAGGTAGCACTATTCCTCATTGTCTGAGAAAGCATCAGATTGATTTACAAAGTGGTTGTACAAGGTTATATTCCCACCAGCAATGGAGGAGGGTTCCTCTTTCTCCACATCCTCTCCAGCATATGTTGTCACTTGAGTTTTTGATCTTAGCCCTTCTGATGGGTGTAAGATGAAATCTCAGGGTCATTTTGATTTGCATTTCCTGAATGACTAAGGACAATGAGCATTTCTTTAAGTGCTTCTCCATCATTCAAGATTCCTCTGTTGAGACTTCTGTTTAGCTTTGTATCCCACTTTTAAATTGAGTTATTTGGTTTGTTGGTGTTTAATTTCTTGAGTTCTTCATGTATTCTGGATATTAGCTCTTTGTCGCATGTTGCATTGGTGCAGAACTTTTCCCAGTCTGTAGACTGCTGTTTCAATTTATTGAAAGTGTTATTTGCTTTACAGAGGTCCCATTTATTGATTGTAGATTTTGGAGCCTGTGCTCTTGGTGTTCTGTTCAGGAAGTTGTTTCCTATGCCAATGAGTTCAAGGCTCTTCCCCACTTTCTCCTCTAGCAGATTTAGTATATCTGGTTTTATTTTGAGGTCTTTGATTCACTTAGACTTGAGTTTTATGCAGGGTGATGAATGTGGATCTATTTGCATTTTTTCTACAGATAGACATCCAGTTAGACCAGTACCATTTGTTGAAGATACTGTCTTTTTTTCAATTGAATGGTTTTGGCTTTTTTTTTTTGGTCAAATATCAGGTGTGTAGTTTATTTCCGGGTCTTTAATTCAATTCCATTGATCAATCAGCCTATTTCTATTCCAGTACCGTGCAGTTTTTATTACTTTTGCTTGGAAGTGTAGCTTGAGGTCAGGAAAGGAGAGACCTCCAGAAGTTCAATTATTGTATAAGATGGTTTTAGCTATTCTGGGTATTTTGTTTTTCCATATGAAGTTGAGAATTGTTCTTTCAAGGTCTGTGAAAATTTGTGTTGTTATTTTGAACGGGATTACATTGAATCTGTAGATTGCATTTGGCAAGATGGCCATTTTTGCTGTTAATCCTATGGATCTATGAACATGGGAGATCTTTCCATCTTTTGGTACCTTCTTCAATTTCTTTCTTCAGACACTTGAAGTTCTTGTCACATAGATCTTTGACTTGCTTGGTTAGAGTTATCCCAAGATACTTTATATTGTTTGTGGCTATTAAGAAGGGTGTGTTTTCCCTAATTTCTTTCTCAGCCCACTTGTCATTTGTATACACACTACTGATTCTTTATGAATTAATCTTGTATTAAGCCACTTTACTGAAGGAGTTTTTCAGCTGCAGGAGTTTTCTGGTGGAAATTTTGGGTTTGCTTATGTACACTATTATATCATCTGCGAATAGTGATACCTTAACTTCTTTCTTTCCAATTTGTATCCCTTTGATCTCCTTTAGTTTTCTTATTGCTGTAGCTAGAACTTATAGTACTATATTAAGATATGGAGAGAGTGGGCAACCTTGTCTTGCCCTTGATTTTAGTGTGATTGTTTTGAGTTTCTCTCCATTTAGTTTGAAGTTGGTTATCAGCTTGCTCTATGTATCCCTTATTATACTTAGATATGGGCTTTGTATTCATGATCTCTCTGAGACTTTCATCATGAAGGGATGTTGAATTTTTGTCAAAGGTTTTTTTCTGCATTTAATGAGATGATCATGTGATTTTTTTTCAGTTTGTTTATATGGTGTATTACATTAATGGATTTTTGTATGTTGAACCTTCCCTCCATCCCTGGGATGAAGCCCGCCTGATCATGGTGAATGATGTGTTTTTGAATTTGGATTGGAAGTATTTTATTGAGTATTTTTGTATCAATGCTCATATGGGAAATTGGTCTGAAATTTTCTTTCTTTGTGTGGTTTAGGTATCAGGGTGACTGTGGCTTCAGAGAATGACTTTGATAATGTTCCTTCTGCTTCTATTTTGTGGAATAGTTTGAGGAGTATTGGTGGTAGGTCTTCTTTGAAAGTCTAATTCTGCACTAAAACCATCTGGCCCTGGGCTTTTTATGGTTGGGAGACTTTTGATGGCTATTTTTATTTCCTTAGGGGTTATAAGGCTGTTAAAATTGTTTACCTACCCTTAATTTAGCTTTGAGAGGTGAAATCTATCAAGAAAATAATCCATTTCCTTTAGATTTTCCATTTTTGTGGAATACAGGATTTTGAAAAAACTAATGAAGAATCTAATGATTCTTTGGATTTTCTCAGTGTCTGTTGTTAGCCTTCGTTGCATTTTTGATTTTGTTAATTTGGGTACGATCTCTCTGTCTTTTAGCTTGTTTGGCTAGGGATTTGTCTATCTTGTTGATTTTTTTCAAAGAACCAATTCTTAGTTTTCTTGAATTTTTGTATTGCTCTGTTTGTTTCTAATTTTTTATTTCAGCCCTAAGTTTGATTATTTCCTGCCATCTACTCCTCTTGGATGTGTTTGCTTTAGCTTCTTCTTCTTCTTTTCCTAAAGTGTTCAAGTGATCTGTTAAATTGCTAATATGGGCTCTCTCCATTTTTTTTTTAATGAAGACACTAAGTTCTATGAAATTTCCTCTTAGCATTGCTTTCACGGTGTCCCTTAAGTTTGGGTAAGTTGTGCCCTCATTTTCATTGAATTCTGGAAGTTTTAAATTTTTATGTAATCGATCTGTCTACAAATCATATCTACCTCTTAAACCTACGATATATACTCCTGTGATAAATTAGACTATTATCTGACATGACTATAAGTTCCTTAACTAACAATTAACTATTACCTAATGCCCTGAACAGTTTGGAATTGCAGTTTGAAAGTATTGGAAGTAACCCTGTATTTGTATCAATATACTAAAATTTAACAATGTATTAAAAATAGACTTATATTTGCATCAATATACAAAATCCTATACCAGAGATAAAAATAATCTTATTTGAGAATAATAAATAAAACCTTAAGTTGAGTAGATTCAGTAATCTACCTTTTGTTGTATTATTCCTATAAGATATCCCTGTATTCCCTTCTTTCTTTTCAACCCTTTTTCTCCTTATCTAAGAAAGAGAAAAGAAAAAGGAAAAGAGAGAAATCCCTGAGTCTAACCTTGTTTTCTCTCTGAATAAGACCATTAATAATTTATAACCATCTCCCAATGACAGTAAACATTCATAGCCACAGAAAACAACCAAAAACCTACCCAAACCCCTTTAAAGGAAGTTGGACATCATTTTCATGAATTTTTTCTACTGACTTTTTGGACACACAGAAATCCTGTTAGGGAGCCCAAAGGAAACTGTGAAAAAATGGTTAATTAAGTAAGCATGAACGTTTGTGGTCCAGTCTTTGAATGTTGAGAAATTTTAAGCTTAATAGAAGTCCTGTTTGGAACACTTTAAAATGCTGGATCAATTGAGATTAGTAGCTTTCTTCAAAGCTTTCTTGGGAGCAGGTTTTGATGAGAAACAGCAATTGAAGCAGTTGAGTTAGGAACAAGAAGAATGCTGGAACATGCAAGATGTTGGAACAGATGTGTCAGTGTCTCAGGATTCTGGAAGGATGAATTCTGTCAGGTTTGATCCAACATCCCCAGTGTCTGGTCCTTTTGTTCTGCAAACATATAATTTCTCACAAGCATTATACAGTCCTAAAATTATAAATGTATGAGATATGCAGGATGAAACCAAATTATGAACTGATTTTATCTATGCCATTAAAAATGACATAATAAAAATTGAGGATATTGTAGCCAAGGATTTATTGGCCATGTAATACTGAAGTTATGGCTGAAGAAATTTATTTTATGTCTCAGTCAGTTTTAGAGTTGTTCCCATGTGAAGGGAACAACAGTTTATGTTACCCATTCTGTTTAGCCTTCTTGATTTCTCTCTTCTTATGTGTGGCTAAGATCTTCTGGTGTTTTTTCGCTGTCATATCTTGTGGAGAGCTGCGTGTGCTGCGCCAAGGCGCTGGATTCCACCTTCCGCCATCCTGACAGCGAGTGCTCTTGCGGACAGCTTATTTGGCTGTGCTGTGTCTGAGGATCCACCTTTTCTTGTGTGTACCTATCCGCACTTCCCACGTGGCTACCCGGGGTTGGCTGGCTCAGGGGTACTTATTCCTGGGACGGGCTCTCCTCGAGGAAGAAGAAGAGGAGAAGAGGAGGAGGAGGAGGAGGAGGAGGAGGAGGAGGAGGAGACGGCTGAGGCTGAAGCAGAAGATTGTTCAAAACTCCTGAATAAACTGCTTGAAGAAGAGCTCGTGTGCCGTGTCTTTCCTTGCTGGTCGAGGTAGACGCGACAATATCTGATTTTTATTAGTTTTGATGGAACCCATAATTTCTCTTCTCCTGTATGAACATAAATAAAACCTCTTCCCCAGCATAACACATTGCTTGTTCTCCCTTTTGGAATTAGGACCTTTGTATGCTGTTCTAATTCAACAGTCCTTTCTAAATTCCACTGTGTCTTAGCAGCTGTACTTCTTATCTAATTTAAACATTTTAAAATTGATAAATCATTATTTAATCTATTTGAGAAAATATTATAATCCCGTCTGTTTTATTACTACCTTTGAAAAATTACTGTTAGATATTTTCATAATTGTTTTACCTACAGGATTACAAGTTATATATGTAACAGGTTTCATGTCATAATGTCTAAAATATTGTGGAATGCCAATGGATATACATGCTGAAGGACCATCAGCCCCAATTTGCAAGGTCATCTCCAAAACATTCACCATCTCTAACAAATATGTAACCTTAGGATCATGCTCTCCAGAATTTAAGGCAAAAGCCCACTGGAATTCTGAATATGATTCTATGGCATGGTGCATCCATTTTAGTTCTTCAAACTCTGTAAAATGGAGCACACCAGCCACTGTACGACTTTGTTCCAAGACATCTCTAAACAGGATCTGCATTTCTACTTTAACATATAGACCTTTATCTAGTAATTGAACTTTAAGAATACACATACAGTCACTTCTCTTTTTAGCTCTAAACCCCATTTTTTAATTGGATTACTTGGTTTCTTGCTTTTTAACTTCTTAAGTTCTTTCTATATACTGGATATTAGCCCTCTGTCAGAAGTAGGATTGGTAATGATCCTTTCCCAATCTGTAGGCTGTCGTTTCGTTCGGATGACAGCGTCCTTTGCTTTACAGAAGCTTCATGAGGTCCCACTTATTGATTGTTGATCTTAGAGCCTGTGCTGTTGGTGTTCTATTCAGGAAGTAGTCTCCTGTGCCAATGAGTTCTAGGGTCTTCCCCACTTTTTCTTCTACCTGGTTTAGTGTGTCTGGTTTTATGTTGAAGTCTTT
>CM053751.1:200548-235955 GCA_028658305.1 Pachyuromys duprasi
AAGGTGTTTATCAGTTGAAGGAGTTCTCTGGTTGAATTTTTGGGGTCACTCATGTATATTATCATATCGTCTGCAAATAGTGATACTTTAACTTCTTCCTTTCCAATTTGTATCCCCTTGATCTCCTTTAGTTGTCTTATTGCTCATGAGGACCTCATGTCCTCAATTCTTATGTCATTCATAGCCACCAGGGAAGTCTTAGCCTCTTTCTGCTTATAAAGACATTGTAGTCATGCAGTTCATCACAGGTACTCTAGAAAAGACCATATTGCAATCGCAGTTTCCTCTTCTCCCAGACCTTCTCCCTCTAGTACCTTTCTCACCATCTTCCTCCCTCATCCCTTACTCCTAAGAAAAAAGAAGACCTCCCATGGCATATCAACCTGCCTTGGTATATCAGGTTTTGGTAGGACTAAGTCCATCTTCAATTATTGAGGCTAGCCAAGGCAGCCTAGTTAGGGTAAAGGAATAAAGGCAAGCAACATAATCAGAGATAGTCCATGATCCTGCTATTAGGAGTCCCATATGAAGACCACGCTACACAACTGTTAGACATGTGCAATAGGCCTAGGTCAGTGCCATGCATGCTCCTTGGTTCACAGTTCAGTCTCTGTGAGCCTGTAGGGGCCCAGGTAGTTGATTTTGTAGGTTTATTTTTTGTGGTGTCCTTGACCACTCTGGTTCCTGCTCAAGTCTTTTGTTATTAATGTGTGGTCTTTGATGTGTGATTTAAGCTTTAGTAATGTTTCTTTTACGAATATGGTGCCCATGCGTTTAGGGTGTAGATATTCAGAACTAAGACATCCTAGTGTCCTTCCTCATTTCTTTTGATTAATTTTGGTTGAAAGTTTATTGGCAGGGAGGAGATGAGGGAGGGATGGGGGAATAGGGAGGGAATGCGGGAGGGGGCTACGGCTGAGATACATAGTACATAACCTGTGATTAATATAAAATAAAAATGTTAAAAAAAGAAAGTTTATTTTATTAGGTATTAGAATGGCTACTTCATCTTGCTTCTTGGGTCTGTCTGCTTAGAAAACCTTTTCCACCCTTTTACACTGTAGCAATGTCTCTCTTTGATACTGAGGTGTGTTTCTGATGTTCAGCAGAGTAATGGATCCTATTTTACACCAATTCTGTTAGCATGTGTCTTTTTGTTGGGGGATTGAGTCCATGAATGCTGAGCGATATTAGTGACCAATGATTGTTAATTCCTGTTATTTTGATGTTGATGATGGTTGTGTGTGTGTGTCCTTTTTATTTTGTTTTGTTTTGTTTTTGGTTTTGCTGGTATGGAATAATTTCCTCTGTTTTCTTTTTTTTCTTTTTTTGGTTTTGCTGGTATGGAATCATTTCCTCTGTTTTCTTGGTGTAGTTAATCTTCATGGGTTGAATTTTTCTTCTAGTGTTTTCCATAGGGCTGGATTTGTATATAGACAATGTTTAAATTTGGATTTGTCATGGAATATCTTGTTTTCTTCCTCTATGGTAATTTAAAGTTTTGCTGGATATAGTAGTCTGGGTTGGCATCTGTGGTCTCTTAGAGACTGCAGGACATCTGCCCATGACCTTCTAATTTTTATAGTCTCTACTGAGATGTTGGCTATAATTCTGATTGAGATGTTGGCTATAATTCTGATTGGTCTACCTTTATATGTTACTTGGCCCTTTCCTCTCTCAGCTTTTAATATTCTCTCTTTTTTTTGTCATACATTGAGTATTTTCATTATTGCATGGCAGGAGCATTGCTTTTTCTTTCCAATCTATTTTGTGTTCTGTAAGCTTTTTATATGTCTACAGGCATCTATTTCTTTAGATTGATGAAATTTTCTTCTATGATTTTGTTGAAAATATTTGCTGGATCTTTTAGCTGGGAATGTTCTCCTTCTTCTATTTCCGTTATTCTTAGGTTTTTTTTTTTTCATAGTGTTCCAGATTTCCTTGATGTTTTATGTCAGGAACGTTTTAGATTTAACATTTTCTTTGGTTGATATTTCAATTTCTTCAGTTGCATCTTCTATGCCTGATATTCTCTCTTCCATCTTTTGTGTTCTGTTAGTGATGCTTGCACTTGTATTTCTTGTTCTCTTACCTAGGTTTTCCATTTCCAGGGTTTCTTCAGTTTGTGTTCTTTATTGCTTCTATTTCTATTTTCACGTCTTGAACAGTTTTATTTCTTTTTTTTCATTGTTTGATTGTAGTTTCTTGAATTTCTTTAGATTTATTAATTTTCTCTTTAAAAGCCTCTATAATCTTCATAAGATTGAATTTAAGGTCTTTTTTTGGGGGGGGTGCATTGCAAATTAGTTGTTGCTGGATTTTACAGACCCACCTGCTATATAAATATGGTCAGGGAGACTCTTGTATATTTCAAAAGCTTAGTTTAACTTGGGCTACCTCCCAGCTCCTCTAACAAAGTAATTTGCTTACATCCCTTTACAATCTAGTCTGCTTCTTGGTTTATATTCACATCTTATATTCTGCTTATATTCTCATGGTCTACCAACTATGTCTGCTTGCTGAATCCCCTCTTTTCATTATCTTCTTCCTATTGTTCATTTCCCTCTACCAGAAAGTCCTGCCTTTCACTTCCTGTCCAGCTATTGGCTGTCAAATTTTAATCTTAAAAACTTTTAATATATTATTTAATTTTAAACAACCTGATACTACCCCCCCCTCCACCCACTTCCACCCTCACACCTTCTATCCCCATTTACACTATTTCTTTTAAGAGAAGCCCGCCCCCACCCGTAAGGGGTACCAACCCACCCTGGCACCTCAAGTCACAGCAGGACTAAGTGCGTGCTCACCCACTGTGGGCAGACAAGCCATCCCAGTTAGGGGATTGTGATCCAAAAGCAGGAAACAGAATTAGAGACAGTCTCTAGTACTATTATTAAGGGGCCACATGGTAACCGTGCTGCATATCTGTTACATATATATAGGAGGTTTAGTCCAGCCCATGCATGCTCCTTGGTTGTTGGTTCAGTCTCTGTGAGCCCCCATAGGCCCAGGTTAGTTGTGGTTTCCTTGACCCTTCCTCAGTCATTCCTCAAAATGTGATTTCCTTGACCCTCCCTCAGTCTTCTACAAAACTCCCTGAGCTCAGCTTATTGTTTGGCTGTGGGGACTATTTGTTTCCATCGGCTGCTGGATGAAGCCTCTCAGAAGGCAGTTATGCTAGACTCCTATCTGCAAGGATAGCAGAGTGTCAATAGTGACAGGGGTTGGCTCTAAGAATGTCTTAGGTAGGTAAGGAGGTGCACAGACACATCTTCACACAGTGTATCCTAATACCCCTCTTCTGAAATGATTCCCTACATCTTTGGGTGAGTCATATAGATGCCCCATATTTGGCTAATTACCTGACAATTAAACTCTATACTTTTCCACTGGGGGGGGGGATTTTTCTAGTGTGTTTTGGCAGTTTCACTGTTCTACAGATATTGATATACAAACTTAGAGGTCAGTTTGATACTTCCTCAACTTAGCAAAATAATAGTAGTAGATTCATTCACACTTGTGTTCTATGAGTTTTCTAATCCTGAGTTCTTAGTCAGCTTACAGTACCAGGCATGAATTTCCTCTCATGCTACATGCTACAACAGAAAGCACTTGGTTACTCTATAACATTCATCCCATTCATCCCTCTGCTACACCTTGGGTGTGTCTTGCCACGCTGGTTGTTATTGTAGCTCAGAGAGTTCACAGTTAGATAAGACTTTTGATTCTTTTTCTCCCAGCAGCCTGCATTGTGCTTTCTGGTATATGAAAGCAAGCCAGAAGGGAGGAAGCTTCCTGGTCAGCACCAACTGATTTCATCATGACTTATGAATACAAGTTTATAGTGAGTGGCCAAGAGCAATGGCAACAGCCTGTATTCTTTTTGTGATCACCAGGACACCTCTTACATAAACCTTGTGTAGAGGCATCTGGCACTAGGCTTTTATTTGGCCAAATATGGCTTCTGGGAGGCACATTATCTAATGTGTAGGTCGACTTCAGATAAACTCTTTTATATGAAACTGTGCATATTTTAAAGTCTCATAAAAAGTAAGTTTCCATATGATGTTTTCAGATATCCTTAGTGTTAGTTATACCTCTCCTAACTCCTACCTTTATCCCACACTCCAATCCCTCTCTGTACCTCAACCTCCCTGCCAACTTCATATCAGTGTTCTACTCTCACTTTAATCCAAAGCTATTAGAATGCTTACAAACTAATAGATGTGCATTTGCCTTTTTCAAACACCCCCAATCTTAGTTATTCCTCCCCCGCCCCATCCTCTACTTAATCCTCCCATCCCTCCTGCCACATAAACCACTCTCTCCATTATTCCCCTTTTCTCTTTCATATGATATGTATTTTACTACACCCTCGAGCTTTTTAATTAACAGTTGCCTCTCTATATAGTCCTGTACTGTTCGCGTTAATGGGAATAGTAGCTTATGACAGAATTATGTTTAAATAATCAAATATTTTTAAAATGGTTATCCTGAAAGCATAGACTGTATGCACTTGATGTAGTTGTGAGTGCATTTGCAAATGCTTTCAAAAATTCCCCATATGCTAATTTTATTTTCTTCTTAGTTATAGGGATGCAGAAAAAAATTTCCACAATATCTCTAACAGATGCTCCTATGCAGACCATTCCAACAAAGAGGAAATTGAAGATGTCTCAAGAATTCTTCAGTGTACTGCTAATGTACTCGGTATATTAACTATATATTTATATGGTTGATAGAGAATATGAGGGGAAGGGGAAGTAAAGTTATCATTGTTTCATTTTCTCTTGAGATTTGGGGAGTATGGTAATTGGAGACCAAGACCTTGGTATCAAGTGTTTAATTTTATACTCATGAAAATGTTTAAATGTGAATTACAAACAAGCCATTTACTTGTAAACTCAAAAACATTATAACAGATTCTTACATTCTGGGTAAATGTTTTCAAATAATTATATGATATTAGTATTAGCCTGATATAATCCATATTTCTCTGCCTTTTATCTTTGCCTGAACAATAAGGTCTTTCTTTCTTCTTAAGGGTACATTTTATTTCTGGGATGCACTTGTTGTAGCATATCAGTGAAACTTGTCATCTACTGGGTGCAATACTTGGGCTTAGGCCTAGGGATTGTGCACCTCGAAGATGCCAGCATTTACTAAGGGGAGCCATGTACTATGTTCTGCAATTGAGCTGACTTCTGGAAAGGTATTGGTGTGTGAGAGTACTCCGCATAGCTGACATCACAGCAGCAACCTGTGTAGCCCCAATATCTTCTTTTTGTGTGTTCTTTACTTATTTATTTTTAATTTTATTTTTATTAATTACACTTTATTCACTTTGTATCCCAGCTGTAGCTCCCTCTCCCATCCCCTCCTAATCGCACCCTTCCTCCCTCTTCTTCTTTTATGCCCCTCCCCAAGTCCAATGATAGGGGAGGTCCTCCTCCCTTCCATCTGACCCTAGTCTATCAGATCTCATCAGGACTGGCTTCTTTGTCTTTCTCTGTGGACTGGCAAGGCTGCTCCCCCTCAAGTGAAGGTGACCAAAGAGCCAGCCCATGAGTTCATGTCAGAGACAGCCCCTGTTCCTATTGTTGGGCAACCCTCTTGGACACTGAGCTGCCATGGGCTACTTTTGTGCAGGGGTTCTAAGTTATCTCCATGCAAGGTCCTTGTTTGGAGTATCAGCCTCAGAAAAGACCCCTGTGCCCAGATTTTTGGTTCTGTTACTCTCCTTGTGGAGCTCAGTTTGTATTCCAACTGTAGCCCCCTCCTTTGTCCCCTCCCAATCTCACACTCCCTCTTTCTTCTCTTCCCATGTTCCTCCCCCAGTCCACTGATAGGGGAGGTCCTCCTCCCCTTCCATCTGATCCTAGTCTATCAGGTCTCATCAGGACTGGCTGTAATTTCTTCCTATGTGGCCTGGTAAGGCTGCATCCCCCTCAGCTGGAAGTGTTCAAAGAGCAGGTCACTGAGTTCATGTCAGAGACAGTCCCTGTTCCCACTAGTAGGGAACCCACTTGGATACTGAGCTGCCATGTAGCCCAAATTTCTTATATAACATTTTATTTTATTTTGTTTACTTTCTTTTGAAGTGAACATAATTCAGTTCTTTTTGGAATCTCGTTTTTTCTTTATGCCTCAGGTGAGAATCTATGGCATATTGGATGGCCAATAATGCCTTTAACATGTGTTGATTCCATCACTTCCTGAACTGAAGGCCTGGAAAACAGTTGCTTACCATATCCTGGTCTTGGCCCTCTCCCAATGAGAAAAAAATATTCACAAATAACATTTTTTAAAAAATCAGTAACCACTTGTTTCTACATTCTGTTGCATGGTTTCCAAATTAGGGAACTGACTACATTGTGTTCCTTGTTGGAGTCCTAATAATCATTGTGACAGCACAGCAGAGTCTTCCCAAGAGGCCCTTATGCAAGAGAAGATAGGTGAATGGTGCCCTCTCTGCTGTGGCTTTGAATGTTAAATTACTGCATTATTTGAATCATAATGTAGTTTGCATGCTAATATGGCCTAATTTTAGCTGTCTGAAAAAAATCAATATTTTAAAGCAATGATATGTAAAGCCTATTTTTAGTTTGCATTAGTTGTAAAAAATATTCTTGTGCTCCTTGCAAAATAGGACATTTGATATTTTATTGAAAATTATGCTGTAGTGGTGTAGTGAGGGGTGTATCATATGGGCCTGCACTATGTTTGTTTTGAACATGTTGCCACTTGGTACTGTGGCTTGGATTTAGTTAGCACTGTAAGGAGGGAGATGGAATGCATGTAGGGAATTAAGGGAGACTGTGTCATCCTTTGCTATAATGAGTTAAATATCAGTGTAGTTATGATATTGTGATTTTTTAAAACAATTTTTATGCTACTATGGGGGTTGTGGATATTTCAATGTGAAGACTTAATTGCTGAGATATGCTGTCTGAAAAAAGATACCACAGGAGGTCAAAGGGCAGACACATGAGTATTGTACATGAACTCATTTGCTAATGACTTATATCAACATAAAGCTTGCTGCTTCAGGAAGTATTAGTTATTCATTAAATACCACACAAAACAGCTTCAGACTGTTCTTAACTCTCACAATAACCAGGAAGGGCAGGTGTTGTGGACAGAAGATTCATCAATGTTTTCTCTGTTTTAAAGGCCTTTTTAAGAGTGGTGTACTTATAAAAATTTAATTCATTTAAAGGCAGGCTGAAAGTCTTGTTGTCCAGGGTGTTTTTCACTTGGTAAGTGCTAGTGAGTAGGCTGGAGGAGGTGATCCCAGAGGCTTAGCCATTATCAGGAACTCTAAAATATTGTAAAATACTGTAGCTTTTTAGAAATGGCTACAGACTGCAGAATCTTTATACGATGTGATGTTTTATGTTGTTGACTATTAAATTAGTTATTGGGCTGAAGGGGTGGCTCAGAGGTTAGGAGCACTGACTGCTCTTCTAGAGGCCCTGAGTTAAATTCCCAGCAACCACATTGTGGCTCACAAACATCTATAACGAGGCAGAACACTGTATACATAATAAATAAATATATCTTTAAAGTTGGTTATTGTTTATGTCAACCTGCATGCACATTTTGTTTTGATTTGATTTGATTTGAAATGTCCTTTTGGGAACCATTAATTGGTGATAAACTAATGAATTAGCCATTTATCATAACTATTTTTTCTTGGAATACCTCTGCTATAAAATTAATAAGTGACATTATTTGGTGGGCTAGAATGTATTCCGCATGTTTAGCATCTTAAGGAACTAGTTAGGAAAATAACTGGTTACCATTTTCACTGGTGAAATAATATTGACAGCAACAAATAACTTTCATCAATGTAGTTCTTGCCCCCTCTAACTTAACAAGTCGTTAGTCTTTTTCTTTCTTAAAAGTTCTTTGAGAGCAAGGTAGTGGTGGCATATACCTTTAATCACAGCACTCGGGAGGCAGAGGTAGAAGGAGCTACATGAGTTCGAGGCCAGCCTGGTCTACAAAATGAGTTCCCAGAGAGCCAAGACTGTTTCAAAGGGAAACCCTGTTTGGAGGGGGAAAAAGTACTTTGAGTATTAATGTGATGGATTGGAATTAAGGTGGTTGGAGGGGTGTGGTTGTTTGAGTGAGAATGTTTCCTATAGGCTCATAGACTTGAAAGCTTGGTCACCAGGGAGTGGAAATTTGAAAGAATTAGGAGGTGTGGCCTTGTTGGAAGAAGTGGGGTGAGTTTTGAGTTTTCAAAGAATTGTGCAAAGCCCAGAATCTCTGTCAGCCACTGGATTAGGCACAGCTCCTTGCTACTTCTTCCAGCACCATTTCTGCATGTGTGCTGCCACACTTCCTGACACGATGAGAATGAACTAACCCTAAGAAACAATAAACAAGCTCTAATTAAATGCTTTCTTTATAAGAGTTGCTGTGCTCATGGTGTTTCTTCACAGCAATAAATTACTGACCAAGACAAGAAGTTAAAAAAGTTACAATATTATTATAATTTATTAAATTTGAAACAAGGACTAACTAGATCTAGGCTAGGCTAGGGCAGATTTAAGAACTAACTAGCCTTTTGACTGAAGTCACTTACTCCATGTATCCATGCCTCAAATTTCTCATTTGTAAATCAGAGATAATGTAATTATACATTTTCTCCTTTATTGTTGATAGGAAAATTAAAATACTATAATTTACATAAAATACTTAAAACGATCTGATATGTGAGATACCAATGCCACATTGATGTTTGTTGTTGTTGCTATTGAATATTCATAAAATTATCTTTTTTGGCAGACCTGGAGGTCAGTTTTGTTCTGATTTTTGTTAATTTGTTAATCTTTGGTCTAATTCTGAACAAACTTGCCACAATGGCACTGTTTAAATCTGGGTCATTCTAACTTCAAATACCATATTCCATTCATTACTTTTCTCCCAGAAGTTTGCCTGAAAGTCTTATGCCCTCTCACTAATGCTGATTATGCTAAATATATATTGATATATATATATATATCAATATGATATATATGATATATCATATAAAAATCCTTCACCTTTCTAGTTCTGGAAATAGTCAAAGTTGTCATGATGTTGCAGTTTACTTAATTTATTATTTTGCTGTTGTTTGTTTGCAACACTGGGTATTGAACCAAAAGCATCATATATTCTGTCTAGACAAGTATTCTACAACAGAGCTCTATCTTCACTTTTTATTTTGATTCAAGTGTCTCACTAAGTGCCAAAGTAAGCATTGAACCCATTGTGCAGCGGAACCGGTCTTTGAACATTGTAATCTTCTTGCATTAAGCATCCCAAGTAGCTATAACATCAGGCTTGGACTGATGACCCAGTTTTTCTTCTCTTTCTAATTGATTTTTTTTCTATGTTCTATAATCACAATGTGTAATATCTTCAGGTCTATCTAGTTATGGTGGACAACCAAGAGGATATTTTCTGTTGAGGCTTACCATCAACTATTTCTCTAAAGAGATTTTATTCTTTGTTGCTGTTGTTGAAAAATGGTATTAGAGACCAACATTTGTTGTTCTAGCATGTTCTTTTAAAGATTTCTCAATCAAACAGAACAGGGGAATATGTGTAGGCATATTCACTCATATGATTTTATGCATATTTATATTGTACAAAATATGATATCTTCAATTCTATTCTATTCCACCAAGGATCATTAGAAACTCTTCCTCCTTTACTTGTCTGTAAGCTGTTCTGTGCGATGCCTGCTCCCTCAGTTATTCAATGTCACAATCTACATATAATAGCATTAAAAGTGTTAAACAGAAACTCACATGGAAAACACTTTAATCAATGAGAACACAGAACTAATAGTCTTAGAAAATGTAGTTAAATGTAGAACTTTACCGATTGCATTAATTTCTAAAGTTATTGTGAGCAGTCTTTTTCTGTACCATCACTTTCAGTGAGACTTTTTCATAATGTTTAAAAATACATTTGGATTTTCTTTTTATTTCTTTTTATAATTTATTCATTTAACATCCTGATTATAGTTCCCTTCCTTGTTCCTCCCTGTCCTACCCTCTCCCTCTCTTTCCTGCCCCTCCCCCCTCTCTTAGTCCTCAGGAAGGGGAAACCTTCCTCCTCTACCATTTGACCCCAGCCTATCAGGTCTCATTAAGACTGCCTGCATCTTCTTTTTCTCTGGCCTAGCAAGTCCCTCCTACCTGGAGAAAGTGATCAAAGAGTTGGCAACAGAAGTCCATGTTAGAGACAGCCCCTGTTCCCCTTACTAGGGAATTCCATATAGAAACTAAGCTGTCTATTGGCTACATCTGAGCAGGGAGTCTAGGTCCTCTTCATGAATGATTGTTGGTTGATGCATCAGTCTCTGCAGGGCCCACTGAGCCTATATTTATTGGTTCTGTTACTCTTCTTCTGGAGCTACTGTCTCCTCCATGTACTTCTGTTCCCCCTTTCTTCCATACAACTCTCTGTGCTCTGTCCAAAGTTTGGCTGTGACTTTTAGCATCTGCTTCGATCCCCTGCTTGGTGGAGTCTTTCAGAGGACATCTATGGTAGGCTGCTGTCCTATTCCTTCTCTTCAGCCACTTCTAGTGTCTATTCTCTTTGACATTTTGAAGGAGAATCAAGCATCTTCCCTAGGGTCCTTCTTGTTATTTAAATTCTTTAGGTCTGTGTATTGTAGTATGGTTATCCTCCGTTATATGGCTAATAGCCTCTTATAAGTGAGTATATACCATGCATGTCTTTCTGGTTTAGGGTTACCTCACTTAGCATGATCTTTTCTAGTTTCATCCATTTGCCTGCAAATTTCATGATTTCCTTGTTTTTAATGGCCGAGTAGTATTCCATTGTGTGAATGTACCACGATCCCTATATCCATTCTTCAGTTGAGGACATCTAGGTTGTTTCCAGATTCTGGCTGTTATGAATAAAGCTGCTATGAGCATAGTTGAACAAATGTCCTTGTTGTATGCTTGAGCATCTTTCGGAAATATGCCTAGGAGTAGTAGTAAAGCCAGGGCTTGAGGTAGAACTGTTCCCAACTTTCTGAAAAAGCACCAGATTGTTTTCCACAGAGGTTGTATAAGTTTGCACTCCCACTAGCAATGGGGAGTGTTATCTTCACTAGCATGTATTGCCACTTGACTTTTTGATCTTAGCCCTTCCAATGGGTGTAAGATGGCATCTCAGAGTCCTTTTGATTTTCCTTTCCTTGATAACTAAGAATGTTGGGCACTTCTTTAAATGTTTCTCAGCCATTTGATATTC
Source organism: Pachyuromys duprasi (assembly GCA_028658305.1). Lineage (NCBI taxonomy): Eukaryota > Metazoa > Chordata > Mammalia > Rodentia > Muridae > Pachyuromys > Pachyuromys duprasi. Next base: position 211,817 of record CM053751.1, read on the forward strand.
CTCTGTTGGGAATTCTCTGTTTAGTTCTGTACCCCATTTTTTAATTGGATTACTTGGTTTGTTGGAGTTTGATTTCTTGAGTTCTTGACATATTTTGGATATTAGCTCCCTGTCTGATGTAGAGTTGGTGAAGGTATTTTCCCAGTCTGTAGTTGTCAATTTGTTCTGTTGACAGTTTCCTTTGTTTTACAGAAGCTTTTCAATTTCATGAGGACCCATTTATTGATTGTTGCCTGAGTAATCAGTGTTCTGTTCTGGAAGTTGTCTCCTGTGCCAATGAGTTCAAGGCACTTTTCCAATTTTTCTTCTAGTAGATTTAGTGTGTCTGGTTTTATATTGAGGTCTTTGATCGCTTGGACTTTACTTTTGTGCAGGGTGATAACTATGGATCTATTTGCATTTTTTACATGTAGACATCCAGTTAGACCAGCACCATTTGTTGAAGATGCTGTCTTTTTTCCATTGTATGGTTTTGGCTCCTTTGTCAAAAGTCAGGTGTCAGTAGGTGTGTGTGTGTGTGTGTGTGTTTTGGGTCTTCAATTAGATTTCGTTTATCCACCATTGTGTTTCTATGCTAGTACCATGTTGTTTTTATTACTATTATTATATAGTACAGCTTGAATCAGGGATGGAGCTACCTCCTGAAAATTATTTATCATACAAGATTGTTTTAGCTATTCTAGGTTTTTTGTTTTTCCATATGAAATTGAGAATTGTTCTTTCAAGTTCTGTAAAGAATTGTGTTGCTATTTTGATGGGAATTGCATTGACTCTGTCATTTGCTTTTGGTAAAAGAGCCGTTTTAGCTATGTTGATCCTCCTGATCCATGGAGATCGTTCCATCTGTTGAGATCTTCTTCAGTTTCTTTCTGCAGAGACTTGAAACTGTTTTCATACAAGTCTTTTGTCAAGTGCTTTTTCAGCATCTAATGAGATGATCATCTAGATTTTTTTCTATCAGTTTGTTTATATGATTGATTATATTGATGGAGAGTTGAGTCCACTGATGTTCAGAGAGACTATTGACCAATAACTGTTAATTCCTTTTATTTTGATGCTGGTAGAATGTTTGTATGATTGTGTACTTTTAGTTTTTCTGTAGTGAAGTCATTTACTTCCTGTGTTTTTCTGGGTATAGTTAGCCTTCTTGGTTTAGATTCTTTTCTAATATTTTCTGTAGGGCTGGATTTGTAGGTAGGTACTGTTCAAATTTGGTTTTGTCTGGAATGTCTTGTTTTTTCCATCTATGATGATTGAGAAGTTTGCTGGTTACAGTAGTCTGGGCTGACATCTGTGTTCTCTTTGGATCTGCATGACATCTGTCTAGACCATTCTGGCTTTTATAGTCTCTGCTGAGAAGTCAGTGTGATTCTGATGGGTTTCTCATTATACATTACTTGGCCTTTTCCCTTGCAGCTTTTAATATCTTTGTTGTTGTTTTTCTGTAATTTAGTGTTTTGATTATTATGTAGCAGGAGGGTTTTCTTTTCAGGTTTAATCTATTGGGTGTTCTGTAATTCTCTTGTAAGTTTATAGGCATCTCTTTAAATTGGGGAATTTTTTTCTATGACTTTGTCGAAAATCTTTTTGGGCACTGGAGACAGGAATCTTCTTTCCTCTATTCCTATTATTCTTAGATTTTTGTCTTTTCATGGTGTTCTTGATTTCTTGAATGTTTTGTGTCAGGAATTTTTTAGGTTTGACATATTCTTTGATGTTTGCATCAATTTCTTCCATCGTATTTTCTGCACCTGAGATTCTTTTCTCCACGTCTTGTATTCTGTTGGAGAGCCTTACCTGTGTAGTTCCTGTTTTCTTCTCCAAGTTTTATCTTTCCAGGGTTGCCTCATTTTGTGTTTCTTTTTTTTATTGTTTCCATTTCCATGTTCAGATCTTGAACCGTTTTTATTGATTTTCTTTACCTGATTGCGTTTTCTGTATTTCTTTGAGTGATTTATTAATTTCCTCTCTACAGGCCTCTTTCATGGCCTCAGTCTTTTTGACTCCATCCTCCTGTATTTCTCCATGAACTTTATTCATTTCCTCCATTATCATCTTCATAAACATAGATTTAAGATAATTTTCTTGTGTTTGCCTTTGGATAACTGTGTTCTGGAGATTTGTTGATTGAATTTATTGGCTTTGGCTTTTGTTGATTGTATTTTTATGCTGTCCTTTAGTCATTTGGTTGTCTCTGGTGTTGGCTGGTAGTTTCTGGTGCCTACTTGAGTCCTGTGGTGAGGCTATGTTGGAAGAGCCCTGAGCAGAATGTTCTCAACATCCAGCTGGATGCTGCTGTAGGAGCCTTCCTCAGATTGGTGGCTATGATCTCCAACTGGTGAATGGTTCTCAGGAAATTACTGAAGCTCTCCTCAGATGTATGATCCTGTGGAATAACTGGACTCCTAAGGAGCCCAGGGGCCCTACTATCACCAGGGGAAATCCCAGAGACACCTGTCCCTCTGCTGGTGTTTTTACCCTGAAGTTAATGAGCTGAAGCTGCTCAGATACTGTACTTAGACACTTTGTTTGCTGGGTGCAGCCATCTTGGAGGACCATGGAGCCCAGAGGTTTGATTGGTCTCCTTTGGAGATGTGTTGAGCTTTGGAGTGGTGTCTGGGGTTATTCCTGTGGTTCCCAGGTGTCAGGAGGCCTGAGGTTGAAGCTGTGTGGCCTGGTACCCAGAAGGTGTTCACTGGCTGGTGAGCATAGTGCATAGACTTGTGGCTAGGTACTGGAGATGCTGCATATGCAGGAACTCACAAACTTTTCTGTGGCTTAGCTGGGTGACCTGAGGTTGGACCTCCTTGTTTCTCTCACCGTGGGCTTTTCTCTTGACTGGAAGTCACAGTTGCTTGTGTTTTGGCATGTACAGTTTAGTCTGGTACAGTGAACAAAGGTATGTGCTTGGACTCTGGAGTGCAAACAGAAGCAGTCACTGGGCCTGCAACCCTCAAATGGCATCCTCTGTGAGGCTGTGAGAAAACCTGCTGCTTCCCCATTGACTTCAAGTTATGAACAACAGTGATTTTGGACTTTCTTGTTTCTGAGTTAGAAGGAAGTTTATGTTTTCCTAACTACATAAAAACATCATGACAGCTCATAGTTACATCACCTTTCAAATACATAATTTGCTTTATTTTTTGCCATCCTATCTACAGAAATTATAGTCACATTACAACACACTTTCAACGTACTCTTTTTAGTGTGTTTTTTTTTTTTATTTTTAGAATCAACTTGAATGAACATGCCATTCTTCTTCTTTCAAGTCTGTGTTCTTTTTATTTTTGGTATTCAGTAATTAACTCCATAGCCTCTGACCCATGGTTCTATGAATTTTTTGCATTCCCTATTTCTCCATTTACATTGCTCTTTCTTTGGAGTATAACTTCATTTTTAGTCACTTACAAATGATAAAGTTTCAAATGAATAAAAATTTAAGTGAGAATAGAATGAATTCAAGTTGTACAGTTTTGTGCCATTCTTGTGAGCCTGGGGTTCAGTTCTTTCTCTAGAAGAGCAGCAAGCACTCACAGCTGTTGAGCCACCGCTCCAGTATGATTTTTATGATCAAAGATGTTGCACTAATATCCGGATAATAAATAATTGCCAGTATAGAATAGTGTTGGAAGCTAGACAAGAAAAGAGTTGAAATCCAACTGAAAAGATTAATTTTAAAAATGTTATAAATGTATTCGTTTACCCTTCTCAACGCAATAGGAATTGCATTATTGATTTGAATCTCAATCCAAGTAATAATAATCTGTATTTCAGATACTATATTGACATATTTTGTATACTCAAGGGATTGTATGGTAGAATCACCTAGTGATATTAACACAAATGGCCTGTAGCCACAGTAATCAGATATTATGACTACTCATGTCCAGAGATGTGCTTTTAATGCTAAGTTCCCTCCACAGTTCTGGTGAGGATCTATGACCTCACATCTTGGCTCGAAGGCTAATTCTACTTTTGGCAAAGATTTTGAATCCTTTGTAATTCCACTGTTGGGAAACAGGACAACAGACTACACTGCTGCTGACAGACCAAAATCTGTGCTCCACTTTTAGTCTAACATGTGATAATGGCTTGCATTTCACTGTACTTTTTCTTTCCTGTTCGTTAATTAAATTATTACTTTATTTTTCTTGCAGCTTCCCCTCCCTCTTCTCCGCCCAGTCCCTTCCTCTCACCTCCCCTTTCTCTATGCTCCCCTCCCTTTTCAGAAAAGGAGATGCCTCCATGGGTATCAACCCACCTTGGTGTTGGAGAAGGGTCTCATGCACTGTTTTCAGATGCTGATATCAGTGTCTTGACAATTGGTTACAGCCCTGCTATGGGCATTGTTTTGAAAGTCGAATTATCTTCCCTATCCATGTGATGTGAGGAGTGCTCCCCAATTATCCATGATTGGATAATAAAAGTTGCTGACAGCCTGAAGCTAGGCAGAGAGAGATAAAGAAGGTGGGACTTCCTGGGAAGAAGAAAGGAACTCTGGGAAGAAGAAAGTGGAAGGCTTTTTACCAGGAGACATGAGCAGAGATGGAAGTGACTATGTGCCTTAGTCACATGGCTAGATGGGGCTAGGTGGTTGGGATGAGCTAGCTGAGAGTCCTTTCAGCTAAGCTTTGAAATCTTAAAGGTCTTGGTGTCTTTAATGTTTATAGATTTAGGGCCACCAGGTTTCCTTAACATATCAGGTTGCAGGAGGATTAGGCACATCTTTTTTTGTTGTTGTTGTTGTTGAGGCTAGACAAGGTAGCCAGGCAGGAAAAAGGAATCCAAAGGCAGGCATCAGATTCAGAGACAGCTTCTTCTCCTGCTGTTAGTGGTCCAAAGAAAGACCAAGCTGCACATCTGTTACATATGTGTAGGGGCCCTAGGTAAATCCATGCATGCTGTCTGGTTGGTGGTTCAGTCTTAGTGAGCCCCTATAGGTACAGGTTAGTTGCTTTTGTAGATTTTCTTGTGTTCCCAACCTCACTGGCTCCTTTAATCCTTCCTCCCTCTGTTCTACAGGAATCCCTAATCTCTGCATAATGTTTGGCTATCGATCTCTGCATCTGTTTCCATCAGCTGCTGGGTGAAACCTCTCAGATCACAGTTATGTTAGATTCCTGTCTGCAAGTGTATCAGAATATCATTCCTAATGTCAAGGGTGGGCTCTTTTTCATGGTGTGGGTCTCAAGTTGGGCCAGTCATTGATTAGCCATTCCCTAAATTTCTGCTCCCTGTTTATCCCTGTACATCTTATAGCAGGAAAAATTGTGGATTGCAAATTTTATGGCTGGGTTAGTGTCCTATACCTTCATTGGAAGTCTCGCCTGGTTGAAGCGGGCAACCATTTCAGGTTCTATATCCTATATTGCTAGGAGTCTTAGGGTCAACTTTATAGATTTCTGGGAATTTCCATTGGTCTATGTTTCTAGCTCATCTCAGAGATTCCTCCATTCCAGTTCTCTCTCTTCTCTTCTACCCATACTGTTACCCCCAAACCCAGTTCCTTCTATTCATCTACCCCAGATGTCTCTTATTTCCCCTTCTTAGTGAGAATCAACCATCCCCTCTTGGCCCATCCTTATTACTTAGCTTCTTTGGATCTGTGGATTGTAGCATGGTTATTCTGTACTTTAACCACTTAAAAGTGAGCACATACTATGTTTGTCTTACTGGATCTAGGTTACCTTACTCAGGATGGCCTTTTCTAGTTCCATCCATTTGTCTGCAAATTTCGTAATGCTATTGTTTTTAATACCTGAGTAATATTTCATTGTTTAAGTAGACTATACTTTCTTAGTCCATTCTTTGGTTGAGGGTCTACACCTTACATAATTACCTCACACAGACCTGCATTGTTGCTGATCAAAGAACACCAAATACAAATGGTCACATATGACCTTACTACAGTGCTGGTTTCCTGCTAGTTTTTCATTTGAGAGGATTAGGTAATTTTTTTCCTGTCAATTTGTATTCCTAAAATCATACAATCTATCAAGCACCAGAAGAAACATTTAATGTAGGAGAAAAAAAAAGTGGGCAGTGGTGTTTGCTCTTGCCACAGGGAAGGGATGTCTGTGCTTGATTAAGCTTTCATTAAACTCTGAGCTTGCTTAGATATTTGCGAATGGGGTGCAATAATATCAGCCAGAGAACTGCCCTGACAGATAGCCCTGATTGATATGAGTTACTGAAGAGTCTCTAGAATATTTTGACTGACTATAACCAATTGTGCTCATTTTTCAATTGTTCTTTTTGTTTCAGTTCTCTGTACTTTCCACAGCATTCTGACACTTTCATTTTTTAATTCAATTCTGTACCTCAGACTACTTTCCATTTACCTTAAAAAATGTTGAGGCTGAAGAAATGCCTTAGTGGTTAAGAGTGTATACTGTTCTTGTAGAGTACATAAGTTTGGTTCCCAGCATCCATTTAAGGATGCTCAAAACCATTTACAATCCTATTTCGAGGGGATTCAATGCCCTCTTCTGGTCTTTCTGGGCAGTCAACATTTTTTGCATTATTCTGATTACTTACCTCACATTTTAGCCAAAGCAGCAACACAAATTGACCAAACATTTAAAAGTTTGCTTCACAATTCCATTATTAGGCATTTGCCTTAGTGTATATAATATTTTATTATTTTAATATTCCTAGTATTTTATACAGAAAATCAAGCAATCAATAGACTTATACATGCTTCAAATATGTACAATATCTTCAAGTTGAGGATTTAAAGGAGAACTAAATTTTATAGTCAGTGCTTGGTTTATTAAATATGAGGGGATTATTTTGCTATGGAAGTCTGTATGGTCTGTGGAGAAATGCTATATTACAGCAGCAGTTTTCCAGGTCTGTCTCTACCAGTGCAATGTTCTTGAGTAGTTTGTTTTCAGTTTCTCTTCTAGGTGTCAGTTATGAATTAGGGAAAAACAGATATAAAGCTGGGGAGCAGATACTGGAAATAACACAAAATAACAAATAAGGTAATTCTAGAATGATAGCTGCTGAGAAACCTGACATAAAAGAGTTGGGAGGTTTGAAATGTCTGTATGCCAATGAAAATCATTTTTGTTTAACTTAAGCAGTTCACACACACACAGAATTATGGTGTACTTTCCTATTCCAAGGAATTTCTTATGCTACTAATTCATCTCTTATTGGGTTATAGAACTAAATGTTGATACTCTAATTTTAAAAGAGTTAAGGCTAAGAAGGCTGCTTAGTCCAAACCACTTAACAAATACTGAAGGAAGACTTGGAATATAGTTTTTCAACTTCTGAAAAGAATATACGGCTTTTTAACCCATTGCATTGCTTTCTACTTCTGTCTATAAATATATTGCATTACAAGCACAATTTTTGTTTGTTATGCCAATACCCAGAAACCTGTATATATATATATATATATATATATATATATATATATATATATATATATACATACACATATGTATGTATGTATATGTATTACTGCACTCTATTTTCAGCACAGTGTCTTACTTTACCAGTGATCTGTTTTTACTTTTCATTAATTAAATCAATTTATATCTCATTCTTAGAGATGCTATTCCTATCCTTCCAGTCTCAACTTCCCTTTTGTATTCCCTCTCCCCTATTGCTCAGAATAATGGACTCCCCTACCCCACAAGCCAGCTCATCTTAAGTACCTTTTATCTGCTTTTGGCAATATTAAAGATTGAAACCAGAGCTCTTGACATAATAGACAGACATCTGTCACTGAGCTACATTCTCAAGCCCCATAAACACTTTTTGCCAATGATATTCTAGCTATAGAAGCACTTTCCTGTTTTCAAATTCTGTCTATGATGATTTGAAAGGTTGAGGAAATTGTCTAACAGAGAGGAGACTACAGAGAAAGGAGAAACAGATGAGAAATGTAGTTATGTGTGAACTGGTACTTGGATTAGAAAATAATTAGCTACAAAAGAAATTATTGGGATAATCAACACAAATTCAGTACAGACTGAAGATTAGATAATCACCTATCTCAAAAATTGGCAAAATAGTTAGTGGTGAAGGGCTGTAGTGTTCAATGCCTTCAAGTGGAATGCACATTTCATGTGCTTGTGTGTGTGTATGAGGGAGGGAAAGAGAGAGAGACAGAATAAAAAGAGGGGCATATTATAAAGAAATTGGTAAAATAATTTGAGATTTAATTTTTTTCCTATTTCTCAACTTCCCTCCAAGGTATAAAAATTATATTAAGAAGGAAAGTACAAATTTTGTTGAATAAATTTAAACTCTAGTTAAATAATCCCATGTCCGATAATACTGTGTTTTGTTTTGTTTTACTAGGCTGGAACTTCAGTTAAAACACCAACAGAAATCCTAAACTAAATGAAACTAATATGTTAAACATAAGTGCAATGAAGGCCTTGTGATGTCTCCTTATAATTAAAATATTTTGGGTTTCTTAGTATTGTCAATAAAATAACAGACTCTATGGTCAATGTCCAGATTAGAAATTATCGTATGAAGTTCTTTTCTCTAATTCTATACTGTCACTTATAACCTGATTTTGTGATATGGAGTGTGTAGATCTTCCATGTTAACATTATTCCATTCATCTAGTATTTACACAGCAATTGGTATTAGACTAGGTAATTAGTTTCCCTGTGTTCCAGAACAAGTTTTTTAACTACATACAAAATGCGGTGTACTAGTGAACAGATAACAATAGAAATGAAATTGCCAGCTACTTCTATTGCTGAAGTTACCTACTTTCTTGATAATGCAATAATTGGAAGTCAGCCACGATGGGATATATATATATATATATTTAAAACATCTTTCATTACTATATAATGATAATTTTAGGTTTCCCCAATACTTTGCCTGAATTCAAAAGTCTCAGCAATCGTTGATATATTCCCCTCTGTAGATTCCAATTTTTTGATTGCTTCCTGACATTTTAAATACAGTCTTAGTTATTTTTCATAGCCTGTCACCAGCCATTAGACAATGCTGCATGTAATTGCAGAAGCACCACCGTTATTAGCAGCGTTTAGCTGATCCGGGTCTCCATGTGTAAGTGGAATCTAGAACTTAGCCATCATGCTAAGTGGATGCTCCGTGTATGAGCTCTTAAGCACAGAGCCAAGCCCCCTACCTGCTTACTTCTCTCAAACCTTAGTCACTATATAGAAATAGCAGAGCTTCAGTAGGTTCTTTTTATATTTAAAAGTTTCTCTCCTAAGCAACTATAAATATCATCTCATATTCTAAACTTCTACGCTGCCCTCCCCTGCTTGCCTTATCCATATGCTCCCCACAACTCTCTTGCTATGTTGGACCTTGTGGTGGCAAGCCTTTGGAAACTAAGTTTTTAGTTAAATGGTGGGATGAAGTTTCTAGAGTTACAAGAAAAAAAAGCTAAATTATTTTCTTGCCTCTTGGTCACATGGGTTAACTGTTGTGCTGTTATTGGGTTGAAAAAAAAAAACCTATGCTGTCCTCTGATATCTTCTTGGAAATGACATAGGAAATAGCAATCATATTCTGCCAAGGCTGATAGGGAGCTGAGATGAGAAAAGCCAGTTTGGTTTTTCATTACATTAAAAGAGTATCTCACTGTGTAGTCCAAGAGAGCCTGGAACTCATTACAAGCCCAGCTGACCTTGAAGCAACCCTTCTGGTTCAGCTTCCCAAGTGGATGGGGCTATAGGTGTGAGCCACAATGTCTGATAATTTTAACTCTTAATTATGGCTTTTTCTGTTTCACACTAAAGAAATATTTGGAAAAAACACAGTGTGTCAATGTGTGTGAATTCAGGATACCCAGCTCTGTATTGATACCCTTTTTCCCCAATAAGTACTAGATTTAGCTGACTTTTTGGATAATGCCATTCTGTTTGCTTTCCAATCTTCCAAAGATCTCTCATCATGCAAGCTTTTGCTTTCTTTAAAATTTATGGAAACAAGAATATCTCTAATAAGGTAGTGCACTGTTTTCAGGTCAGCTAGCCTCAGTCTTACGTGTAAGATTAAACTCAGTTTCACTGTATTCTTCCCCCTTCTGCCCTCTTCTTTATCTCCCTACGCATTGCCCTGTCGTTTGACCATTCTAAGATAGGGAAATGTGAGTGAATGAGCAGTGTGTGTGCATGAGACACTAGAGAGACTAACTTGAATTAAGAAATGTTTCTTGTGGAATATTTGTGAAATGAGAACAGGGAATTTTTTTTTACCCTTTCTCAAAAGAGAAAGTGCACTACCCAGTCTCATGTCTGTATCCTTTCTCACTTGTCACCAAACTTAATGGCTTGTATTTTCATAGACATCTCTTCATCTCTAGCATTCTTGCTCATGAACTTGTGTTGTGGGTGCTGGTGAGACAATTACAAATTTAGTTTATTTGTTGCATTTTTGTCTCTGTGACAAAAATCAGCTTCCAGAAAGGTCTATTTGAACTCACACTTTGAAAGTAGAGTCTGTTTTGAAGCTTGAGGCAGCTGGTCACATTGGAACAGTATCACACAGGCAGGGAGCAGAGCATTCAACACCTGTGTTCAGCTCCCTTACCCCTTTTATTCAGTCCAGCAAGCCTCCCACAGGTAGGGTGGATCTGCCTACTTTAGTCAACCCAGGCTGGAAATTCTCTCACAGACACGCCCAGTGGCCTGGCCTATCTCCTAGATGACTCTAGGTCCTGGTAAATTGACAACATTATTATCACATTTGGCCTATTGTTTTCTGATTGATTTCAAACGTTCTTATAGAAGATTACTTTGCTTTGTTCCCTCTTAGTGCCTGATTTTAGTCATTTCCTTTCTGTGCTCTGTAAAAGGATCTAATGACCCATACTGTATCAACACTGTTGTCACCACCTTAATATTGCTTGGGAAGACTTAAACTGTGATAGATATAAAAATAAATAAATTACATTAAAGAAAAAGAACTTCGAGCTAGGAGCTTATATCTATAACTAGTCCACATTTTTACATTATCCAGATTCTTTACATTTCTTCCTTAGTAAGGTTCTTTGGATGGATTTAAGATGAAGTCTAAAGATACTTGAATATCACTTATTCATTCAACAAACATTTGTTGTATCATGGATGATGGCATTGCGTAGTTGTTTTTATTTTATTTTATTCTATTTTATTTTAAACAGCAGAATGCTTTAGGAGTATTAACTATAAACCATTCAGGTTTTTTCTCTGTGGGCCTCTCAAACACAAATTTTTGAAATCTTGGATCAAACATATAATAATTCTGAAAATAATACATCTGAATTACTTAGCATCCTGTTGGTGTGTGTGTGTATGCTGGATTTTTGTTTTTTGACACAATAAGCTAAAAACTTCCATATTACTAGACTTCAAAATAAACTTTCACTTAATAATAGCCTATGGCTGAGATATTTTATTTATTTATTTTTGGCTCAGATATTTTAAAAGAAATAATTCAGTAAAAGAAGATGAAAATTTAGATAATGACCTTATGATGCTTGAATGTTTTTCTATTTACAAAGTATTATTAGCAACAAGAAGAAGCTTAATGGTATGGAATGGTCAATTACCATATGACATATCAGCTTTGGAGAATGTCAAACACAAGTTTAAATGAGAATTATGTGCACAGATGTAATTCAGTCCAAGGCAGTGTTTATGGTGTTATGGCTTTAGTTTCCCGGGAAACAGATGCTGAGATGGAAATTTGCACACAGGAAGTTGAACCTCAGGATCAATGATCTAACCAGGCAAGCCTCATTAAATTTCAAGGCCTGAGACTGGTCCTACATTGCTTTCAGTTCCACTGTCTGAGTCATCTTTCATTTTTCATGAGAAATACCACATGCATTTATCTGAGCTGGCCTTTCTAGAGCATTTCCTTTTGAGAATTTGAGATGAATGGATGGGGCATGAGGGCAAAGTCAAGTCCTGGTTGATACTTCCTGAATTACTGACCTATACAAGGAAGTAAAGCCTTTGTAGTTCAGTTCTTTTCTCCCCAAACTAGCTTGGCTTGATTCAGATTGCCCTGGGAGAGGCAAGAGCTTGGGCCAGCTTTCACTTCAGCTGTAGTCAAACCCAGAGCAACACTCAACTGAAGGCTGACAGCTCCAAACACTAGCCTTCATTAGTCATGACACATTACATACAACGAGAAAAGCTGAACACAAAGCATTTGTATTGATTATGAAAAATAGATTTAACTGAAAAATGTGTGTGGGTTTACATATTTCTGAAAGAGATACAAAATGTACAAAGCTGTTTTACAAATGTAGAATAATTCATAACAACTTTTCAGCCCATAAACTAGAATGCCAATCAGCTTGTTTCTTTTATAGTAATGGAAGAATTCAGGGTTCTATTGTCTCTTCTTTAGTCAGTTAAAAAAAAAGATAATTTTTTTTGCTGTTGTAGTTTTGCATGTTGGTCTGTGAAGCCTGTTATGCTGTGGTACTGACAAACTCAGCTCTGTGCTCCTCCATCAGAACCACCTCGGGACAGGTGCTTTGAGTGGGTGACTGATTTCAGCTATTCTTGGATCAGCTGAAGTTTAGGATAGTAATGAGGTAATGTGCACGAGTCTTATTCCTATATGTGCATTACATGCTCATTTTCACTTTACTTCTTTATTCATTTAAACATCTTTTAAAACAAGATTTATCATTTGTGTTTGCAGTGTGTGTGTGTGTGTGTGTGTGTGTGTGCCCATGTACATATGAGTGCAGGTACTCATGGAGGCCAGAGGCACTGCTTGTCTCTGGAGTTGGAGTTACAGGCCATTGAAAGCGGAACGATTGGAAATGAATTCCAGTCCTCCAGAAGTCAGTTTAGCATCTTATAATAAAAATTGTGAATGAAGAATCTAGATTGTCCAGGGTAAGGAAATCAAATATGATAAAGGTACAATTTAAAGGTACATTCTAGTAAGGAGGAGCTTATAGATCTGTTTTACAAGCTAAGATACATATACACAAAAGACCGTAGGCCCTGGAAAGCCCCTTATCTTAAACAAAATTTTCTGTTTTTGTTTCCACTATGATTTCTTGCTGAGTCATAACTCAGAGTGTCTTTCTAGTCACACAAACCCTATTTTGTTTTTGTTTTTTCTATTGTTGCCATTCTTTATCTATTTTAACTTAAGCTTCAGCAGTTCTTTAATGTTGTTTTTAATAAATTTTGAATTAGTTCTTTGAAAATAAATGACAGAAAACAAAAGAGAGCATGAGACCTGTTTGGGGATTACTTAGAGGGCGTCAGTGAAGAGAGAAGGAAGGTTTGTTACATTCATCACAGGATGTAACACAGCTAGTCCCCTGAAATTATAGCACTAGACTGTGTCTCACATAAAATTTGGAACAAGCAATTTCTGGAAGCACTGCACTTGGAAGAACAGGTTTCATGGGAGGCTCTTCACTGGAGGAATTGAAACAAAGGAAGAATGACCATTTGGAGGACTACTGTGATTCAAGGGAGGTTGGACTTGGACTGAGTTACAAGGGAAGTTCCAGTGCACTTCATGGCTCATGTACTAGTGTGATGAAAGATGCTGAGCACTGAATGCTCTTTAAACAAATATTTACATAACTACATGCTTGCACCCTTCAAAAGTGAGCAAAGTAAAGCATGAGAATCATTTGCTTATGAACCAGTCATAACTACTATAATAACTCCATTGTAGACTCATGCAATTGTATTCATTTTCAGTTTTGTTTAAACTGGGTTCTCTTTAGTTAATGACACATGCACTTTGGGATTTTCCTTAAGTACTAGTTACTTGGTTTAGTAAGAAGATTATAAGAACAATTCAGATGATCCTGAGATTTATTCTTTACCACACCACAGCTTTAGCTAAACTTCCCTTCTGTGGAACCTGGACAGTAGTGCCACCTCCTACATTTGCTTGGTGTCTTTAAGGACAGCAACATGGCTCCTCTAGAGTTCATAGACCTTTAAAGAGGACAAATAAGAATATCCATCAGTAGGGTGTCTCCAAAGTCTACAAACTACTGCCATGTGATTTTTAAAGTTTAATATTTATTAATTATTATTTACAGTTTATTCACTTTGCGTCTCAGTTGTAGCCCCTTCCTCCCTCTCTCTTCTTCCCCATCTCTCTCCCCTAGTCCACTCAAAGGGGAAGTCCCCCTCCCCTACTGTCTAACCCTAGCCTATCAGGTCCCATTAGGACTGTCTGGATCCTGTTCTTTTTTGAGCTGGCTAGGGAGAAATGATCAAGAAGCAAATCAAAGTTCCCATTTCCCAGAAATAGTTCAGCATTTCTTGGAGAAACCACAGAAAATGGGCAGCCAATCAGGGGCCACCTGATCATCTGGTGGGTCCTCTGCAGGCCCTCTGCCAGACCATATGGCAGGAAAGATAAGGTTGCTTAACTGTTGGGTTAGAAATAGCCTGCCTCCCGATAAACTCTTGACTGCTGACCCCCCAAAAGTTGCCCCCTGTTTTGTTCTGTTTTTTCGCCCCCACTCATAAGTTTGAATGTGCCTATCATACTAAAGATTACCTAACTCACCCCGAAATTCCCCAAGTACCTAGAAAGGAAGCATGCGAACTCAATTTGGGGTTCTCCACCATTTTGCTTTTATAGGTGGGGACCCCAGTGTTCTGAATTTCTGCAGAATAAAACACTATTTCCTGTTCACATATTATTTAAGTCTGGGGTGTTTTCTTCAGCAAGCTCCAGGCCCTAACAAAACAAAACTAAATGTGACAATAATCCAACATGTTCTGATGCTCATAAACAGTAGAGGCTGTTGAACATTTTTAAAAAGTGTCCTGGAGAGGACAGGAGCTCCACAAGGAGAGCAACAGAACCAAAAACTCTGGGCACAAGTCTTTTCTGAGACTGATACTCCAACCAAGGACCGTTCATGGAGATAACCTAGAACCCCTGCACAGATGTAGCCCATGGCAGTTCACTGTCCAAATGGTTTCCATAGTAATGGGGACAGGGACTGTCTCTGACATGAACTGATTGGCCTGCTCTTTGGTCACCTCCCCCTGAGGGGGGAGCAGCCTTACCAGGCCACAGAGGAAGACAATGCAGCCAGTCCTGATGAGACCTGATAGACTAGGATCAGAAGGAAGGGGAGGAAGACCTCCCCTATCAGTGGAATGGGGGAGGGGCGCATGGGTGGAGAAGGGGGAGGAAGGGTGAGGTAGGAGGGGAGGAGGGAGGGCGCTACAGGGGGGATACAAAGTGAATAAATTATAATTAATAAAAATAAAAATTAAAAAAATAATGTCACATGGGGCCTTAAGGAAGTGAAAATAGACCCAGAAAGCTTGGAGTCTGCTTTGAAGGCAACAGGTAGTCATTGTACATCTTTAAGCAAAGAAATGACAATAAATTCATGGTTTATGAAGGGCATACGGAGAACGGATTGCAGAACAGTCAGTTAAGAGGCTGGAGGACTGTCTGCACTAGAGAGTTATTTGTTGTGATCTAAGGCTACTTAGTAATTATTAATAGGCTAATGGAAAGTCAGCATAGGTGAACAATGAAATACAGTTGGACTGAAACTGAATGGTATTATTTTCATTTCTCAGGCAGTTTCAGCTCAGCTTTAACAGCATACAAAAATCAAATGTTTTAATATTTTATTTGAGTGTATGTGTGAGTGTGTATTCCCTATGTTAACTAAGGGACACATAGTCTCTGAATTTTCTTACACAGTATCACATTTTTATTTGTTCTCATTTTATGCTTTTCCTGGTCTGGATATGATATTACAAGTTCCTTTATGTAACTCAGGTTTATTTTACAAAATTACTGACATTCCACCATTCTTTCCAATCCATATATATAATGATTGTATTTTCATATCTGACAGTTGCTGTTAGAATCTCTAACACAATGTTGGACAATTTCCATGAAATCACACTTTGTAGTTTTCTTTTTCAAGTCTTTTATCATTTAGAATAAGCATTGCATCTAGTTTTTAAAAACAGCTTTTATTACATTTCAAGCAGTTTATTATTATTTTACTAAATGTTTATTCAATGTTTATTTTACTAAATGTTATTTAAGAAACGTTTTACTAAATGTTTATTAACATTTTTGAATCTTAGGCTTTTTGGAATTTATTGATATAATCTTTTATTTTCTTATTTTGATTTATGAATTCAGTAATTTTGGTTGATTGTTGCTACCATTAAATTACTGTTTCATTTATGATAGAAACATTACTTGGTACTTTATAGATTACTAGGTTGTATTGATTACTATTTTGGAAAATATTCATGAGAAAAATTGGTCTTAATATATCCTATGGAGTTTTGACAGGTTTTACATGAGGTTAATGAAACAGAAGTGATTTACTTAAAGTGGTTTTTCTGCTCACCAGAAGAAAGCATTGGATGTCATGGGACTACAGTTACAGACAATTGTGAGCTGCCGTGTAGGTTCTGGGAATTAAACTCAGGACCTCTGGAGAAAGAGCCAGTGCTCTTTTTTTTTTTAAGTAATTTATTTATTTTTTATTAATCACAGGTTATATATTTTGTATCCCAGCTGTAACCTCCTCCCTCATTCCCTCCCACTCTCCCCATCCCTCCCTCATCTTCTCCCTGCCCCCCTCCAAGTCCACTGATAGGGGAGGACCTCACCCCCTTCCATCTGACCCTAGCTTATCATGTCTCTTCAGGGCTGGCTGCAATGTCCTCTTTTGGGATCTAGTTAGGCTGGTCATCCATGGGGCGGGGAGGGGGGGACAGTCGACAAGCCAGCCATTGAGTTCATGACCCAAATAGTCCCTGTTCCCCTTTCTAGGGTACCCTGTTGGGTACTGAGCTACCATGGGCCACATCCGAGCAGGGGTTATAGTTTGTATCCATGAATGGTCCTTGGTTGGAGAAACAATCTCACAGAAGACCCCTGTGCCCTGATCTATTTGGTCTTTACGGAGCTCTTGTCCTCGCCAAATCTTACTAACTCCCCCTTTTTTCATATTATTCCCTGCACTCTGGCGATGGCTTGGTGAGCCAGTGCTCTTAACCTTTGTGCACATCACAGCTTCCAGTATTGTGTTTTTATGGGATTCTTAAGTGTGCAATTAAAGGGTCTCTGCATCTATATCTGTTTCTTGTGCCTTTTCTTGAGCTTTTTTCCCCCTTTTGTTTGTTTGGTTGAGTTTTATATTATTATATTTTATTATTCTCTGCTAGAAAAGAAGAATGATAACCAGAATATATTATTTGAAAAAACTATTTTCAATAGAAGAAAAATTAAAATAAAAAATCACGGTTTTTTGTTTTGTTTTGTTTGGCCAATGGCCCTGAAAATAATTGAGTAACTTCAGATTTTTTTTTCTTTAAAAGTGAGCCAAATTCCACTTAAGCTATTTACATTTTACTCCTTCTTTGTTCACACAGGTGTTTTTGGAAAATTGCACGATTCTTTCCTTTAATTGTCACTGCATGACTGTGACAAAAAACCAAACAAACAAGGGAGCAAAGAGTCATTTCAGCTTCTATTAGAGGTTTTAATTCATGGTAGCCTGGTCCTTTTTGTGGGGGTGGATGAATAAAAGGCTTCACTGGACAATGTGTGCAGTGAAGTTCCTTACCTCATCGAAACAGGAAACAGGGAGGTGACAAAGAGAAAGGCCAGTGACAGGATGTAACCTTCAAGCACACATGTCCAAGGACCATGTTCCTCTAGCTAGAGTCTACCTCTTCCATTTAGTTTTGAATTAGTCCATAGATGATGTTAGAGCCTTTGTGATGTTAGAACCTTCTGAAATGAGCAGCAGTAAGTGGACTCACGTAGCTAGTAATATAATAATCGAAGACCTTAAATTTGGAGGGATTTAGGATTGGGGGTCTCTAGGTAAAATAGGATGATGGTAGTGGGAGATGGATATAATGAAGAAACATTGTATAAAAGGATGGAATTGCACAGAATGAAGAAAAATACTTTTTAAACAGTGAAAGTCAATTTTAACACATGAACCTTCCAGTTTTATTTTCAGATACAAAGGCTCCATTGTCTTAGTTTCTTCTCAATATGTACTTTTGTCATTTTTAAGTGTATTTTTCTCAATTTTATGTTGTACCTATTTTCATGTTCTAATTTTTTTCCCCTTAAGTTCAACATGGTTTTCTACTTAAGAACATGGTTCATCTAATTAAGAGGAACAGGAAGTTTGATTTGAGAGTGTGTCTCCTATAAATGTCAGAGGGGTTGTACACATGGAGTCTTAATCTGAATGATATTTATTTATTTTTATTTCCTTCCTTCTTTCCTTTTTTCCTTTTGTTGCGGAAGACATAAAATTCATTTTTTAATTGATTTCAGTTTCTCTGATTTCCAAATGGTATAACTTCAGTTTTGATTTTCTCTTTAATCTAAGTGTATATACTGACTAGCCTTCAGTCCTAAAACATTTCTTTTCCTTCCTTCCTTCCTTCCTTCCTTCCTTCCTTCCTTCCTTCCTTCCTTCCTTCCTTCCTTCCTTCCTTCCTTCCTTCCTTTCTTTCTCTCTGTAAGGTTCCTGTCCCCTCCAGGTCCTTCCATCTTTCTCCCAACACTTCTACAGGACCCCAGGAGATCTGTCCCATGCTTTGCTGCAGGTCCTAGTACCTGTCTCGATCTGCTGCTGGCTGGAGCTCCCAGATTACAGTCAAGTTAGGCTCCTGTCTGCAAGTATAGCAGAGCATCATTAATAGTGTCAGCAGTTAGCTCCGCACTGTGGGTGGGTCTCAGGATGGGCCAATCACTGGTTGGGCATTCCTTCAATGTTTGTTCGCTCATTATCCCTGCCTTGTAGGCAGGGTAATTTTTGGGTTAAAGATTTTGTCGGTCAGTTGTTTCCCTCCTTCCACTAGTCCTGCCTGGCTAGGAGGAGGTCACTTCAGTCTTTATGTCCCCCCTGTTGGGAGGCTCAGCTAGAGTCACACCCATGTCCTCCCAGGAGCCTTCCCTGTGGCAGGCCTCCAGCCTGACAAAGAAAGACACCCTCAGTTTACCCTCTTGTTTCTAGCCCTCTCACATCCCACCTGCGTTCTCCCCACAGCTGATCCCCACCTTTATATCCTTCCCCATTTTATCACCTGACTAGTTCTCTCTCTTCATCAACCTCTGCTGTCTATGTACCTAATACATTTCTTGTCACAACTTTTCTTATTTGCAAGTGTTTGTTACTAATATTTTCTTGCAGTTAAAAATATTGTTTGAAAAATCATTCTAAAAGTTTGTGTCAAGTAACGGAACAGCTTTTATAAGTTCCTGTATATAACATAGTTACACAAATGCTTTGTTTTTATTACTTTTGCTATCAAATCTTTTTCATCTTAATGTAGTTTTGTATGTTCCTGTTTTAGTCCCCATCATCTCTCTGACTGGTATCCTTCATTTTGAACTCAGCACTTTTAAGTATAATATTTCCAATGTTGATTAATTAACTGCATTATCCGTTTTTTCTTTTTTAGTATTATGATTTATTACCATGTATTCAATTCGTATCCTGGCTGTGGCCCCTGCCTCATCGTTTCCTCCCAATACCACCCTCCCTCTCTTTTCTCTCCCTATGCCCCTCCCCTAGTCCACTGGAGCTCCTCCTCCCCTTCCATCTGACCCTAGCCTATCAGGTCTAACCAGGACTGGCTGCACTGTCTTCCTCTGTGGCCTGACAAAACTGCACCCACCAGGGGAGGTGATCAGAGAGCCTGCCACTGAGTTCCTGACAGAGAAAGTCTCTGTTCCCCTTACTATAGACCCCACTTGGATACTGAGAGCCAAGGTTTTAGGTCCTGTCCTTGATTGGGGTATCATTCTCTTCAGAGTCCCCAGGGCTCAGTTGTTTTGTTTTTTTTTTTTTCTTGGCTCTGTTGGTTTCCTTTTAGAGCTTCTGTCCCCTCCAAGTCTTTCTATCTCCCGCTTCTTTCATAAGACTCCCTGCACTCTGCTCAAAGTTTGGCTATGAGTCTCAGCCTCTGCTTCAATACCTTGACCAGTAGACTCTTTCAGAGGCCGTCTGTGGTAGGCTCCTGTCTTGTTCCCTGTCTTCTGCTTCATACCCCATTTTAAATTTATTAAAAAAATTTATTACAGTTTATGCACTTTGTATCCCACCTGTAGCCCCCTCCCTAGTTCCATCCCAATCCCTCCCTCTTCTCCTTCCCTGCCCCTCCCCCAATTCACTGATAGGAAAGGTCCTCTTCTCCTTTCATGAACACCTAAGTTTCATCAAACAGTTTCACAAGAGAAGTAGGAATTCATTTTCTGTACCTCCTAAGGTAGTTGTGTGTTTCTGTGATAATCTAATCACAAGGTAATGTAATTATCTGCAGGGCCTCATGAGAGTCAAAACATGTCTATTGATCCTGGCATCCTTAGATATATTATATGTATATCCTTAGATATAATACAACTGAAACATGAATAGATTGATGATACTGTACAACAAGGATGAACTATATGAAGGAAAGAAAGGAAGGGGAGAAGAAAGAAAGAAAGAAAGAAAGAAAGAAAGAAAGAAAGAAAGAAAGAAAGATTCTCCATGGATCAGGCAGTTTGCTGGTGATAGATATGAATGGAACAATAAGTAAAACACTTTGTCTTCAAGAAATTCACAAGTAAGTTGGGATAGCTTAACAAACAGAAACAATAGGCTCATGTCTGATTATAGTTAAAGAATTTCAACATTTGGCCAGTTAATTTTTAAAAGAGGGGAATTAATTGAGATTTTTAAAACTCTGACTCTACCCTAACCCATTAATAAGAACACTTTAATTATATTCTGTTTCTTGAGGAAATATGTTCTTATGGCCCTATATGTCAAGCTGTCATGGCATCTTGTGATATGAGAAGATAAGTATTGTCTATATGTTTCAAGTGAGGGTTTGCATCAGTCATAGGTGGAATTCTGGGAGTTGGAACTGTAGTCTATGTCTGAAGTGAACTACTCTCTCCATGGCACTTTGAGCTGAAGCATAAAATTGAGTTTTCATTATTGATTCATAATATATGTACAGAAATGAACTCATCATTAGTTTTAAAATTTCACTCTAATAATTGTTATTTCCTGATCTTGTTCAGTTGAGCAATTGTGGAGATAAAAATCTTTATAATTAATTAAATATAATGCTTTATAGAAAATTGCTCTACACAGTGCACTATTTAAAGCATCTCAGTTTTTCTTTAATAACATGAGAGTAACTTTAGTATTATGCTGTGTGCCTGAGTGAGATTATTTAGAAAAAGATAGTCATTGTGCTCTCAGATACAAAGGTACTTTATAGAGCAGCAAGGATTTCTTGTTGATAGAATCCTGTACATACAGTAGTTTTAATTTGGTTGCCTCTCGTGTATTTACCTTCTGATTATTGTTTTGATGAATACTTAATATTTGGCACTGACAAGAGAAAAATCCATGAACATACTGTATTGTCTTTATATCAGTGTATTCCACTTAACTGCAGAGAATTTTCATTGCTATGATCATCAATGCCAGCTAGAAACAATATTTTTTTCTGTTCTTTGTTCAAAGAGCTGAAGTCCTTGGACAAAATGTTTCTTCAAAGTCTAAAAGCCCTTCATGAGTTATTTTTGCAAGTACATGTGACAGATAACCAGATTATAAGAATTTTTACTCTGACTTTTGTTTTCCATAAGAATATGATCACCAAAACATTTCACAATAATGAAGAATACTATCATTAATGTTGGCATTATTTTGATTTGTATGCATTCAAAATTATTTAGTTATTTGTAGTGATAATGATGTAGATTCTAGCCGTTGGCCAGCTTTTCATTTGTCTTAAAAGAAATTATGAGTAGGGAAGAAGCTCTCTAAATACTAGCCTTTGGCAGCTTTAATTTCCTTGGTGTTTGGCAGCAGTGAGCTGAAGTAGTGAGCAGGTGAGGGCAGCAGGCGACCCTCTCTGCAGTCACAGACAGCAGTAATTATGACCCCTTAGCCCTACAGGTACTATAGCTCATGTGTCTGCCTAGCATGTTCATATTTCTCAACCTTTAACCTTTAACCTTTGCCACAGTTCTGAGACTCTTGTTCCTAAAGATATGACAGTTCCCTGGAACTCTTCTGGAAACCAAAGTCTACATTTCTTTTCTCTGGATCCTATCCTTCTTTAGTCTCAACTTTCCCCCTTGATTGCTGTCTCCTGCCCTTCCTGCCCTCACCACTCTCCAACTGTTCATCTGATTCTTCAGCTGTCTATTAGATTACTGCCTTGCCACTTTCATGGTGTGATTTGCCAACTGCTCAGCTGTTGCTTCTACCACGACTCTGTCTCTGCCAAAATTACCTGTGTTCTGCTTTCTTTTAATGTTATGGAATGTAGGCAAGGAAAGAAAAGAGAAGCCTTATATTGGTGCTAATGTTGTAACACTGGAAGAGGTAACAGGTAACCTAATCAGTGGGCCTTAGCAACCTCCATGTGTGTGTATGTATGTATGTATGTATGTATATATATATATGTATATATATGTACGTGTATGTATGTATGTTTATATATATAAATATACATATATATTTATATAAATTATATATGTTTATATAAAACATATATATATATATAAATGTTACATATATATAAACATATATATATATAAATGTTTGGACAGTCATGGCTGAAGCGATATCTTAAAGAAACCAGTCACAGCTGAAGTGTAGTTTTCTTAAGGCATCTGTGAGGTGTTCCGTGTACTGATGCTGACATGAACTCAACCTAGGTGAGTAATTGACTGATATAGTTGTTTTGCTTATGGTATTTAGAGCAGCAAGGGAATGTTCATCAGCTGTCAAGTAGGAATCAAAGCACTCTATTCAACACCTTTGGGCCCTCCTTGTTACTTAGTTTCTCTGGGTCTGTGGATTGTAAGATGGTCATCCTGTATTTTATGGCTATATCCACTTGTAAGTGAGCACATACTATACGTGACATTCTGGGTCTGGGTTACTTCATTCAGGATGATATTTTCTAATTCCACCCATTTTGTCTACAAATTTCATGATGTTCTTGTTTTTAATAGATGAGTAATATTCCACTATGTAACTGTACTACATTTTCTTTATCCATTCGTTGGTTGAGGGCATCTAGGTTGTATCCAGTTTCTGCCTATTACTGCTAAGCTGCTATGAACATAATTGACCAAGTGCCCGTGCTGTATGGTAGAACATCTTTTGGGTATATTCCCAAAAGTCCTACAGCTGGGTCTTGAGGGAGAGCTATTACCAGTTTTCAGAGAAAACACCAGATTGTTTTCCAAAGTGGTTGTACAAGTTTGCATTCCCAGCCAGCAATGGAGGAGACTTCCCCTTGCTCTACATCCTCACTAGCTTGTGCTGTCACTTGAATTTTTCATCTTAGCTATTCTAATAGGTCTAGGAGAGAATCTCGGAGTAGTTTTGATTTTTATCTCCTTGATGACTAAGGATGTTGAACAGTTCTTCAGGTATTTCCTGGCCATTAAAAATTCCCGCATAGAGAACTCTCTGTTTAGCTCTGTATTACATTTATTAATTAGGTTATTTGGTTTATTGATGCCTACTTCATTGAATTCTTTATATATTTTGTATATTAGCCCTCTGTCAGATTTAGGGTATGTAAAGATCATTTTCCATTATGTAGGCTGCTGTTTTGTCCTATTGACAGTGTCCTTTGCCTTGCAGAAGCTTTGAAATTTTATGAAGTCCCATTTATTTATTGTTGATCTTCGTGTCGGAGCTGCTGGTATTCTGTTCAAAAAGCTGTTTCCTGTATCAATAAATTTAAAGCTGTTTGTCATTTTCTTTTCTGTTAGATTTAGTATATCTGGTTTTATGTTGAGGTCTTTGATTCACTTGGACTTGAGTTTTGTGCAGGCTGATAAATATGGATCTATTTCTATTCTTCTACAAGCAGACATACAGTTAGACCAGCTTTTATTTTTCCATTTTATGATTTTGGATTATTGTAAAAAATTGGGTGTTCCTAGGTATGTGATTTTATTTCTGCGTCTTCAGTTCAATTCCATTGATCAGCGTGTCAGCTTTTATGCCATTACCATGTGGTTACAAATTAACATCGATTTCTTGCTTTTTAACTTCTTGAGTTCTTTATATATATTGGATATTAGCCCTTTGTCAGAAGTAGGATTGGTAATGATCCTTTTCCAGTCTGTAGGCTGTCGTTTTGTT
>CM053751.1:236455-263931 GCA_028658305.1 Pachyuromys duprasi
CTCAGACCGGCCTATGGACACACACAGGGACTGAGGTGGTCGCTGCAGACCTGTGCACGCAGGCTGGTTAATACTGTCTCCTAGGCCCTCCTAGTCCGAGGTGTTTCCTGTGGATGCGATTGGTGTGCACCTGCGGAATGCCCGCCGGTAGAAGCAGAACTGCCTGTGGACACACACACACCCACGGACTGAGGTGGTCGCTGGGGGGCCTGAGCAGTGTGCGCCGCACAGTGTGCAGGCCAGTCAAAACGGTCTCCTAGGCCCTCTCAGTCTGGTTCCTGTACCCAACCGCACACACACAGACTGAGGTGGTTTCCGGCGGAAGCGATTGGTGTGTGCCTAGTCTTGCCTGCCGGGTCTTTCTCAGACTGGCCTCCGGACTCACACACGGACTGAGGTGGTTATTGGTGGACCCGCAGTGTGTAGGTCAGTCAAAAGGGTGTGCGGTTCCTCCTCAGTCTGGCCCAGAGGCTGTGAGACCCAGTCTGGTATTGGGGCTGCAGGCGCCCAGCGCGGCTGCTCGTTCAGATCAGGGCTGTGCACCGCTGGTCACGCGGAGAATTTTCCGGGTAATAACTGGGTGTCCCTCGTATTTTCCCACTTGATTTTCCGCCGTAGGAGTTCCGCTCACCTGGCAATCACAAATGCTGGTGTTTTAGTTCCCAGAGTTCAGTCTCCTGGTCGCTGCGTTGTTACTGCTGTCCCACTCCTCAGACACGGCGTCCTCTCCTGGCAGCCATCTTGGATCCCTCCCAGTTTTGGCTTTTTAGAATGGTCTTTATCTACTAAAAGAAGTATATTTGGAAATGGGAAGGAGCTATACTTACTTATGGATATATTAATCAGTATTTAGAATATAGTTAGAAATTCTACCTCACAACTGGTCATGTGCCCAAAGGACTGTATATTTGGTATCATTAATCTCAAGTTTTGTGTTTCTCACCTTTCTCAAGAACTACTTTTCAAAGTGAGATTTTTACATATATGATAGTTCTCTTGTCCCTTCTCTCTTTATGCCAATGTCTTTTTTCTTTTTCTTCTTCTTACTGTTATTTATGATTTATTCACTTTGTATCCCAGTTGTATCCCCCTCCTTCCTGTCCCACTGGACCTACACACCCTCTTTCTTCCTCAACTATCCCTTTTCCCTAGTCCACTGAAAGGGAAGTCCTCCTCCCCTTCTTTCTGACCATAGCCTGTTATGTCCTATCAGGCCTGCCTGAATCCTCTTCCTCTGTGGTCTGGCTAGGTCACCCCACCAGGGAGAAGTGATCAAAGAGCAGACAACTGAGTTTATGTCAGAGACTGTCTCTTTTTCCCTTACTAGGGAACCCACATGGGTACTGAGATGTCTACATCTGAGCAGGGGGTCTAGTTCTTCTCTATGCATGGTCTTTGGTTGATGCATCAGTCTCTGCAGTTCTGCCTAGGGCCAGCTTTTCTTTTTTCTTTTCTGTTGTTTTTTTCATCTCTTTGTGGGGCTCCTGTCCCCACTGGGTCCTTCTATATCCCCCTTCTTTCACAAGACTCGCTGTGTTCTGTCCAAAGTTTGGCTGTGAGTCTCTGCATCTGATTCGATCCCCTGTTGGGTGGAGTCTTGTAGGGGACATCTGTGGTAGGCTCCAGTCCTGTTCTCTCTCTTTTACCAGTTCTGGTGTTTATCCTGTTTTCCCTTCTGAATGAAAATAAAGCATCTTTCTTATGCTCATCCTTGTTGTTTAGCTTCTTTAGGTCTGTAAATTTTAGTATGTTTATTTTATATTATATGGCTAATATCCACTTATAAGTGAGTATATACCATGAGTGTCTTTCTGCTTCTGGGTTACCTCACTCATCATGATCTTTTCTAGTTTCATCCATTTGCCTGCAAATTTCATGATTTCCTTGTTTTTAATAGCTGAGTAGTATTCTGACTCAGCCATTAAAGGCTAGGCTCACAACCATAAATATCCCAGTGTCTTAATCAGTGTTCTGTTGCTGAGAAGGGACACTATGACCATAGCAACTCCCATTAAAGAAAGTGTTTGATTGGCTTCTGTACAGTTTCAGATGTTTATTCCATTATCTTCATGGCGGGAAGCATGGTGGCATGCAGGCAGATATGATGGTGGAGAAACTGCATGTTCTACACCTGGGTCTGCATGCAGCAAGAAGACAGAGAGGCACATAGCCTGGCTTGGACTTTTGAAACCTCTAACTCCACCCCCTTTGCCACACTTCCTCTTCCAAAAAGGCCACACCTACTCCTCCTGCATACTGTTGCTGTACAGCTACTGTATTACCTATACAAGATTCTCTAAAATCCAGATAGTTGATTCTGGGTTGTAGACTCCTAATGTCATTTTCATGTTTAAAACACATTATTTTACCAATTTAAATTCGTCTCAGAAAAATGATTTCAACCTTGAGCTTACAAAAGAAATGCCTGATATCAGAGATCAAATTTTATTTAGTTATAGTATAATAGGTTCTGAAGGCAGGCATTAGTCCCTTTAGCTAAAAAGATTCATATAGTATTTAATTGTTTCTTTTTGTATTGAAGTAAGAAAAATGTGTTTTAGTCACTTTAAGATTCAAAGATTTAAAAGCTGGAGATTTGTTTGTAACACCCTACCTACATTTTCTTTTTTTTTCTATTATGTTCATTTATTACGCTAATTTTTACTTTAATAGGTAATACATATTTATAATTACTTATTAAATAATAGTGAAAAACCTTAAGAGAAAACAGTAGCTTCTTCTTACTTAATTTCTCCCACATTTAACCAATTTCTGTCCTTGAAAGTAGTCAAGGCTCAATCTGTAATCTGTACACTGAGCGCACTAGTTAGGGGAGTGGGGGATATTTCTGACATGGACTATGTTGCCTGCTTTTTGATCACTTCCCCCTGATGGGACTTCCCTACAAGGCCACAGGGAAGGAAACTCAGTCATCGTGTGAATAGACAAGCTGGGGTGTCCAGCTAGGGGCACTCCCCTATTTTAAGGTATAGGGGAGAAGGGATTGGGAGGGAGGGTGAGACAGGGAGGAGAAGACTGAGAGGCTTATATCTGAGATGTAAATTGAATTATTTTTTTAAAAAGGAACTACATTTTCTTTTTGAAAGGACTTCTCTTTAATCAGACGTATCTTTTGGTGAGCATATGGTGAAAAGATATTTAGTGAGTGTACATGTGATTCACAAGAATACATTGTTCCAAAGTTTACCAATCACTCTCTGACTTCCATCTTTATACATTTGACTTTCATAGGCATTTCTTACCATTGTAACTGTACAACTTGATGGATTTTATCCATGATATAGCATGTATGAGTGGCCTGTTCATTTCTGTTATAGAAAACACTTTCACGGTACACATATGTGTGCATTAAATAGTTCCTGTTGTTCATCAAGTTCACTGGGGGATAGACATCAGATGCTTTTACATTTAGGATATAATGAGTGATATCACAGTGACTGTTCACAAATGAAAGTTTGCATGAGCATTTTCTGTTTCTTTTGGGTTACTCATAGGAGTAAAACTGCTGTGTCACATTGGAAATAAATGTTTAGGTTCCTAAAATAATTACTAATTGTTTTCTAAGAAAGTTATGACATTTCCCATTGACCAGCTGCATGTGAGGCCATTTTATAACCTTACCAACAGTCTTTGAATAATAGTCTTCCTATGTAATGTAGCATCTCAAGTTTTAATTCACATTTCCCTGATAGCTAATGACATTATACATTTTCCTGTTTGTTAATATAGGTATAATTCATTTGTTATCTAACATCTAGTCAAATCTTTTACCCATAATTTATTTGTGCTATTTGTCTTTCAATTGAAATATGTATGTGTATATATTTGTGTTTTTATGTGTTTGTGTGTGTGTATAAAATGAGCTGGAAATTTTGGTGTATGTCTGTAATCCCAGCATTTCAGGGCAGAAGCAGGAAGACAACGAGTTTCAGTTCAGTCTGGACTGTGTAGTGAGAACCTGATCCAATATGTTGCATCAAACTGACTGTTCAATAATTTTAAGTTTGAAGATAACAGCAGTGGCTTAGTATGAATCATTTATTTGCTTTGATATCTAATAAACTTTTGTTCAACAGAAGATCACAGATTTTTTGTTTTTATTTATTTATTTTTCCATTTTCATATATTTTTTAAATTTTTAAAATTTATTTTTATTATTAGTTACATTTTATTAACTCTGTATACCAGGTGATTCCTGCTCCCTCATTCCCTCCCAATCCCACCCTCCCTCCCTCTTCTATTCCCTGCCCCTTTCCAAGTCCACTGATAGGGGAGGACCTCCTCCCCTTTCATCTGACCCTGGTTTATCAGGTATCTTCAGGACTGGCTGCAAAGTCCTTCTCTGTAGCCTAGGAGGGCTGCTCATCCCTTGCAGGGTGGGGAGGTCAAAGAGCCCGCCATTGAGTTCATGTCAGAAATAACTTCCTATTCCTCTTACTAGGGTACCCACTTGGATACTGAGCTACCATGGGCTACAGGCAAGCAGGAGTTCTAGGTTATATCCATACATGGTCCTTGGTTGGAGAAACAGTCTCATATAAGATCCCTGTGCCCAGATATATTTGGTCCTTGTGGAGCTCCTGTCCTCTCCAGATCATATTAACTCCCCCTTCTTTCATACGATTCCCTGCCGTCTGTTGAAGGTTTGGTTATGAGTCTCAGTTTCTGCTTTGATACGCTGTTAGGTAGAGTCGTTCAGAGGCCCTCTGTGGTAGGACCCTGTCCTGTTACTTGTTTTCTCCTACATCCCATTTGTCTTTCTAAGAGAGGATTGATCATCTTACCCAGGGTCCTCTTTTTTGTTTATCTTCTTTAAGTGTATAGATTTAAATATGTTTATCATATCTTATAGGCCTGTATAAGTTAGTATATACCATGTGTGTCTTTCTTCTTCTGGGATACCTCACTCAGAATGATATTTACTAGATCCCACCATTTGCCTGCAAATTTCATGATTTCCTCATTTTTAATTGTGGAGTAGTATTCCATTGTGTAAAAGTACCACAATTTCTGTATCCATTCCTCAACTGAGGGACATCTGGGTTGTTTCCAGATTCTGGCTATTACGAATAAAGCTGCTACAAACATGGTTGAGCAAATGTCCTTGTTGTGTACTTCAGCATCTTTTGGATATATGCCTAGAAGTGGTATAGCTGGGTCTTGAGGAATCACTATTCCTAGTTGTCTGAGAAAGCGCCAGATTGATTTCCAAAGTAGTTGTGCCAGTTTGCATTCCTAACAACAACGGAGGAGGGTTCCCCTTTCTCCACAACCTCCCCAGCATGTGTTGTCACTTGAGGTTTTGATCTTGGCTATTTTGATGTGTGTAAGGTGAAATCTCAGGGTCATTTGATTTGCATCTCTCTGTTGGCTAAGGATGTTGAGTATCTCCTCTGCCATTCTATATTCCTCTACAAAGAATTCTGTTTAGCTCAGTACCCTGATTACAGTTTACTCCGATTGTATTCCAGCTGTAACCCCTTCCCCAAACTCCTCCCATTCCTGCCCTCCCTCCTTCTTCTTCTCCTATACCCTTCCCCTAGTTCAATGATAGGGGAGGTCCTCCTCCCCATCCATCTGACTCTAGTCTATTAGGTCTCATCAGGACTGACTTATTTGTCTTCCTTGTGGACTGGTAGGGCTGCTCCTTACTCAGGTGGAGGTGATCAAAGAGCCAGCCCATGAGTTCATGTGAAAGACAGTCCCTGTTCCTATTATTGGGGAATCCTCTTGAACACTGAGCTGCCATGGGCAACTTCTGTGCAGGGGTTCTAAGTTATTTCCATGCATGTTCCTTGTTTGGAGTGTCACT
The DNA here is from genome assembly GCA_028658305.1 of Pachyuromys duprasi. Lineage (NCBI taxonomy): Eukaryota > Metazoa > Chordata > Mammalia > Rodentia > Muridae > Pachyuromys > Pachyuromys duprasi. The sequence continues at coordinate 242,289 of CM053751.1, forward strand.
TTCAGAAAAGACCCCTGTGTTCAGATTTTTTGGATCTGTTGCTCTCTTGTGGAACTCCTGTCCTCTCCAGGTCTTTCTATCTCTCCCTTCTTTCATAAGATTCCCTGCACTCTGCAAAATGTTTGGCTATGAATCTCAGTAAAAGTTTTGATAAACTGCTGAGTAGACTCTTTCAGAGGCCCTCTGTGGTAGGCTCCTGTCCTGTTCCCTGTTTTCTCCCTCTTCTGATGTTCATCTTGTTTGCCCTTCTGAATGAAGAATGAACATCTTACCGGGTTCCTCCTTCTTGATTAGCTTCCTTAGGTGTACAGATTTTAGTATGACTATCTTATATTATATGTCTAATATCCACTTATAAGTGAGTATATACCATGTATGTCATTTTGCTTCTGGGATACCTCACTCAGTATGATCATTTCTAGATCCCACCATTTGCCTGCAAATTTCATGATTTCTTTGTTTTTAATTGCTGAGTAGTATTCCATTGTGTAGATGTACCACAATTTCTGTATCCATTCCTCAACTAAGGGACATCTGGGTTGTTTTCAGATTCCGGCTAGTACAAATAAAGCTGCTACGTACATGGTTGAGCAAATGTCCTTGTTGTATACTTGAGCATCTTTTGGATATATGCCTAAAAGTGGTATAGCTGGATCTTGAGGTAGCACTGTTCCTCATTGTCTGAGAAAGCACCAGATTGATTTCCAAAATGGTTGTGCAAGTTTACATTCCCACCAGCAATGGAGGAGGGTTCCTCTTTCTCCACATTCTCTCCAGCATGTGTTGTCACCTGGTTTTTTGAGAAGATCGCGGATTTTATGTTTTGTATTCTTGTAGGAGTTTATGTAATCTTAATGCTTAAATTAGGTTTGTGATCCACTTTGAGAAAATTCCTGTGTGTGATATAAGAACCTAAGTTTTTAAATTTCACTTTTGTTTGTTCACCATTGGCATCAATATGATAATTACTTTTGTAACTTTATCAAGAATGTCTGGATTATATGTTTTCTAGACTATTTCCTAATCCTTTTATTTAACACATGGAAATATTATGTGAGTTACCTGGACTTATATGATGCTTAAGTGTATGTATTCATTATTTCCTTTTCATTTTTTCATTTTGGGATTCATGCTTTTAATACTCCTTCATTGGTATGACTTTATTAAAGTAAATTTTGTACACTGAAAGTACTGTATCATTGAAAATATTGTCTTGGTAATTGTAGATCCTTTATCTTAAAGTTGAAAAAAATATTTGTTCACTTCTAATGAAAAGCAGCTAGAGTTTTCTGTTGTAAATTTGAGCCTTGATCATCAGGCCCTGTAAGTTCTGGGGAAGCACTCTACCACAGACTTGTTCATCTTAGGCCCCGTTGCTGGAGATTTGATTAGTCATACAGCATCTATAGTCCAAATGAATAAGAATAACATCTGAAAATTCCATGAGAATATCATTTATTTCACTTTTTAAAAAGTTATTTTTAACTTTTGTGAAGAGGTGGTTTACAGTGTCTAATGTGTAGGTCTTGCAAATTTTTGCTACATTTATATTTATATATTTTGCCTGTTTTTGATGTTCTTTGAGCAGAATTAGATTTTAAGTTTCATTTTTATATTTTGGTTCACAAGAATACTAATAATGTTTTCATATTGATATGGATACCTTATTAAGTTCAGTATTTAAGAGTAGGAAATTTGTTATCTGGGGCTGGATTCTTTTTTTTCCCACCTTTTAAATTTTAATTTTTATTAATTACACTTTATTCACTTTGTATCCCTCTATAAAGCCCTCCTTCCTTTCCTCCCAGTCCCATCTTCCCTTCCCCATTCTCCATGCATGCCCCTCCCCAAGTCCACTGATAAGGGAGGTCTTCCTCTCTTTCCTTCTGATGCTATTCTGTCAGGTCTCATCAGGAGTGACTGTATTGTCTTCCTCTGTGGCCTGGTAAGGCTGCTCCCTCCTCAGGGGGAGGTGATCAAAGAGCAGGCCAATCAGTTCATGTCAGAGACAGACCCTGTTCCTATTACTAGGGAACCCTCTTGGACACTGAAAATCCCTGCACAGATGTAGCCTATGACAGTTCAATGGGGCTGGATTCTTTAAGGAATTTTCTTATGTATAAGATTAAAGTTTGAGGGTCCAGGAGGTTATTTTTCTTTCCATCTCTCTTACTTTACTCACTCCGATAGCTAGAATGTTCATAATAACAGTAAGTGTAAATGGTGGAAATTCTTGACTATTTTTGATCTTAGGGGTGCCTAGTATATGATATTAGCTGTTGTTATTGACCAGTAGAACAGCTTCTATTCCTAGTATGTTGAGATGTTATTTTCAGAATTCAAGAGTGAGTATTGGGTTGTACAACGCCTATTTCCAATATCAATTTATATGATTATGTGCTTTTACCCGTTATTTGGTTAATATAATCTACTATCTTAATTGATTTTTCTTGAACTGAATTGATTGAAGTTCTGTCATAAATCTCACTTAGTCATGAAAATGATTCTTTTGATTCTTGCTGAATTAACTTAATAATATATTGTTAAGTACTTTTGTTAGTGATATTGATGTCTCAATATAATAAGGTAGAAATGATAGATCAGACACTGACATTCTCTTTGACCTTTGCATTGGTATACAGAGGTTTGTGCACCCACAAACACATGTTCACATATACCACACACACACATCTACATTCAAAATATTTGTAAAGAACACTTTTTTTGAAACCTCTATAGAAACACATGTTTAAATTGTTATTGATTAGTTCTAATTCTACATTTTTAGCATCACCTTCTCTTATGCTACACTTTATCCCTTCCTTTCATAATTTGAATTGTAATAAAAACAAAAAGCCTTCTCTGGATATTGTGTTTTTTCCATGTTGCTATGTAGTACCTGGTACTGCCAGTTGGAATTAAAACATGATGTTTTGGTGTGTCTTTGGTCTTCCCTCCCCCCTTTCTTTTTTGAACAAAAATTGAACTTGGTAGGCTGCTCAAAAGCATTCAATGACATTGCATTGTTGTAATTACACCACAGGATATACCAACAAAGAGAAGACCAATTGTTTTGTTGTTGTTGTTGTTGTTTTTGGTTTTTTTTTTTAGCAACGTTTACATGATCTTGGTCAAAGTAAGGTCCAGAGCTTGGTGCTACCCTGTTGTTGATGTGGTAGAAAATGGTTGTGGTAACTGCCTCTATTGCTGAAGTATATGCAAGTCAGATAAAGATTTCACAAGCATTGTGACATAACAAGATTTCCTTGTGTTCTTTTCCGTGTCGTGTGCTCTAAAAGACCTAGAATTTAGATCATAATTTTATTCCCAGTTTGTAAAACAACATTTAAATTGTGACTTAAGATGCACATTTTTTTCTGTTTGCACATGTTCATCATGATGATGTGTAATGGTTATAATTGAGATAACCAGCTTTACATGGATCCTGGTTGGTTACCAGTTTTGAAAAACATTCAAGTATTATATGCCATCATTGAAGAATATTTCTTCTTAAGTCAGGACTCTCAAATTTAAATCCTCACTGCCATATATTGTATGTGAGACCTTGAGCAATTTTAGTCTTTAGAGCTCATTTTCTTTGCCAACTTCATAGTCCTTAATCTTCCCTAGTTCACTCCCATTTCCTTGTAAAAATACCATGACATTATTCTTCCTTCCAGACAGAAGGTTTGTTTTAGTTTTTTTCTTCCAACAAACACTCACTTAGTATTCCCTTGGGTGTTTTCCTCATTTTAAATACTCTTTCTTTTCTATTTTGAGCTACTGGGAAATGAACCTAAGGCTACAGGGATGTATAAAAAAATTATTTAAACTGAACTCTCAACTCATCTTTGTAAAATTAAAAACCATTCATTCCCAGAGAAAAAATATTTAAATATGCTTTAACATTTTAAAAGTACATTATAACCTGCTGATACCACTTTGTTGTTTTTGTTTGTATGGTTTCAAGGCCTTGGACAAGCAATAGGGGTCTCATCCATGGAAGAGGCTATTTCTTTTTTTCTAAGCAGTCATTCATTGTCTGTAGTTCTGTGTCTCTGGGTTTCCCCCTTCTACGTTAACATGCAGCCATTTATATAATAGGTCATTTTACATTAGACCTCTTGATATCCTAGCTCTTACAATTTTTCTACTTCTCCTTTAGTGATGTTTCCTGAACCATTGAAGTAGGACCTGTGATTTAGATATCTGTCAGGGTTGAGAACCCCAGATCTGTTTATATCTTCAGTGTGTCTAATCATACCTTTCTGTGATGTTTCTATTTGCTTTAAAGAGAGGTTCCTTTGATAAGATACCACCTCTTCATGGGTTTAAGGCAAAGATTTGGAATGTAGTCAGCAATTATGCTGGTGTAATAAAGTGAGAGTCGTACATTATAGAATATATACATATATCATTTATCCATACCCTCATATATATGTACATTTCAGACACACTTTACATGGATGCATGATATATTTAAAAATAAGGAGTATTTTCAGGTACTTGAAGAGTCTATCATAACAGGAAGGATAGCATTTATTTTATTTTGGTTCAAAGACTAAATTAGGATAGTGAAGCTACTAATAAGTAGATTTGGTTAAAGATTAAGAGGACCACAACAAAAATTAAAAATATTAGAGATAAATAATGTTGGTTTATGAGGTCAATGACTACACAATATATAAAGACCCCCAAATCAGCATAAAAATCACATAGGCGCATGCTATTAAAGAGTCATGGGGAGAGTGCAAAGTTTTTCAAAGTAAAGGTTTTCTGGTGCTCATTTCAAGGAATAAAAGTTGGGACGCTAGCATAGTTTTGCCTTGCATCTGTCACCATACATGTGATGAAATAGTAGACCAGTATTAGGGGCAAGTTTATAAAAGCTATAATTCCATGAACATTCCTTCTTTACATAAAGCTTAAAACACAATGGCTTTCAAAAATTTAATGAAATTCTTTGGAAGGCGACATGTTTGAGTTTCAAGTTTCGTAGCCAATTTCCACGTCTCAAAACACAATGAGACTTTATCTTAATGATCTGCCATGACTGGTTAAAAAGAGTAAAATTATGTTTAAAATATTTTTATCTTACAAGAGTACTTTAAAAAAAATCCTGTTTAATTATGTTTTTCAGCCTCCATGAAATTAGACATTTAGGAAATTGCAAAGAAGTCATTAGGGTATGAATCTTAAACAAATTTATCTTCTGGCTTACGTAGTTTTTAGAAAATTAAAGCCATTTCTCATTGTACTTGTGTTAGAGGTTGAAGACTGATTTCATTTTAGATAGATCTGTTTCTATTATACTTGAAAAATGGCACCTTCAAGTCTTCATTTTCTTTAACACTGTGCTTTTGATTTTTGACATTAATTCACTACATTCTAGTTGTTGAAGAGGAGAAGTGTTTATGTTCAAATCCTATGGGGGTCTTGGTTTCTTCTCCCTTCTCTTCTAACAGAAGGCTGTATGTATTTATCATGGGTATAAAAGAGCTGACCTCCTTCTTGTATGGGGCTGGAGAGATGGCTGGAGGACTCAGGTTGGTATGATCAATGCTCATTTAGATGAACAAATGGGATGGACATTGAATGAAGGAGAAAACAAGCAACAGGACAGGAGCATGCCAAAGAGGACCTCTGAAAGAGTCAATATAGCAATGTATCAAAGCAGATATTAAGACTCACAACCGAGCCTGTGGCAGAGGGCAGGAAGTAATAATAAAAATAGGGGAAGTTAATAAGACTTGTGGAGAACAAGAGCTCCACAAGACCAAACTGAACAGGGCACAGGGGTCTTCTATGGGACAGTTTCTCCAACCAAGGACTATATATGGATATGGCCTAGAACCCCCGCTAGATGTGGCCCATCGTAGCTCAGTGTCCAACTGAAGACCCTAGTAAGGGGAGCAGGGACTGTTTCAGTTATGAACTCAATGGCTGGCTCTTTGACCCTCCCCCATACATGCCAGGGAGTAACAGTCTGGCTAGATCCCAGGGGAGGACATTGCAGCCAGCCCTGAGGAGACAAGATGATCTGGGGTCAGATGGAAGGGGAGGAGGTCCTCCCCTGTAGGTGGACTTGGAGGGGGCAGGGAGGAGATGAGGGAGGGATGGGGAGGGCAGGAGGGAATGAGAGAGGGGGCTATGCCTGGGATGCAAAGAACCTAACCTGTGATTGCTATAAAAATAAATAAATTACATTAAAAAAGGTCTGACCTTATTTACAAGAGACAATCTCAGAAGAGTATCTTCTACTCCTCTTCTTTTAAAAATTAATTTATTTTTATTAAGTACTATTTATTTATTTCGTATCCCAGCTGTAGCCCCTTCTCCCCTCCCTTCCCAACCCCACTTTTCCTCCCTCTTCTTCTACTATGCCTCTCCCCGAGTCCACTGATAGGGTAGGTCCTCCTCTTCCATCTGACCCTAGCCTATCAGGTCTCATCAGGACTGGCTGCATTGTCTTCCTCTGTGGCCTGATAAGGCTGCCCCACCTCAGGAGCCAGCCACTGAGTTCATGTTAGAGACAGTCCCTGTTCCCCTTACTAGGAAGCCCATATGGAGACTGAGCTGTCATGGGCTACATCTGTGCAGAGATTCTTTCAATAGGTTGAGATTTTAAGTTCATATCTCAACATTATGGAAAAATTAATGGCTCTTGACCTATCAACATGAGATTAAGAAATCTCCCATTTTAAGAAAAGTAGTGAAGATTGTTATGTCTTCATAAACATCCCAAAGTGTTTACACTGTAGTTTATAGCACCTTGAATTCTACATTTTTATTATGAATACATTAAACATATATCTAATACTATAATTGCTACAAAAATAATTAGAAGAAAATCTATACAAATATTTTTCATTTAAAGGATTCGGAAGGGCTAATGATTCAGCCTAGCTGGTTGGACTTCCATTTTAGCACAAGGGCTTGGTTTTGATTTCCCCAGAACCCAGATAAAATAAAAAGATAAGCCTAAGGTGTGTGGTCATAATCTCCAGGCTGTTAGAGGCTTTGTATGGTATGTACTTATTATTTTATGATATAATCCATTCTATATTATTTTGTATTTAATATTTATATACTATATTACCGCCAAAGGAAAAAAATCTTCTGAAATTCTGAGTTCTTACTTATACTCCTAATTTATACAAAGAAATAATGTCAAATAAATTATGTACAGATCCTATTTTCTTTATAATCATCATAGTTTTATGGGTTTGCATACTTAATTGATTTTACATTTTCATATCTGTCAGTGTTCCATTCATAAGTAGATAGTGACTTTTTGAACTTGTATCTACAGTACTAAATTACGTAAGAGAATTGATAATTTTTTCACAATAAGAGAGAAAAATCTCTCATTTCAGATAAGGGCACTACAATAATGTTTTGTTTCCTTAAGAGAATATTATATTGTAGGCTTCATATATGATTTAGGCATTTCTTTGAAAAGAATTGGTGTTTCACAGAGTAAGTTTTTGGCTACTTCCAATGTTTAACTTACAAAACTACTGTTTCTTCCCTTATCATATACCAATTTTAATTAATTTAATTTTACATGTGTTGAGTGACTTCTTAGTGTCTAAATATAGAATATACATGCATTGGCTCTGTTTCCCTCAGCCACTAATTCAATAATTCTAAATGAAAGAGATGACTAAGTGTATCTGGTTTGTATTGTCCTCTATAATCTGAGCAAGGCTCCGGGTCACTTTCTGAGGAGAGAAAATATTACCAGAAACCTCAAAATCTTTTCTTAGTATGTGCCCAGCAAAAATAAATAAACTAGTTTTAAAGATGATACTTAGTAGTCTAATTTTCTGTTACCTTATCATTGGTGTTATTTCAGATTTACAGTGATTTTCATGTCTTGACTAAAACATTATTTTCAGGATATACTATTTTGGTATATTTTTGACAGTTTTGAGTGTTAGTAATATATACTTATCAGACCAACCATAGATATAGTTAACCATAGATAATGGTATCTATAAACTATTACTATGTTAGTATTAGAAATACTTTTTAAACTTATAAGTGGTTTAACTGTCAGCTTATTCATCTTGCCCAAAATTGAGTTGAAAATTATCGAATAATTCATTGTTTCTTCCACTAGAATTAATCAAAACTTTAAAAAATCTACTTTCATGTAACTTAAATTTAACTTTCATAATTTTTGACAAGGTTTGTCCATTAAGACAGATGATAATTAATCAAAATTTCCTCCTGACTGTGTAGAGTTGACTGGCAGTAGCAAAAAGGATCTGTCTACAAGACTCGCTGGGGAGCCAGCAGCGTAAGATGAGACAGAACCCCACAGTGATTAGGAAAGATTGTGCAGTTTATTGAAATTCAAAGGTAAAAGATTTTCTTTAAAAGTGGGCTTGGAATCTGTATTTTAATCTGTCTTAAAAGATTATTTTAGTGACTAGACCTTTTAAAAAGCTTTCCTTGAATTTTAATTAATCATGCTAGCAACAAAGTGCACTTATCCTGACAAGTATCATGATAGTGCCTTGGTATATTTCAAAGGTGAGGAATGTGGAGGTGACAGTGATAGTGAGAGCATCTGTGCTTGTCGAGTGCCTCGTTCCAGACACTTTCAAACATGTACACTTTATCATTCAACCCTTTCAGCAATTCTGTGAGATAAGTACTGTACACTGTTCTACTTCTTATGTGTTTTGACATGAACTATTTTCTATAATCTTGACAAAGCTAAGGTCTTTTTTGCAGAAAGAGAAAAAAATATTTTATAAGCTTCCAAAAGCTTCAAAATTTGTACGAAGAAATTAAAATACAAAGAGGCCAAGAAAGCTTTCCAACATGGTGTAACTAGAACCTTCGTCAAAGGTAGCATTTGGATCCTGGAGTGCTATAATTTATGGCCTGAAATAAACTTTAGTAGATTATTCTGATGTAATATCAGCCAACATATGTCTTCAACATTTTTGCAAGATGCAACTGCTGTAGGCTCTATGAAATTCTTATTCTTGTAAAGCCTAAAATGAATTTGGGAAGCATGATACAAATATATAACAGTCATGATTAGCACAGCATGTGTCCCTTGCTTTATTGTCACTGTGAATTTATAATCCCTTTACAAGGATACAAGATAACATTTTCTTAACTGTGACATGTAAATGATTGATTTGTACTATTGGTATTTGCTTTTTTATCTTTCTCCCAAAGTTCTGTCTGCTCTCTCTGGAAGCTTAGAATGACTTTAAATATTTTACAGCCTGTTATAAAGCTGTATAGGAAATTCTAATATCATCTTAATTGCCTTCTATAATACTCCTCAAGGATGAAAAGGTATTATTTTTCTCAGTTTACTCTAAATTGCACAAAAAGAGAAAATCTTATCTTTCTTCTGTTGCTGTTGTTTTGCAAATGGTTTTGGCAAAAACCTAGTCCTTTTTTTTGTCCTCATGAAAACTTACCTCCGCTGTAATGTAGCTCTTTCAGATTACAGGTTAGCTTGTTTTATACCATTTTATAGACTGTTGGGTCCTGCTGGCTGATATATAGTCCCAGTATAATTCAGCTCCCTTTTTTCAGGAGAATTTTGTTGTTTGAATCATCTTGATTGCAGATTTCAGTAATTGCTGAAGTCAAATTTTAAAAGAAATATTGCTTTCCATACTTCGTACCACCTTTCTGTATGTATTGCTTCAGTTTTCTCAAATTTACATTAAACATGTAAAATATATCTGACTGTTTAGGCATGTTTTTGGGTATATGACTTTGGACCCTCAAAAGAAGTTCTGGGATTTGATTTGGCCAGTCATATGTGTGATCCATTTGTTCCTGTCTTCAGATTTTTCAGTTTATCATATCAAGCATATCAAATGCGGATTATTACTTTATACCTGACATTAAACAGCAGCCATTCATCAAATATGAGGTATTGATAACATGATTTTGAAATCCATAACAAATTTTTCGTTCAATGTATGAGGATCCATGTGATATTTTTAGAAGCACAGTTCAATTGTAAAGTACTATACATATTGAAATCACTTTTTAATTAATTAATGGCTGTATTTAAAGATGAATGACTAACATAAGATAATTTGATTATTTAACACTAATATTTTTATTTAATCATCATTATACTCTGGTATAAATGACAAAAATAGAATGATAGATAAGAACTAATAAAGTAATTTCCTAAGGGACCTTTGTTCATGACTTTAAGGTCGAAAGCACCCATTACCTGAGTGCCTTCACCTTTCTCTGCTTCTTGCTCATTTCCTCATGTGTTTCTATAATGAATATTACACATTTTCACTCTGACACCCCAGCAGCTTCTCCTTCCATTTTTTATTGCCATTGTTTCTGGATGTATTCAGTCTGGTTTTGGCAGGTGACCACTTATTAAATACTGATATCATTTCAAGTATATTAGATGTACATGTGAGTGTAGCACATATTTAGCTGTGGAGCAATCTTGTAACATTCACTACAATAATACATATGTGTATATGGGGATGTGTGGGCATATTTCTTTGTCATTTTAGTTAAATTGTGAGTTTCTTAAGGACACAGTATTAGTTCCATTTTATTACTATGACCAAAATGTCTGACATAGACAAATTAAGGGAGGAGGGATTACCTATCTTGATATAGTCTCAGAGAGTTCCCACTATGGTTTGTTTGTCTTCATGTACTTGGGCAGCAGTACATGAGGCAGCATAGAGTTGTTAACTTCATGGCCAACCAGGAGGCAGATAATGTGACAGGGGTACATCCTCCCAAATCCACATGTTGAGACCCACTTCCTCTAGAGCATATACAGCTCTTACCTCATACGGTTTTCAGAACCTCCAAATGTACCACCACCAGCTATGTACCAGCCTTTTAACAGGTGAGCATTTAGTTGGAGATGTTTTATACCAAAATCATAACAAAACACAAACTAAAATTTATGCATGGCAATGTTTCTTCTCTAGCCAGTTTTGATATTGCAGGTGTAAGTCACTGTGTCTGGTTATTACTTTAACATTTAGACATAAAAAGATGATATTTCTACTTTATAGCTGAGAAAAATAGAAAATAAAATTTTTGAATTTTCTTTTACTGTGTTCTGTGTTTGTAGCATCATAATCTACTGATATTTCTATTAGAAATCACCTCCATGAGGAAAACGTTCCATGCAAGAACTAGAAATGTTAATGTTAAGAGTGCTCAGCCTTCTTTTGGCTTTTATAGAAATACTATTTGGGGGCTGAATTGATGGCTACATTATGCTTGATGATAACATTTATTTAATATGTTTATTTTTAACTTTAATTTTATTTTATATGTATAGATCCTTTGCCTGCAAGTATGTTTGTACTACATGTGTCTGGTACCCCTAGATACCAGAAAAGGGAGTTGGATTCCTTGAAACTAGAGTTAGAAATGGTTGTGAGCTGTCATGTAGGCCCTGGAAATTGAACCCATGTACTCTTGAAGAGTGGCCAGGGTTCTTAACTACTGTGCCAGTTCTTCACCCCAACATTTTATTCAGACAAATGACCACCTTGTCTAACAAATTCTATAACTCTGTTAATTCTGAAGAGGTACTTTTTCCTGGCTGCTGTTTTGTGCCGGAGACTAAGGATATAATGATAAACAAACCATTTGTTGTTAATAAGCTTCCATCAGACCTCAGTGAACTGGGAACTCTTACAATGGAAGATATTTGTTAATTTATTTAGCAGCTTATTTGGCTGCTGATTAGCGAATGTCTGTGCTGAACAAGGTCTCACAGTAACCTTTCCATACATGTGATCATACATGATCTTCACCGACATGACTACAAAGTCAAATTCCTCTATTCACCTCATAGTTAAAAATTTTAAGTGTGAACATTGTGTATGGGATCAGGAAGTAGAGAACAGTTTGTACTTTAAAAAGGAAACCAGGAAGGAATGAATAGTAGAACAGTACTGGCTCAAGGAAGATGTCTGAAATATTTATGTGAGGCAGATTCTGCAGAGCAGAATGACAGCTCTTCAAGAGAATTGCCATATCCCTTTAATCAATTTTAATCATATTCCTTTAATACATTTGAAGTATTTTCTGGATTACATTTCATCTCAAATATCATATTTCTGGCAGGGTTCCCTGGGAACAGGTAGAGAAGAAATGCTGGAATATTCCAGTGACTGGAAGTATGGAAATATCTGTGAGGTTTTCATGGTTATTTTTGTTAAGTAGGAGCAGAAATCTTGCGTTATGTTCTGGTCTTGAAACATTTTAGGATATAGGAAATTGGATTCAGTGAACACGGAAAGAGTGATGAGAAACATAGGAAGAAACTTTGAAAGCAGGTGATTTTTTTATGCCCTGTTCCTGGCTTTTCACATGGTGCCTCGTTAACTACCACATCGCACGTGTCCTGGATAAGTTGAGGTATATAGTAGTTAACTGCTGAACTTAATACTTTCACTGGCTTTAGCACCTAATGCGTATGTTGTGTTGACTATAAAATATAAAAAGAAAAGTCAGCTCTACACTCTTCATGGACTTCTGAACATAACATATTAGAGGAATAAAAGAAACTTCACCGTCAAGGATCCAAATGTTGTAGGTGTGGTGGCTCACACCTTTAATCCTAGCACTCAAGAGGCAGAAGCAAGATAATTTCTGAGTTCAAGACCAGCTTCATCTACATAGTTCCAGGACAGCCAGGACTACATAGTAAGTCCCTGCCTCAATAAAACAGAACAAACAAATAAGCAAACAAACAAAAAAATTAAATTTAAATGGCAAATAATTAGAAATATTCAAAACACTAAAATAATTCAATTACTTGTAGTAGATTAAAACTGTCCTGAAATAGCAACTCTGTTTACATGTTCAATGCGATTTTAAAAATTTACACTTCACCTATTTTGTTATACAACTTTAACTAGTAGGATGTGAATTTAATGACTTTTGTGCTTCTTTCTAGCAAAACAATTTAAGTATTTGTATGAGCTAAGGTATTCAATTTAAGCCTCTACCCAGGCGGAGGGGTCTGTTTGTCTACATCATGTTGCCATTCCTAGGTAAGTGTGAAAAGCTTTACCCATTCTCAGTTTATGTGTTGAGAGATCAGGGCAGCTCGAAATTACCCTTTTTTGTTTTGTTTTGTTTTGAGTCTAAATAGCATTAGCTTCTCAAGCTTCTGTTCATGTGTTATGTTTCTCAGAGGCTGTATCATCCATCTTATTCTTCAGTGAACAAGCTCTTAATTGTCCTCAGCACGTGAGTTGAACACCATCATCAAGACAGGGCCTGCTTGGGAAGAGCTAGAAAAGCTAGATACACGAATCAAGATCCCCAGTAATAAAATACATTTTCTTTCTTTCTTGTTTCTTTTTTTTTCAACCAGGAAATATCATACCCAATGTTGTATTGTAGTTAGTGACTACACTATTGTTTGTTTTTATTTTTGCCAACTCTACACAAATTAGAGTCATCTTGGAAGAGGGAACTTCAACTATGGAATTATCTTTATCAGATTGGCCTGGAGACAAGCCTGTGGGGCTTTTTTTTTTTTTCTAAAATAATGATTGATGTAAATGGGTCCAACCTGCTGTGAGTGGCGCCACCCCTGGTCATATAATCCTGGATTATATTTTAAACAGTAGTTTAGTGAGCCATGGAGAGAAAACTGCTGAACTGTCCCTTATGGTCTCTGCTTCAGTTCCTGCCTCTACATTTCTACTTTGGCTTTCCTCTGTAATGGAGTGTAAAATCAAACTATTTTCTTCCTAAGTTAGTTTTGCTCAATATTTAACATAGCAATAGAAAGCAAAATAGAATAGTAAATAAACTTAGATCAGTTTGAAATAATTTGTCTCCATTTTAAGGCTTTCTGACTAAGGTTTATGTGTGTGAATGTTGATCATTAAGTTTCATCTTGACTGTTCTAGCTTCAGGCTCTAGTTGCTGAAATTGAGTTGACAACTGATTCTGTCAGGAGTCTAAAAAGCTATTCCTTCTAGAAGACAGCAGACAGCATTTTATCATGTCTTTCAGAAATAAAGGAACAGGAAGAAATGCAATCAGAAATGTTGTAATATTAATAACAATAGCCATGGGAAGCTTTATAGTAAGCCCTATATAAAAATCTTATATATAAACCCATTTTCATTATCATAAAAATTCTCATATTTACATTTGTGTTCAGAGATAATTACTAACAATAACTTCTAAATTACTTTAATCATCTCTTCCAATTATAGAATATATAATTTCTAAACATTTTTCTCTCTGTATAAACTATTTCACTTATTTTTATGTTGAAGTGAATTTAATAAATGCATTTTGTTGCCATACAATGACTGAGAATTTAAATCATTTTTCCATAAAAATTATATGAGAAATGTGTCTTTAGTTTTCTATAGAAAACACCCATAAAATAATCAATACTAAACAGTAAGTCAGCCTTTTAAAATATATGCCCTAGTAATTAATATGCTTTTAATTTTTCTTTTTTCATCTTTGTGATTTCATTTTCTAAAGTCTGGATGTGTTTCTGTGGTCTCTGAGATTTCAGGAGATGATTTAATTTTTTTAAAGCCTAGAATTTTAATATGAAAAAATAATTTCAATAAGTTCAACTTACAGGATTAAGTTGGCTTTTGCTATTCTTTAAGTCACACAACATTTCTTGTTAAGTAAAACTTGTTGGGCTTTTACAAGTAATTTTTACAAGTGATTTTTACAAGTTAGAACAAAGAAATGAGTAATAATTAAAAACTGCAAATTTCATGATTTCCTTGTTTTTTTATTGTGTAGATGTACCACAATTTCTGTATCCATTCCTGAACTGAAGGGCATGTGGGTTGTTTCCAGCTTCTGGTTATTACAAATACAGCTGCTACAAACATGGTTGAGCAAATGGACTTGTTGTATACTTGACCATCTTTTGGATGTATGCCTAGGAGTGGTATAGATGGATCTTGAGGAAGCACTATTCCTAATTGTTTGAGAAAGCACCAGGCTGATTTCCAGTGTGGTTGTACAAGTTTACATTCCCACCAGCAGTGAAATAGGGTTCCCCTTTTCCCACTTCCTTTCCAGCATGTGTTGTCACTTGAGTTTTTGATCTTAACCATTTTGATGGGTGTAAGGTGAAATCTCAGGGTCATGTAGATTTGCATTTCCCTGATGACTAAGGATGCTGAGCATTCCTTTAACTGTTTCTCTGCCATTCGATATTCCTCTATTGAGAATTCTCTGTTTAGCTCTGTACCCCATTTTTTAATTGGATTAACTTGATTTGTTGCTGTTAAACTTCTTAAGTTCTTTATATATTTTGTATATTAGCCCTTTGTCAGATATAGGGTTGGTGAAGATCCTTTCCTAATCTGTAGGCAGTCTTTTTGTTCTGATACTCCAGCAAAGGACCATTCCTGGAGATAATCTAGATCCCCTGCACAGATTTAGCCCATGGCAGCTCAGTGTCCTAGTAGGTTCCATAGTAATGGGAACGAACAGGGACTGTCTCTGACATGAACTGATTGGCCTGATCTTTGATCACCTCCCCCTGAGTGGGAAGTAGCCTTACTAGGCCACAGAGGAAGAGAGTGCAGCCAGTCCTGATGAGACCTGATAGACTAGGATCAGAAGGAAGGGGAGGAGGGCCTCCCCATCAGTGGACTTGGGGAGGGGCATGGGTGGAGAAGGGGGATGGAGGGTGGAATTGGGAGGAGAGAGGAAGCTACAGGGGAGATACAAAGTGAATAACTGTAATTAATAAAAATAAAAAATAAACCAAATTAAAAAAAACAAAGTTATAAAACCTGGATTGGCTAACCTAAGGTTTGTTTTTTTTAAGGGTAATATAGGGAAGAGTTCCTTATTGTTCAGGTCAGGGTCACTTGAGGTATTTTTGAATGGTTACTGTGAATTTTTTGTTTTGGGGGAAAACTATACTGTTTTAATTTTGCTGGCTTCCTTAGCATTTGACTTAGCAAGGGGACCCTAGTTGGTTTGTCCTTAAATATACCCCCAGTATCTTGTGAGCCAAACATCAATAACCGGAGAACCAAAGCCAATTTATTTAGGAATGCAGTGCCATGAGATTCACCCCACCTTACTTTATAAATGAGAAATTGCTCATTTAGGCTCTTGAATATGGCCAAAGAAAAGAATCACACCCATTGCCCTAAAACTTCAAGTTCTTGTTCCCAGAATCCTCGGAGGTTTTCTTAACTCTCCTGTTTGGTTGGTATATTTTCCCCAACTAGAGAAGAATGATATACTAGTAATGCCATAAAATTTCCATCTGAGAACCATTGAAGATTCCAAATGTGGTCCTAGTTTGGAATACTGAGTGCACATTTACGGTAATTCAAGAGTGACCAAGAAAAGTTGTCGATAAAATGTCTGAGATTATTATGATCTTAGGTTCTCACGCCAAAAGCCATTTTTGCCAAGTGAAAGAAGAAATGCAAGTCTGATATATGGAATGTGTTCAAGTGGAAGGGATATAGTCTACACAGCATGGCCTATGTTAGAAAGTGATACTCTAGAAGAAATAGAGACAGATTTCTAAGATTGCAAGGTTAGTAGACTACTTAATAACCCAATCAAGGAGCATTCTAGTTGAAATTTAAACTAACAAGAAAAAAATTGCTGTATAGAGAAGTTCAGAAAACCACATGTTGGAAGGCACAAAAAAGAAAGACACATTTCTATGTGGCAATTCCTAGTACAGATCAGCAGGAAGGGAAAAGGCTCAAGAACAAATTAAACAGGATTTTACATAGAACAGTGTCACAATACTTAGCAACATGAGATTAAGTAAATGCGGATTTTGTTTTAGAAATCAAACCTTAAAGAAATAGATTAATTTTGATTGTGAACCTAGCCTTTAATGGCTGAGCCATTTCTCAATAATACACAAGGATATTTG
Source organism: Pachyuromys duprasi (assembly GCA_028658305.1). NCBI lineage: Eukaryota > Metazoa > Chordata > Mammalia > Rodentia > Muridae > Pachyuromys > Pachyuromys duprasi. Next base: position 259,198 of record CM053751.1, read on the forward strand.
CTCAACTATGTTCATAGTAGCGTTATTTGTAATAGCCAGAATCTGGAAACAACCGAGATGTTCCACAACTGAGGAATGGATACAGAAATTGTGGTACATTTACACAATGGAATACTACTTAGCTATTAAAAACAAGGAAATCATGAAATTCACAGGCAAATGGATGGAAGTAGAAAAGATCATCCTGAGTGAGGTATCCCAGAAGCAGAAAGACACTCATGGTATATACTCACTTATAAGTGGATATTAGTCTTATAATATAGAATAAATATAGTAAAATCTACAGACCTAAAGAAGCTGAACAACAAGGAGGACCCTGGGGAGTATGGTTAATTCTTATTCAGAGGGGAAAACAGGACAGACACTGGAAGTGGTAGAAGAGAAGGAACAGGATAGGAGCCCTACCACAGATGTCATCTAAAAGATTCCACCCAGCAGAGAATTGAAGCAGATGAGAAAACTTCTCAGGCAAACTTTGGATAGAGCTCAGGGAGTCTTATGGAAGAAGGGGGCTGGAAAAGGACATGGTGGGGACAGGAGCCACAACAAGAGATGAACAAAGCCAAAAAGGTGGGGGCAAGGGGTACTGCAGAAACTGATGCATCAACCAAAGTCCATAAATAGAAAGGACCTAGACCTCCTGCTCAGATGTAAGCCAATAGACAGCTCAGCCTCCATATGGGTTCCTTAGTCTCTGGCATGACCTCGGCTGCTTGCTCCTTGATCACTTCTCTCTGGTGAGATGACCTAGCCGGCTCACAGAGGAAGTAGATCCAGGTAGTCCTGATGGGACCTGATAGGCTAGGGTCAGACAGTAGGGGTGGAGGGCTTCCCCTATCAGTGGACTAGGGAAGAGGGATAGGGGAGGAAAAGATGGGACCTGGAGGAAATGAGGAAGTAAGTAAATTATAAATAATAATAATAGAAATATATAGTACAATGATTGTAAATATGTAGATAAATACAATGTATCAAAGGCAATAAAAGGATTGCATTGAAAAAAACTAGTAAAAACAGAACACTGCCATAAAAACTGGCTACTTAGCTGTCTTTGATATAAATTTTAGTATGCTAAATTTAACTAAAACATTTTGGCTTTGCCCTTGAAAACTACTTTTCACTCTAGTTAAATTATCATTCACCTGGTTTAACTAGTTTTAATCAAGACAGTGGAATAGGAGGTGTCTTGGGAATTCTCCCATGACTATTTGAGGCCTATATCTTGAGTCATCTCCAGAGATACCTGTTTATTACTTATGTTAACATTCACTACAAATGAGAAAGGCATTTTTCCTCTAATTTACCCAGGAGGGACAGAAAGCCAGTAAATCATAACCATTACTTTACACATACATGAAGTGGAAGCTTCTGGTTTCCTTGACTCAGATTTGTCATGTGATATTTGATGCAAGCTGGGCAAGTGATGTTTTGCTGGCGGCTGGTTTGTAAGAGGGCATGTGCTATTTTGCTGTGAGCTCTCTCATGCGAGGGGTGTGACTTTGGCCAGCTGAAAACGACCATGGGTGGACTCTGAGGAGAGGACATTTTAGAGGCCCACACACAGTGACACATTGTTTTTTGGGTGGACATCGCTGCACTGATCATCATGTGTTCCACACTTGACTTCGCAGAGAGAAACATTCCAGAGAATTTCTCAGGGCAATCCAACTGAGTCTTGTGGCTTTTACTGACTAGTCCCGATCTTTTGAATCCTGTTGCTGCTTGGTGTTGGCCTTTGGACAGGACTGCTGGTATCCTGATGACGGAGTTCAGTAATCCCCTAAAAATCCATCAACACTAATCAGCACGAAGTAGATATAAGAGGTCTACAGCCTCTTTCCCCAATATCCCCTACCTAAGGTTGGGGGTTGGAAGGGAGCTAAAGGTGTTCAAGGACCCTAAATAATGTAAGTTTTATGAAAAATCTAAGCCTACACATTCGCAATTATAATCTCACACCTAAGGTATCTGTAGTTATTGGTAAACACCCTCCCATTACCTAAAATAGAGGTACAAGAGCAGTGTGGCAACAATTGTCATTTATCATTTGTCCACTCTAAATTCAATATATAAGCAAAATGTATTTTCTGTGTTTGACTAAAACTCGAACCTTTCATCTTTTTTTGTGTGTGTTTTTATTTTTTATTTTTATTTTTTATTTTATATTAATCACAGGTTATGTACTTTGTATCCCAGCCGTAGCCCCCTCCCACATTCCGTCCCTATCTCCCCCTTCCCTCCCTCATCTCCTCCCTGCACCTTTCCAAGTCCACTGATAGGGGAGGACCTCCTCCCCTTCCATTTATCTCTAGCTTATCAGGTCTCTTCAGGAATGGCTGCAATGTCCTCTTCTGTGGCCTAGCAAGGCTGTTCTTCCCTCGGAGGAAGGTGGGAGGAAGATCAGAGAGCCAGCCATTGAGTTCATGTCCAAAATAGTCCCTGTTCCCCTTACTAGGGTACCCACTTGGGTATTGAGCTACCATTTGCTACATACAAGCAGGGGTTCTAGGTTATAACCATACATAGTCCTTGGTTGTAGAGACAGTCTCATAAAAGACCCCTGTGCCCTAATATATCTGGTTCTTTCAGAGCTCCTGACCTCTCCAGATCATACTAACTCCCCTTCTTTCATATGATTCCCTGTACTCTGCCAAAGGGTTGGTTATGTTTCTTAACATTTGCTAGGAAGAGTCTTTCTGAGACCCTCTGTGGTAGGCTCTTGTCCTGCTACTTGTTTTCTCCTACATCCAGAAATTGTAGTACTTTTACACAATGGAATCCTACTCAGCAGTTAAAAAGGAGGAAATCATGAAATTTGCAAGCAAATGGTGGGACCTGGAAACGATCATCATGAGTGAGATATCCCAAAAGCAGAAAGACGCACATGGTATATACTCACTTATATAGATCTATAAGATAGGATAAACATACTGAAATCTATACACCTAAAGAAGATAAACAAGAAAGAGGACCTGGAGTAAGAGGATTAATCCTCATTTAGAAAGTTAAATGGGACGGACACTGGATGTAGGAGAAAACCTTTCATCTTTTAATGTTTGTCACTGAAATGTTTTCTGAGACCTGTAATTAGAAGTCATTTTCAGATTCACAAATTAGTATGTTGATCTGAATTAACTTTTTAAAATTTATTCTGCCTCCATATATTACATCCTGAATGCAGTTTGCCCTCCTTCCATCCCTCTGGACATGCCCTCACAGACGCTTTCCCCCATATCCATCCCTCCTGCATTCGCACTGTTAGCTTCCCACAAAAACCTCAATCTGAGAACAACACCATGTACACAAACTCCGTAATTGCTGCCCCAGTCTCTGAGTCCCTGTAAGCCTCGCCTAGTTGATTCTGTGGGCTGTTTTTTGTTTTTTGTTTTTTCTGCTATCTTCTATCCTCTGCTCCTACAGTCCTTCCCAGAGCTCTACTTGATGTTTGGCTGTGTGCTCCGCATGTGCTCCCATCAGTTGCTGTATGAAGTCTTTCTGATGACAACTGGTCTAGGTTCTGCGTATAGCAGAATATCATTAGGAATCATTTTATTTTTATTTTTTTGTGCCAGTTATGTTTGGTTTTATTTTAGGTCTTTAGGTTATCCAGCTTCTTGTTCCTGGCCATATAGGTAATTTCAGGAATGAAACCCCTCTCACAGTATGTGCTGGTACTATCTGTGTTCTGTTTAGGAAGTTGTCTCCTGTGCCAATGAATTTAAGGGTAATCCTCACTTTCTTTTCTGTCAGGTTTAGTGTGTCTGGTTTTATTTGGAGGTCTTTGATCCAACTGGATTTGAGCTTTTTGCAGGGTGATAGATAGGGATTGATTTGCACTCATCTAAATGTAGACATCCAGTTAGACCAGCCACAGTTGAAGATGCTTTTTCTTTCTCCATTGTATGTTTCTAGCTCCTTTATGAAAAATTATGTGTCCATTGGTGTATGGATTTACATCTGGGTCTTCAATCCTACCACTACTACAACTACTACAACAACTACTAGTAGTAGTATTATAGTCCAGTAGTATTTTCAAACGTTATAGTTTGAAATCAGGGATAGTGATATCTCTGGAAGTTCTTTATTGTACAGGAATGTTTTAGTTACCCTGAGTTTTTTGCTTTTCCATGTGAAGTTGAGTATTGTTCTTTACACATCTATAATGAACTCTGTTTAAATTTAGATGGGGATTTCATTGGATCTGTAGAATACTTTTGGTAGGATGGCTTATTTTACTACACTAATCCTACTGATCATGAGCATGGAAGATCTTTCCATCTTCTGATATCTTCTTCCATTTCCTTCTTCAAAGACTTTAAGTTTTTTTTTCTTTTTTAAAATTATTTTCATTTTTATTTTTTTAAATGTAATTTATTTATTTTTATATCAATCACAGGTTAGGTTCTTTGAATCCCAGGTATCCCTCTCCCTCATTCCCTCCCACTCTCCCCATCCCTCCCTCACCTCCTCCCCGCCCCCTCCAAGTCCACCAATGGGGGAGGACCTCCTCCCCTTCCATCAGACCCCAGATCATCTTGTCTCCTCAGGGCTGGCTGCAATGTCCTCTCCTGGGATCTAGCCAGGCTGTTACTCGCTGGCGTGTATGGGGGAGGGTCAAAGAGCCAGCCATCGAGTAGACTTGAAGTTTTTTAATACAAGTCTTTCTCATTTGCTCAGAGTTACTTCAAGATAGTTTATCTTTTTATTTATTTATTTATTTATTTATTTATTTAT